>SCLH01000886.1:34241-56080 GCA_004367855.1 Oikopleura vanhoeffeni
AACGAGAGAGATGCATTTCAAAATAATTCTGAAATTTTGAGATTCAGTTGATCATTTCAGATCCGTCTGCGCATTCTAATGTGATATGCTTCTGAGCGTAAACGTCATGTTGTGATTAACATTTTCTGAATTATTTTGTTAATGTGATTTTGAATACGTAAGATCGTTTTTGCAAATCGATAGTCTCAAGATTTTTTCATTTGTGCCTCAGTGTGTCATCGTAGGCGAAAACCAAATTTTGGAGAAGAAAATTTTTAAAAGTTCACACAAGGTGGCTGAACGGCTTTCAAAGTTCAAAAAATCGAATAAATTGTGCTAAAAGAAAAAAATCTCAGCGTTTATAATTTGACAATTGTTAGTGTTTTCAGAATCCGTTATCCGACCCAGGGTCTCACCAGGAGGTGTAAGTTTCAAATTTCCGAAGGCTATCAAATTTTGGACAGCGTCGAAAATGTCTCAATTTGACTCAACAAAACTTTCACCACAGATGGCAAATCGTCACCAGAGAGAAAATTACCTAAATTGAAAAATATCCACAAGTGACGCAAGAGAGCAAAATCCGATAAATCGCTAAAATCCAAAGCGTTTACGAAGTTAATTCCAAATGCTCGAGAACTATTTTGCCGAAAGACATAAGCTTGTTAACATTGACAAACCGGAAGTTTAAATTGGACAGTATATTTTCTGTGACAACTGTTATATCTATGTTTGAAAAATAATAAAATTAACATTCTTTTTCGTCATTAGTACCAAAATATCTTTTCAATCCATACTAAAAATCACAGGCCAGGCCCTTGTCAGCAAATGAATTGGATATAAATATTGCGTTGAAGGCTGGAGGGACCTAATAAGCAGGGTGAGGGGTACTAAAATTTCGATAAAGGCAGCTTGGCCATATTATAAGTACTTCTCTTAGCTAAAATTTTGGCATAATTCGGCTTTTGAAAACAACTTACAGGGGGGTGCCGGCGTAATAAAGTTGTACGGGTAATCAGTTGGAACGCCCGCAAAAACCTCCGTAAGCCCCGCAAAAACATACGATTTGAAAAATAAAATTTATTCGTCCTGGCGTGCGGCGTATAGTCTGTAGGAAAAAGATAGGGTTTTTTTTCAAACATTCCCTATCAAAATAATAGGCGTTTTTCACCATATTTTCAGACCAAAATTCTCCGGCCGGCCGCGACAATGAAATTACATTTTTAAAAACATGTTCAATTGATCAATGTAGTGTTCGGTTTTTACGAAGCTTAAAAACATGTTTCAAGTTCGGCAGACAATTTCGGCTAGCTTGAAAATGGGCTAATAGTCTTTCAGATAAAATATTTATTTTTTTTAGTTTCTGAGAGTGATTAACTGTGAACATAAGTTTTTTTTATATAATTTCATTGTTTCCTTGACATTTAAACTATTTTGGAGAAATCTTTTCGAATTCTTAGGTATTCAAAAATAACTTTATTCATTTATTTCGACAAATTAAATTTTATACACACTAGACAGACTTTGTAACAAAAAATAAACTTTAAAATCACCAAAATTTTAACTCTGACACCCCTTAACAAATTAATGTATAAACTTTTAGATCTATTAGTTAAATTGACCTATCAGAGGAAATTCTTCTCAGGCCGTACCGCGTATAGTTTGGAAACTTACGTGTATAGTTAGAATTACGCGTAATAGTTGGGGTTTTTTAGCAAAAAATTCCAAACTATACGCCGCACACCCCCTGTATGAGGCCTTGAGACAGCTCAAAACTGAGCACAACTCAGTCCAGCGAAAAATAAACTTAAAAAAATGATCTCGAATCAGACTTTTTGTTTCAATTATTTACAACAGCCGAATTATGAAAAAAATGTGCTCAATACTAGCTAATATGTTGCAGGAATTCCCTTATCGTATAAATTATAATTTAGTTTATTTTCGGTTTATCATTGTGAAAGTGCCGCTTAAGATTTTAAATAGTGAACTAAGCAAAACAAGCTCCATTATAAGTTTACGAAACATTTTGAAACCTGTGTAAAATAAGATTTTCGCATGATTAAACCTACGAATGAGACATTCGAGGTGATATTACAAATTTTGATTTTTTGACTGACATGAATGGCTTCCTAACTCCAGAAATTTATAAATCAGTTATATCAAATTTTACGTTACTTTTAACAATTAAAATTTATTTTTCTTCATGATCGACATATGAACAAAAAAATCGAATCTGATATAACTGAGAGAAACAGCTTTCTTAATACTTTAATTAAAAAAGTACAACGACCTTGAGCTAACAGACTAGTCAAACGGGAGAACCTCGTACTTGATGAGCATTTCTGGCGTTTCTCTTTTTTTTCAGAATAAAGCCTTTTTTTGTACTAATTTAAAGATTAAGCTGGTTTGAATTTCAAAATGAATCGAAAAACATTCCTAGGAAAAATGACAAGGATGCTGAAAACACTAACAACTTGTCGAATTATAATCACGCGTAGGCGCTTGTTTGATATCATTTTTTAAGTGATTTTTTGGTGATTTATCGATTTGGCTCTCTTGCGTCACTTGTGGACAGTTTTTTCAATTTTTAGGATCATTTTCGTGATCTCTGGTGACGATTTGCCATGTGGTGAAATTTTTGGTCAAATTGAGACCTTTTTGACGTCCAAAATTTGATACCCTCGAAATTTGAACTTACACCTACTGTGAGACCCTGGGGTCGAATTTTTAGAATTTTGAGAAAAGCAAGTCTAGGCAAACCCAAAAGGATTCTGAAAACACTTACAGCTTGTCGCATTATAATCACGCGTAGGCGCTAGCTTGATATCTATTTTTCAACTGATTTTTTGGTGATTTATCGATTTTGCTCTCTTGCATCACTTGTGGACAGTTTTTTTTTATTTTTAGGGTCATTTTCGTGATCTCTGGTGACGATTTGCCATGTGGTGACATTTTTGGTCAAATTGAGACATTTTCGACGTCCAAAATTTCATACCTTCGAAATTTGAACTTACACCTCCCGTGAGACCCTGGGGTCGAATTTCAAAAATTTGAAAAAAATGCCCCTAGGGAAACCTACACGGATTCTGAAAACAACACTAACAACTTGTCAAATTTAATAATAACCGCGGAGATTTTTTTTAGCACAATTTTTTTTTGACGTTCAAAGCCTCCCGCGACCTTGTTGGTCGGAAACTTTTAAAGTACCTTTTTTCTTCTCAAAATTGGTTTCGCCTACGTGAACACACTGAGCACAAAATCAAAGAATCTTGAGACTATCGATTCAAAAGGTCTTCATCCGTATTCAAAATCCAGCCAATCTAATTTTTACGTACAAAATGTTTCTTTGATTATCTCTACCCGATCTCACCTGGCAAGATGATATTTCCGATCGTTTTTTTTGGCGGTAAAGGGTTTTATTTGTTTAAATTGTCAGTATGGGTCCCATACTATGGAACTCAAAATACTGCATATAAGGTTCCCTGCTTTTGTATAAGAATTTATAAATAAAAAATGACGAAAAATACTTAAAGCGCTAATAGTTTGATATTAACAACAAAAAAAGAAATATATGAGTTTTATAGAAGCGGTCGACAAAAAAACGCAGTCTTATTCCGCTACGTTATTTTTCTGCAAATAATTCGGTACACGAACTAAAGAGACAAACTACATTACTCAGAATTATTGGTACTCCAGAAACTCAGAAACTTGCCAATTACACAGGTTACGGCGAATAAAATAAGTCATAAATCACTAGCAACTTTTGAGCAAGAAGTTTAAATGCGATTTGTGACGCTATCAAAATCAGATGAATATTGAAAAAATATGATGAGTTGAGGCTCAGAATTAAGCATTTGAAAATGAAAACTTAAAGATGAAATTCAAAAATGCATTTTTCTAGAAACTGGTTTACGCATTAACAAACGATTTCATATCTAAAGTAAAGTCTTATTCAAGTATCTAAGTGTTACTCAAAAGGTAATATGTTTATTGGAACAAAAAGACTTTAACTGGTAAAATGTCCAATATCCAACCTGTCACTGAGCGCTTTAAATTTTGAGTTTAGTGCCAGAAACACAAGATGTAGAAATAATTAAGTATCTGCTCAAACAGGAACACTTCAAATGCCAATTAACGCATTTTTTTCAAAAACAAAAGAATTCGAATTTATAAATTCCTAAAATCTCGCATCTCAATTGCTATTTTAAATAATTGACCTTATTTTAAACTTCAAGCATCACTTAATTTATTACAGTAAGTGCCTCTAGTAGGACGGACACTTGGGACGCACTTTTTTCTCGATAGTTTTGCCAGGTTCTTTAATAGGAGGACATCCTCGCCTGGAAGTTTGCCAGGTCCAATAGAGGACGGACGACTTTTGATTCCATAATAAATTTTAAGACCTACTTGGATCATGTAATCGCAAAATTCCTCGTGCAATTTCATTATTAACGTCCGACCACGGCAAATTTATAGGTTCATCTGTTAGACAAAAGAAGGGAAAATTTCATTATTTACGTCATTTCACTTACGCTATGCACCGACTTCCACTATACTTCTGTACATTAATTGATGAACTAAGACCGCTTAATTGTTTTCTAAACACTTTATTCGTATTAATTAAATTTTCAAATTCTAAGAAAATTGAATTTTTAATCCTTTGAAACTAGAAAATTCAGCCAAACCACAATTCGTATTTTGTGTAGAATTATTTCCAAGAATCGAAAAATGCATAAAGAATCAGGAAAAAAAATAATTCTCCAGATAGAAAATATCATAAAAATGAATTCTCTGTGAAAAACTGATATGCAAAAGTAATATTTAAAAGCGTGCATCCCTTTATTTGAAGGAAACTCGGCCTTTTATTATTTGTTATGTAATTCACACGCTACTTTTCATAATATAGAGTGGCGCGCAGTATCTGTCATAAAAAGAAATGAAACAAACAAATTCCATACCCAACGTTTGTGAGCATTTTATTCGCTTAACATAGTTTCGCTTTTAAATAAAAATTATTTTTCATAATATAATAAGAGAGATTAATAAAGATTTTGCAAACTACATTTGTTTACGAAAAATTATGTTTTTTCATTTTTTACGAAATCACCTGAAGTAAACTCAGTACTCTTGCCCAACATTTGGTAGGGCTGTTTATGTTCCGTGTTATTTGAACAGTTTCAACTTTTTGTATATTACAAGCAGGGTCCGGCGGATAGGTGAGGGCCGGATAGGTGAAATCCGGCTAATATGGTGAAGGTTTTGAGCGAAATAAACTTTTCCGGCGGAATAGACGTAAGGCAAAAGAAGGGTTTATTTTTCAAAATTCCTAGGCAAAAAGATAGGCGTTTCGAAAAGCCAAAATTACAGGCATATTTGAGAATTTTTATGAATGACAAACTATTCAATTAATTTGTCGTTTTATTTATTTATCTAGTACAGTTGATTTGCCTCAAAAATCTGCACACAATTTTTGTTCAAATAAACTTCCCAGCAATTATTTCATAGGCATTTTTTCACGTTAGCTATTTATTTCTTTCGTTTGAAATCCCAAGTTGAGACATCTCCTGGAAATATTCTGCGATTATAAGTGCATGAAACAACCACAAGTCTACACCATTTCTTTTGTAAGTGGGTATTCATGACACAATTTAAATTTCCAGTCCTGGTCGATATAAATTCAACCAAAAGCGGCCAACGTTCTCCAAATAAGTGAAGTAAATATTTATTCCAGAATATTTAATTTCCGCATGGTAGAAATCATAATATAAAATTTCTTTCTTTTCAAAAAAAAACTACAAGAATATAGTCCGTGTATTGTTTGCAAACATCTTCAGTAAGTGTTATTTTTTTTTTGGTTTGAAATTGTCTCGCGATAATTTCAAAGTTTTCATTCAATTCTCTCAGTTAATAATGATTAAATAATTATTGAATAAAATAATTTTTATTCAAATATTAGAATCGATTTTTCAATGTTCCAGCAAAATTTGGCCATTTTTTTTCCTCCGTCGGAAGAAAAAAATGGCGCAATTTAGCTTTGTTGTTGGGCATTTTTTTTCTCCAGTCAAACGCGTCTAGCGACTGGAGAAAAAAGGCCTAATTAAAAACACTCAGGGCTGTAAAAATTTTATTTAATATATTTGGCCGAATAAAATCAGAAATAATTGCATTTCTAGAAGTTAAATTCAAAATTACTCGCGGAGTCAATAATCCGAAAGTTTAGTTTCTGAGGTTTTCAAACCAGTCACTTTTTGCCATTTATGACTTTAAAAATGGATGCAAAAAATCAGCCTTAATTCTCAACCTCTGACTACGCCATTAACTAAATTATACAATCTAGACCTGTTTTTATTGGACCAATCAGAGCGTATCTTCCCAGCGTCCGGCGGATGGGTGAAATCCTGCTAATAGAGTGAAATCCGCTAATAGGTGAAGTTTTGATGCGAAAAAACTTTCACCTAATCCGCCGGACCTGCGTACCTGTCCGAGTTAGCTTTGGGCAAAATTGTGCATTTTTTAAACTCGTTTTCGTAATACGTCTTCTACGAATCTGTTACTAATTTGAAAAACATTTTGGAATTTATAAAAATTCATGAAACGTGTTGTAAAGACAATTTTTTTTCATTTTCACGTTTGATCATTTAATCAACAAGTTACAGACTGTTAAAAGTGGTTACACATACCCAGCAATTAACATTCAGAACTCCCTTTAACCCCCTCAACCCTTTTGAACTATCTAAAGGCAAAAAATTTTCGGGAGCAAAAGCCTGCTTGGGACTCATGCGTCACGATACGCACGCCGGATCCCCTGCTTTTTGCTATCTTTAACTTTTTTTTCGCGGCGCAGAAATAAATCGTCACAGACCTACATTCAAATATGTCATAAAGTTTGCAATTTTTCTTCAAAAATACTGTTGAAAATTTTATATCGATGAGCCGTTCGAGAAGTTATTTTTTCCCTACTTTTTTTTAGGAATTTTTTCAAAATTCTAAAAAATTAATTGTGTGAAAACGATACATAATGAACTTCTGAGGCAGCCCAAGTTTTAGGAAAGTATTTAAAGATTTTTTTTGGATATAAGTGTATTTGTATCAGCAGTCTATACGAAATAATTTTTTCACAGTGATTTTATGAAAGCTCAACATAATGAAAAAAAAAATTTAATTTTCAAATAAATTATTTTTTCAAAGAATGAACGGCATTTAACCAAATGAGCCGACAAAGACAAATCGATCAAATATAGAACATAAGGTGGTACTGATTTGTGAGTTTTCAGCTGATTAGCATATTTTTCACATTTTACTGCATCATTTCGACGCGCGGCGAATGAATATTGTTTTGTAAAGCGATCAGAGATATCATATTTAAAATTTGAGACAAGCTTTTCAAATAGCTAAAGTTTACTCTAAATTTGTACTTAAATATGTCATTGTAAAATTGTATGGTTTTTCAAGAAATACAAGGTTGAGTGATACGCTCTATTTTCTCTCGATTACTAGTTTACAAACTTCGAAATTTAGAAATGTATGTGTTCTGTTTACGTAATTTTATCCTTGAGTTCTCAATCAGTGACAAATAAAGTAAATTGATATCTTTCCCAGTTTTCGCGTGATAACGCTCAAATATTGCTTTAGATAGGCTTTTGGGTGTGAGGCGAAGTTTTCGTTCTGGGTGTGAGAAGGTTAAGTTATTAACTTTTTATTTAGTTTCGACAGAAATGAAGTACTGGATGCTTTCCCTGGAAGAAAAATAGAAGAAGTTTTGCTTATTGGACAATGCACCATCCCACAAGATGATTTACGCGATACCTGAACATCCAACCATTTTTTCTGCCTCTAATCCAAGCATTCTCACAGCCTGCGAACAGGCAATAAATGCGGTAACAAAAGCTTGGCCTTGATTGATCAGTGATTCAATTTCCATGCAGTCCAAATAAAAGTACAGCATTAATAATGATAAGCAATTAACGCTAAATTTCGAAAAAAAACTGTGTTTTGCTGGCAGCAATTCTGGGTTAAACTGTTGAAATTTAGATTCACAGCTTCGCAACGAAATGAGATGGTTGGGAAGCTGCAGCTATCAGAAGAAACATAACGTGCAATACCGGCCTCACACACGAAAAATCCGAAGAATTACCGATTGAAATACCAAAGTTCTGCTAAAAGAGGCTGAGTTTTAGATTGCAACATATCTACTGCTCTTATTCTGGTGTGATTTTCTTGTCCCAAATCCAAGAAGATAGGTGATCAGATTCTGAACAATCGAATTTTAATCTACAACTCCGTTCCTTCAAGATTATACCAGGGTTTCCATCATTCGACCGATCCACCCAAATCGGTCGAAATCGACCGAAGAATTTTATAGTGCGTCTTATCATATGGATATTTTTTTTTCAAAATCGATTTTTTTGCTAAAATGATTAATTATTTCGAAAAAATCGTATTTTTGGCCAAAATAGGAGGGTTTTTCGTCTCAAACGCAAGCATAGACGCCCAAAAGTTGAGATTTTTTTGAAAGGAAAGATACATCGTATTCCGAGTGATGAGAATGTAGTCACTAAGGTAGACTGACTAGTTTTATGAAATTTTTTTGAAAGTTTGGATTAAAAAATTTTTAAGTATTTTTGGTAAAATTTCTGCGATATTGGCACAAATTCGGCAATAATTGGCACATTCGGTCAATATTGGCACATCGAAGTAAAGGAGGTCGTGCAATTTTGACAGATACAGGATGTGGGCTCTTGATGAAAAACTTTTTACTGGGTTTCTATAATTCTCCTCAATATACCATCGAAGTAAATGTTTCATAATCCAGGCAACTTTTGTAATTATAGAATTGAATATTGATTTGAACGCAAATTTTGAGTTCAAATTAAAAACTTTTCCGAAGGCCGATAAAACAGGGATTTTATGTTTTTTAATTATATTTGTTTGAAAAATGGAGCCCCGAATCGCCGATAAGGGGGGTAGTATATTTTTTCATTGATTTTGTTGAAAAATGAGCTTCCAAATCGGACCGAAAGGCCGATATAGGGAGATTATTATATTTTAATTGAATTTTTGTTGAAAAATGAGGCTTCCAATCGACCGAAGGCCGAAGAAAAGGGATTTTATATTTTTTATTTAATTTGTTCTGAACAATGAAGCCCCCAAATCAGCCGAAGGCCGATAAAGAGGATGATTATACTTTTTACAATTTTGTTGAAAAAATGACCGCGAATTTGGCCGAGAAAAGGAGATATGATGTTTCAAGATTTGTGAAAAATAAGCCCCACATCGCCAAAGGCCGATAAAAGTGGGTTTTATGCTTATTATTTAAATTTTTTCCTTGAAAAAAAGTGAGCCCAAAATTCAGCCGAAGGCCGATAAAGGGGATTTTTGTTATACTATTCATTTTGAAAGAAAATAAGAAATTTTATAAAAAATTTAATAATTTTTCCAAAATTCGAAACTTAATAAAAATTAATAAATAATTTGAGAATATCTATTTTTTTTGAACAAATATATTTGAAATATTTTTTCAAATCCGAAAACTTTTTTTCGAATTTGGATATTCGCATCAAAATAAATTTCTTACTTTTTAAAACTTTTTTTAAAATTTTCTTAAGTTTGAAATTGACAATTTTCTCACAAAGATTTTTTTCAATTTTCCCACAAATTTTACAATTTTTCCCAAAATTTTACAATTTTTCTCAAAATTTGACAACTTTCTTGAAAATTGATAATTTTTCTCGAAAATTTGACAATTTTTTTGAAAATTTTTGACAATTTTCTCAAATTTGGACAATTTCCTCAAAAATTTGACAATTTTCTCAAAATTGACAATTTTCTCAAATTGACAATTTTCCCAAAATTTTACAATTTTCTCAAATTTGACAACTTCCTTGAAAACTTGATAATTTCTCGACAATTTTGACAATTTTTTCGAAAATTTGACATTTTTTCGAAAATTTGAATTTTTTTCGAAAATTGTGACAATTTTTTTCGAAAATTTGACAATTTTTCTCAAATATTTGAACAATTTTCGCAAAATTGACAATTTTCTCAAATTTGACAATTTTCTCAAAATTTGACAATTAATTTGAATTCGACAATTTTTCTAAAAAATGTGACTATTTTCTAAAAAAATTGGACAATTTTCTAAAAAATTTTCTGAAAAATTATAAGGTCAATTTTTTCACAAATTTTAAGCAATTTTTTCGAAAATTTGACAATTTTCTCACAAATTTACAATTTCCCAAACTGACAAATTTCAAAAAATTTGACAATTAATTTCCAATTTGACAATTTCGGCCCGATTCGGTGCTCATTTCAACAAATATAAATAAACAAAATAAAATCCTTTTTTATCGCCTCTCCGATTTGGGCTCATTTTTCAACCAAATATAATATAAAAACCTAAAACTCTTTTATCGACTTCGGGCCGATTTGGCTCATTTTTCAACAAAATTTAATATCCCTCCCTTATCGCCTTCGGCCGATTTGGGGTCATTTCAACAATATAAATAAAAGAATAAAATCCCTTATCGGCTTCGGCCGATTCGGGGATCATTTTTCAACAAATATAAATAAAAAGAATAATTTCCTTTTATCGGCTTTTCGGCCGATTCGGGGCTCATTTTTCAACAAATATAAATTAAAACATAAAATCCCCTTTTTATCGGCCTGCCGAAAAGTTTAAATCAAACTCAAAATTTTCTTTAAAAGCAATATCGAAAATTCTGGTATTACAAAAGTTGCCTAGATATCAAATATTACTTCGAATTTGCCATATTGCCGAATTGCCATATCGCAAAAACTTTAGAGATTACAATTACAAATTACTTTGTAGCGTCACTCAAATGACGTCATTTTTATTATTGGATTTCCTAATTTTTCTTTTCTGCCTTACATTTCTATGAATTGAACATTTTAAGATTTTGCATGAGTAGTGAAAAAATTTGATGAAAAAAATTTTGCGGCGTTTCAGACAACTTACAAAAATGAGAAAAAAATTTTCGAAAATTTTTTTTTGAAATTTTTTACATTGTCCTGAAACGTTTAAAAAAATTTTATCAAATTTTTTTTCCAGTGTAGAAAATACTCTGAAAATTTTTTCAAAAAGTGAAATATGACATCATCTATTTGAAGATATATGTACCAAAAAATGACATAAGTAAGTTCGACAAGGCGGTTAGTTTTGATAATAATTTTTTTTATCCGATAAACGGCCATCCTTTTTTTCTTACTTTACGTTTTTTCTCTCGAAAATCGAGGTTTGAAGCCAAAAAATAAAAATTTCAATTTTTTTTTTTTTTACAAAAATGTGTTATTTTCATCTATATACAGCCGTTGACCAAAAACTACCGATTTGGGCATTTGTTTTATAATAATTAAAGTACTGAAAAACGAAAAATCACTATAATATTTGATCACGTGACGACCAAAATTTTTTTCATAATTTTTTTTCCAATTTGCCATATATTATTAACCTCTAAGAAGTTTAGCACAATCACCTTTATTCCTTTAAGTCGCTATTAATGGTGGAAACCCTAATTATACCCCTTTCTAGAACCAAAGCAATGTGCACGCGATTTTTCGAATAACCTTCATATTTTGAACCATGAATAAATATAAGATTGTTTTTATATTGTATTATTAACGTTTCGTATACATGTACTGATTTTAATACATAAAACCAGCTTCAAGTTAAAAATCATAGCAGTTTTCCAAAAATGATTTTTTATAAAATCGAAAGTGTCAGGAGTCCCTGAACTCAGGACGTTTGTAAATTGTATCAAATGAAATTTTTGTCAGGACGTTTGAGAAACCTGTCAGGACTTGTTGTACAGGACGTTTGTTGTCAGGACGTTGAGTATGCGTGTACATGTAATACGAAAGAATGGTTTTTGGCTTCCTTCGTCAAGCAAGGACTTGAAAGACGTTGTTATGAAGGACTTTCATTGAAAGTAAACCAAATTGTATTTCAACGAATTTTTATTTTTACGTAGAGTTCTTTTTCGAAGACGCGTTTAGTGATTTAAAAAGTAGTGTCCCATGATAGTTACTTTACAGTTTTATAAATACATGGCTTTGTATGAACACGTAGGTGACATATATGTATAATAACTTTGTATAACTTACTCCGTATACAGGCATCTTTTTATAGTATGTAAAACACTTTTCGTGGGACACTAGTTTATAATTCTTCGGACACGTCTACCTAAGAACTCTACCGTATATTTTTTTTAAAGGAGATTGAAATTTGAAGAAAATATCATGTTTTTATATTTAGCAGATTTGTGTAGTGTGAAAACAGGTGAGATAAAAATTATGCACGCCGAAAAGTTCGTAGCAGTTACGTTTAGATAACATCAAGCACCGCGTTTGCAAACGTCTACAGCGTAGCCAACCAACCTTTTTAACTCTACCTAAATTGTTATCTCTCTACAATTATAGAATATTATAATAAATCAAAATACGAGTTAAGGGCAAATTCAAAAAGTATTTCTCTAATCTTTAAGTTTCTCATGAAGCTCTCATCGAGACAACGTAATTGCGGATGTATTTCTACATAAGTTCGATCTTGTTCTGTGACGTATATTATTTTTCGAAGTTCTGGAACTTTGGAAATCATGTACCGTTTTGTTTTAGTTTTTGCAAAGGGAGTTTTGACGATTTGGGATCAGTTTCACATCTAAGAATAGTTTGAAGGGGTTGAAGACTGAGTAGGTAAACATTTTTCTTTTGGGAGGCCTCATTGCAAGTCAAACTGGTAAAAATTGGCTGAATATTACAATGTTTAACGGTCTATAATATTCAAGGGCCAACTGACAATCAAGTCTGATTATTTGAATGAAACTCACATTCTTAATTTGAACCACGCATAGTTAGTACACTCATTTAGTGGGTACGTCGCTGGTTTTATGAGCCTTTTGAGCATTACAATGCTCCAAAATGACCCGAGTGATAACAAAGTGTACTACCAAACAAAAAAAATTAGAATTTTCGCGTTTTTCTCGATTTTTTTCTAAGGTAGCTTTTTTGAATGGCAATGGGAAAAGGGGGGACCCCACCGTGGGGTGACCTAAAAAAAGCTACTAAGTATTTTTTCTATATATATGTATGTAAATACGTTTTGCTTTAATTTAACAACTAAACGTCAAAATATATCTTGACGTAAGCCACTTTCTGATCAGTGGCTTTTCTTTGAGCTTACTTACAAAAAAATTAAAGCATTTTTTTTCGTGGGTCTTAAAAAACATATTCGAGTTTTAGGTCGAAATCTCAAAAAGTGACCGAGTTTTACTGTTTGTATTTGTATGAGCTAGCTTAGAATAAAACTTGAATAAATTTTCTAGGAGAAGATAGTTTTTCGACGGATAATTGCAAAAAACGGTTGTCGACATCAAACTGGAAGGAGATAGTTTAACCATTGTTGGCTTAGGTCCTCTTGTGTCGCTTATGTGGTGGAAGGAGTGTCTGCAATACAAAAAAATGAGATTATTTCCACACGTAAACAGATAGTTTACAAGATGCTAATCTGGATGTAAATTTTTTATCGAGAAAATTCATTCCAGCGACCAGTAAAAAACCCCTTAAGCATGTTTTGATATGAAGAATTTGTTATTTTCATGCAATTTTTTTTGTATTTGTATACATGCGAAATCTGGCAGATACAAATGGTCAAAAAGAAAACAATTTTATGTTTGTTTATGAGCGCAGTACGATTTTTGGCAAAATACGTATTTTTTTGTCAGAAACGCTAAAGTAAAAATCAAATTAACAATATTTTTCAATAATCGAAATTTTCGAATTCACTTTTTCCAGTAAAATTCTATTAAAAAGTCTGATTCCGTGAATTTTTCTACTTTGTCTGTAATGTTGTCTGACCGAGTCTCAAACTTTGCGACACTAACTTTTTCGAACTGGACAAGGCCAAGCGAAACTTGTCATGATAGGGTATTTTGTCTCCAAAACGATTTTGACACAAGCGCGCAATGACATGCTGGTTCGAGAAGACAACTTGTAGCAAATTATCCGGAGACCTAATTTTTTCAAAAAAAAAGTCGAACCGCTGGAGACCGATAAAAAGAATTTAACTTATGGATTTCGCATAATGAGCCTAAAATTTTATTTTTGGAACAGAATTTGCAAATTTGAAAAGGTTTTAACTCCGTAGTGGGCCGAAAATCTCTGGACTCGGTAGTGTTTCTGGATTCGTGACAGACGTTTTTAAATTCGAGCCATATAACCGACATTCATTATTAACAAGTCATTTTTATGGTAATAATAGTACTCAAAGAATCTTTACAGTCCTAGTGAAACCATCTTTAAACAGTTATAAACAGGTCATTAAATGTGAATAAGAAATTAATAACGTCATTTTCGCCGATTCTCACAAACACGTGCATTAAGTACACGAATTAAAGGTCAATGTGGCATTTTTCTAAATTTGAAATATCAAACTGTCAGCAATTAGTCTCAAATTGCAAAAAAAATTTAATGTTTTTCATTAAAATTTGTTACAAAATCAGCTTTCCATAAAAAAATAAAAAGAGAGAGCTTTACAGGGAGATTGTTGCTCTCTGGCGACCTTTCAGTACAAATTGACCCATAGTTCTAATAATTTTCATCAGAAAGTCGACATTCGGATTTTCTGAGGGTACTTACGAGTCTTACGATGAACTTTGAAATTACGGTAATTTTATATATGCATAAATCGGTACACAATCTACGTTTTTGAAAAAGTATAAAACACATAAAACATTGGAGGGAGAGAAATTTCAAACGATGTAAGACTTTTTTCTCATTAAACAAGTCCGAATAAAAATCACTGAGCGAAATAATGCAATAAAAAGAGGTTTGGAAAATGTCATAAATTAATCCCTTATTTCTGAAAAAAGATCACGTGACGTTTCTGGAATATTATATGTTCAAAACTCTTTAATTAGGTGTTATTGGCCAAAAAATTTTTGGCGTTATTTGAATCACTATTTTTAACTTGTATAAACCTTATTTCTAATTTGAAGTCAAGTGATCGTTTTTGGAGTTTGATGTAATGTAAAAAAACGTCTAAAAACTTTTAAAAAACGCATACACTTTTCCAAAAATTGATCTTTAAGTAATTTGAAAAAAAAACGTATTAACTTTCAACTATTCCCTTGAATATACGGTCACGTGTGTCCATTTTGAGGCAATGGCTATTTTTTTTGATCCGTTCGAAACGCCTTTTTTATGATTTAATAGTATTGTAATACAGTAAACATTTTGTTTTAAAAAAACGCATAAACGTCAATTATCCAAAAAGTCGATTGATCACTTTGTAAATTGTCAGTTTTGTAAAAAATAGATTCCGTCGATGATAACTCTGATCTCCCAATTTAACAAGATTAAACTTTCAAAAATAATTCTAAAAAAAAGCCTTCAGCGAGATTAAACTTAAAAAATAACGACTCCGGCAAAATCGACCCATACCCTTTTAACACGGAACTCTATCTTAAAACGTTACTTTTTCTATAAGTGCGTTGTTCGAGATCCCACTAATGTAGTCTTAGTGATGTCTTGAGTATGATTATGGGAAAGTTTTTGATATTGAGCCCGCTTTATTTATCGGTTGTGTAATCACTCAAAGCTATCACTAAGACAATTACCTTAGAAACATCAGTGGGATTTCGAACTCGCGCTATTAGAGAAATATTAATCGTTTTTGAGATAGGACTTTACGTTGGGAAAAGGTATGGAAAATTGCTACATAAGACGTCCAGCTCTGATACTCCTCAATACGCCACAAAGGAATGATGACTTGCATTTTCTTTTGTATTTAAAATAACATTCAGATGGTTGGAAATACACCGCAATGTCGTTAAATCAGTTTTTGGAAACAATACGTTATAAAAATTTTGCTGGCCTTGCTGGCCAAAAATTCTTACGTCCAAATTGCAGACTGTTCAGTCAACTCATTATATGAAATTAGAAAATACACGATATCAACAACTATTTTTCAAATTCGATGGTTCTAAAAAAAGTGAATTTTGAAAATTTTTGATATCAAAAAATGTCAAAATATATTTAATTTTTTATTTTGTTTACTTAGCGTCCTTGCCCAAAATGCTGGCTGTGGCAAAAAATGGCTAATTTAGTGGCTAATTTCAATTTGTTTCACCGAGAATTGAAAGAATGCTCACTTTTTTTGAAAATACGGAAATTTTTTGAACCCTATAGAAATTCGGGCACCCCCAAATAGTTATTTTCTTATATTTTGATTGGTCTAAAAATGTTTGAATTTTCACTCCGATATGTTTTAATAGAACGTACCGAAAGATTGTTTTCTGTTTCATCCCTAGTCTAGATCGATGGTTTATAAAATGATTCTAAAAAGTGCGATTTGTATGTAAAAAAATATTTGAAAAAAATAATCGATTTCCAACTTTTGTTGCTTCTAAGACGCAGTAGTGTGAATAACAGTACAATACTTTTGGTTAATCAGGGTGACGCTGGCAGTTCATGGTGGTTTTCATTAGTGTCATTTTTGCTTTATAAAAACAACAAGAAATGGCAGGCTTCGATGAGTTAGCACAAAAAAATAAATCAACCGTAAGTTCCACTAGGCTGTCCGAGGTCGGGTGACCGAACGGGCCTCATATAGAAAACAGGGCACTTTTGACAATTGGAAAGAATTGTTTTATGAGGCGGTAGGGGCATTTTAATTCTCCAAATTGATGCCGGGTGAATAAAAAGTGGACTTCCGATGAAATCATCAAAAACGTCAAAGGTTGGATTTTTTTAAAGTATTTCTCAAAAGAACAAAAAAATACGTTTTGCTTCAATTTCAAATTTTATCAGGGTCCCTGAAAAAATCATATTTCTAGGTTTTAAGGTTGAAATTGTAAAAGCGTCGAGTTTAAAGGGGTTGTGNTAGATCGATTTTTGTTCTATAAACTAAACGGTGTCCAATTTGGCGAGATTAACTAACCAATGCACCAAAACTTGATATGTTAAATTACTCAGAAATCATAGTTAACTCACATTTGTCTTCTGAGTCCAATCTGATCGAGAAACATCGTCGCAGTTTTGATAGGGTAGATTGCAAAAGGCTCAATAAAATTCACTACATGTTAAATAACTTGTCATATCGATAAAAGGGCTCCTAGCACATATAAGCTACTTTTCAAGCTAAAATTTTTTATTTTATTTGGCTTTTAAAAACGATTTATCCAATTAAGGGGGTAGGTGTCGGTTTTTTTTAGCTCTTTATAGAATTAATTTATGATACATTAATATGAGTTATGACTAAAGATGACTCAAGGAATTCATGGTGGCAATTGAATTTTTTTCAAAACAATCCTGAAAACAAAACTAGAATTTCAAAATTCGAAATTTTTTTGCTTAACGTCGCATATAAACCGGTATTCCACCAGTGATCTGACATTTTTGTTAATGGTGATATGACCCACGAAAACGTGCCATGACAATAAAGATAAGGTAAATGTCTAATCGAATTCTAAGAATTTCTTCAATTATTTAAGCAAAATGTTAAACCTAATGTAATGGAATTTGACGCTGATGTGTTGAAAAATTTTGATTAGCTGTAAGCCAACTTTTGGATCAGTAAAGATCTCTATGCTTCATTTTGGGGTACTGTTGTTCCGATCAGACGAAACTTTTGTTTCGTACTTTGTCAATTTCCGTTTACTTATACGTCTACTCTAGAATACTAGGCGTGAAAGTTCAAAAATCGAGACCAACATATGACGACACTAGTATTCGCTACTTGAGTCCAAAAAACGGTCTATTCTGGAACATCCGTTCAGGAGAGAGGTATTTATTTTGGAAGAGAAAATATGTGAGAGAAACTCGGCGTCAAGAAGTGATTAGAAAATCAAGAGCGAAGATTCAAAAAAATGGCTCCAACAGATTAGTACCTCACTCTTCTCCGTACTCTGTTAAATTTTCCAGACTGCTTGCAGTGGGTCTAAAGAGATATCGATTTTGGAAAAAACCGTTTGTGCCTAATAATGACGCAAGCGCACCTGGTGGTGTGATGTTAACAAGGTTGACTATTGAAGATTGTAATCTAGAGACAGACAGATCTACAACGAGTATCTCAGATTTTTACCAATTTCTGATATTGTGAGGCGTGATTGAAGGTACAAAAAGCGACAC
Source organism: Oikopleura vanhoeffeni (assembly GCA_004367855.1). NCBI lineage: Eukaryota > Metazoa > Chordata > Appendicularia > Copelata > Oikopleuridae > Oikopleura > Oikopleura vanhoeffeni. The sequence goes on from SCLH01000886.1 coordinate 52,359, forward strand.
CACCCTTAAGTGTGATTTGCGAGTCCTTACTACCCGAAAGGTACTATTCTAGAAAATAGTTTTTTTTTTTGGAAAGTTTGATTTGTGTTGAAGGCTTAATTTCAGCTCGCAGAAATATCAAAATTATGAATTTTTGAAAACGCTTGAATCTGCATCCAATAGGTTATGAAAATTTATTTGATATAAAAAAAATTTTTTCCCGACTAAAATTAATTTGGACATGTGACTTCAACCCTCGGGAGAGAATAAGAGTTTTAGCAGAAATTCTGTGAGATTTGTGTATTGACGAGTTTTGACCTCTTGCGGATGTATAGACAGAGAATAAATTTCAAGAATTAAGGGCCAGTTGGTTTTGTAAAACATATTTTAGGCCGAAAAAAATTGTTTCTAGATTTCAAGCGCTATAAATTTTTTGTTCGAGAATTGTTGGAGAGCCAGTAAGTGATATTAATAATTCTGTTTTAAAAAAAACACATCGTCCATATCCTTTAAGGGGGTAACCGACCTGGAAGGCTGATATCGAGACTGCATAAGTGAATAGAAGCTATTTTTAGTTCATGTCATTTTCGTGTCGGTTGCTTCAGAAATTAAAAAAAAATTCGCAGATGTCAAAAATTTTTACAAATTTTCCTATATTTCAAATTTATTTTCCTTTAAGGGGTGCCCATAAACCAGCAGACTGGATCGTAATACTAACGAAATAAAGTCAGTAATTTTGTTGATGGCTAGATAAGTTAGCTGACCGTAATAAATAGAGCTTGATAAGATATATTTTTTTCATTTAGGAAGAGATTGGTTCGAGTTTCATTTTTGAAATGTCTAAAAATTCAAAAAATTCAAACTATATGAAATTTCCGTTCATTTTTGTCCCAAAATTTTTTCTGATCGTTTTTTTGAAAATCTATAAATAAAATCTAAAGAAATAGCAAGCTTTAACTTTCAGCATGTCTCATATTTTCTGGATGCTTGTTTGAAAAATCATAATCTGTTTATTGTCTATTTTTGTGTCGACTTTTTAGAAAAATTATGAAATTCGCAAATCAAGTCCAAAATTTTTATATTAGTATGTTTTGAACTCTCCATTAAAAACAGGCAAAGTCACATCATTGAAATGTTTGGTATTACAGGGTGGTAAGGTTTCCCCTTTTTTTTCTCAAACTGTTACACTATGATCTCTCTGACAACCAGTAAAAACGGCGGAAATCAAGTGGTACAGTTGAAAAGAAGGGAAAAACCTTACACCGCTGATAAATATCCGTATGTCAACTAATGATGTTGGTCGCGCGATTTCATTGCTAAACATATGATGAAATTTTTAACGCTGCTGGTGGTATCACTCGATACGGCATTTGCCTAAAATATTTAGAAATTTCATGCTGGTCAACAAATTTCCAAATAAAATTGTGGGGAATAGGCGCCATTTCTTAGATAGTAAGAAACATTTTTACTATCAAGAACGATGAAGCGCAATTTATCTCAAAATAAAAGTTGTTTTTCTCACTTTTTCCATTATGACCATTTTCTGGAAAAAATTCATAGTCCAGTGAATTATTTTAATTAGCACATTGAAAAACAAGACTTTTGTCAGCGCATGTACACCGAAAATGTCTGAATTTATTATGTCGTCTTAAAAAATCTGTTGTCGAGTTTGAGTTTGAAGTGATGACGTAAAAAGTGGATTTTTATTTTTCCCAGATAATAGTTATGAAAATAAAAACTATAACTGTTGCAAGAATGGGACACTTTATTGGATAGATGAAAGATAAAAAAATACATTTTTCACATTGTTTTTGTCTTTCAATCGCTCAGGAAAAAATGTACCAATCTGCAGTGACTATGGACCCCTACCGGTCACTGGTTTTTGAAGTATAATTTTTGCCTTAATTTTTTGGCTGATAGATGTGAATTGATCTTGAATGGCAATAAAAATTTTTAAATTTGAAAAAAAAGAATTCCAAATATTTCTTAGATCCAGAAATTTGGGTAACCGACGGAGGCTGTTTCTCGAGACTCAGAAGTGATAGAAAGCTGATTTTAGCTGCATTCTTATTTTTGTTAACGGTTTGCTTATAAAAACCTAAAAAAAGATGAATTTCGATAAAAAAATTCCGAATTTTGCATATAGATGGAATTTTTACTAAGTATTTTTTCAGGTAATTAACTTTTCTCGTGATCTAGACATTGGATCTGACTATTTTTACAACAAATTTTTATTGGCAACTACTGACAAAATGTATCAAAAATTATGATTTTACTAAAAAAAAAAGTTTGGAATTTTCTCAAAATCCTATTTTGTACGAATTTGAGGGTAAAATAAACTTTGAGTGCCTCTAAAAAGCTAATGAGAAAAAAAAATTAAAAAACTCTTTGTAACCGCCTCGCTTTGCACACTTTTTAAAGAAGTGCTTTTCTTCAAAAAAAATCTTATTGTTCGACTAAATGAAATGGGTAGCGAACATGTGCAAAAACACCCATTTATTTCGGAAATTTCTCTAAATAACAAGAAATTTGAAAATCAGGCTTTGTACGGCTGTTAAGCTCACAAATTAAAGTTTATACTGAAAAAAAAAGAAAATTTGATATCCAGGAGCTAGATAAATGGGTCCAAAAAATGGAAAAAATCACTTTTGGACCGGTATAAGCGGCCGGTCCGGTCATACAAAAAACTTTTGACACCATTTTGAAAATTTCAAACCAAATTCTCCTAGAATCCGAAGTTTGAACTAATACGAATTGCGTTAGCTCGAACTAACGTTTGAATCAGTAAACCGTCGGTTCCCCCTTAATTCCGGGGCTCAGTTACATTTTAATTTTTCAAAGAGAAATTTCAAACCGCATTTCCGGCGGAAGTGATATCAGTGCAATTAACTTTGACCCTGAATCGACGCCTATGACTCAAATATTCATTTCTGGTGGTTTCATATCTTCTTGTATCTACATCATCGTGAAACCGATACAAAACTACGTTTTTGGCCAATTTGGCGTTGACACCCTCTTAATGGGTAATAATGGTGACTTAGAATACTCCATAAAAGATAATTTATCGGAACAAAATTCAGCACTGCTCGTAGAGATATTTTGTATCGATAAAAGAGTCAGGAATGTTTTCTAATTATTTTTCAAATCACCATTATTAACTATTGACGATTTATATTTTTAGAAAATTGGCTTTGAAACGTACGAATGAGCGCAAAACTCATCGACGAGTCATCGTATTAATAACTTTTAATAGAAAAATGTATATCTCTTTAAGACTCTAGGTTAGCTTTGCTAGTTTCGTCTAGTACATTAGTACTACTAATTTAGTAGTACTTTAGTCGTATAATGAACTAGACCAAACTAGGAAAGTCCAACTAGAGTGTTAAAGAGATATATTTTAGATATTCCTTGAAGCACAGATTTCCGATAGAAAACCCACAAATTTTAAAAATTATGTTTTATACATTGGTTCATGATTATAAGACCATGATAAAAACCATCGTAAAAGACCGTTTCCATCTAAAATTTACGCGTTGTCAAAGAGGATTATTATCGAAGATGTTTGATAAGGAATTATTCCTTAGAAACTGCTAAAATATGATATTTTAAATATCACAGATATTGTGAATTGTGTCTGAATAATAAATTACAGATATTGTTATTCTGGTACGTGAGTTACTAATAGTGAGTCACTATTAGTGACCCTGATTTTGGTTTCAAAAAAAGAGTAATTTAGAAAAATT
>SCLH01000886.1:91803-109794 GCA_004367855.1 Oikopleura vanhoeffeni
TTTCAAAATGAGAGTATTTCTATTTTTTGGGTTGATTATTTGAAACGAGTGGTATTAAAATTATGAGGAGGTTATTCACAGACGGCTTTTCACTTTAGAAACATTGGCGACCGATTTATTTAACTTACCGAAAAATTTAACTTTCTCTTGTGCTGGAGTTAACTGTTTAGGTTCTACGGTTATCGAATTAGAGAGATATAAAAATTCAAGAGCCAAAATACTTAATATCGACATTTCTTTCATCAAGAGCCTCTTCAAAAGTTACATCTTTATTTTTTAAGTGATTCTGCTTTCGGGATCGCTGACAAAAGCCGATTTACCCTCTGAAGCGAAGACAGCATTTCCGAGCACTGCCTCCCCTAGTGTTTGTCACAATTATTCCGAGTTCATCGAGCTCAGGGGGAGTTTATGGGCACTAGATATGGGCATGTTCTTCTTTCCTATCGATTTTGCTCATATATTCTATTTTTTTCCGCACTGCACGTATCGCAAATAATCCAGCGCCAACTCAGGGTTAAATGGAGGGGGGAGACTTTGTGATGAACTTTTTGTAGGGTAGCTTTTTTTTGAGGTCACCCCCCCCCTTTTTAAGCTTGTTACATTTATAGCCTAAATTTAATTTCTCCATTGAGCTTTTAGTTGGCCATTGGAATTCAAAAAACCATTTCTCGCGCTATCAGTTATGTTTTTCTCGTGTGTATGGAAGGGTGGACCTCCTTTAAAAAAAACTACCTTAAAGTACTTAAGGTAGTGGTGGATTTTAAGCAAATGCATACTTTTAAGTCGTTTTATTCCAGATCAAGGAGCTCACAAATATGTTTTTTCGGAGCAGTTTTTGCTTGACTATTCAGAACTGAAACCCGTAGTTCGTGTTATTTCTCGAGTCGGCCGGTATCGGCATTCATCGGGCCTGAACCCCGTAGGCTTCGCGTGACATATTTTTTAAATTTTCGACAGGCGATGTCTATGATTTTTGTCAGCTGACATGTCTATCGGTCAGACTATCAAAACGTCTCATAAGTCTAGACTTTTGCGCTAGACCTATTTTTCTGCCATAGTATATAGTCAATTTTTGAAAGAATCAAATGTTATTGAGAGTCTAGAGTTTTGAGATTTTCTATAAGAGGTGACTATCCGATAGGCGACTGCACTTCTCAATTGGGTAAAAGTATAACATATAAAGTTACTATATAGGGTACTATACGCGTAGATACTGCTGTTAGTTCCGCGCGTCATTTCTCTTCTTTTGAACTATTTGCTATCGAACGCAACAAACTTGGGGGCCCAGAATTCAAGAGGAAATTATGAAAATGTTTGATATCGTATTTTTTACGGGTAAATACGGTTATATTTTGAATGGAGTAAGCTGTGGTTGCTCGGAAATTAGTCTGTTACATTTTTCGTGTTTTCCTGAAAATTGGGGACAAAGTTAGGATGGAAAATTGGGACCTGGGAGCCCTTGCGGAATTTCAAAGCAAATTACGATCTTCCGCTCACATTTTTGGGGTCCCAATGCCGGCATTTTTTGTCAAATTTTGGTTTTCCCAAGAACATGTTTTTAATAGCAAATTTTTTTGTTTACAGGTGACTTCTACAGTCTTACTAATAAAAAAATCTAAAACTCAGTTATAATCCCCGCGAGCCCCAATTCCGTTACAGTCCCTACCCCCTCGAATGCAAACAAAAATTAAACAAAAGTAGGCATTTCAGGGCAAAAGGGGTTAGCGCTTTTTCACGGGCATGCCTGTTTTTGGATTGAAGAAATTGTTTTTTTTTGGATCTTATGTGCGATTCCCTGTGAATCCATACACAAATCTCCGTGTAACGATCAGACTCAGATCGAATATTAAAATCATCAAAATAGCCAGCGGGTAGAATGTCCGGATGTTACAAACCAGGGTGTAAATTGACAACCAGTATTGAATTAATTTTAAGTGGTGAATTTCAGTTCCTAAGATAACGTTTTCAAACTGTTTGATTCACAAGTATATTAAATTTTTACTTACGGTTTGTGGCGGTTATTAAGTGGGCTGTGACGTTATTTCTTATATTCAATGTTTCGAATAAGTTTTCAGTCGACAAGACACATTTGTCGGGTATTGATCAGCGGACGCGCTATACGACAGCCTTATTGTTTATCCTGTTGAAGTCGAGGCATAGGTGTTGGCTCTTCTTGCAATACATGAAAGAGCCTTAGAGGTGTTGTCTGCGCGGATATGTAGTTGAGCCAATTCTCAGCAGTGCAACGCTCATTGCAAATTGGGTCTTTCGACTCTCAGTAGTTGACTCAGTGGCAATGAGTGACATCCTATAAAATAGTTCTAAGAAGAATATATAATTAACATTTAAATTCGTAATTCTTTTTTAATAAACTATAATTTTTGGGTTAATTTTCAGATAATAAGTGAGAACTGACCGCTGTAGCAATAATTCTAATGAACTATTTTGGTTCGATAAAATTTAATAAATAAAACCTACAAACCCACACAAGTAAATGGGATAAGGAGGTTGGAATTAACGGGTAGGAAAATTCTGAAAATTTATTGTGAGATTACAGCATTTGTAGGATTTCCACTAAGAAATCAAACATTAAAGATGGCGAGGGATATGGACTCGCCCAAAGAGCCATAGTTCATACGCCCAGGGAATCAAACCACTTCAACTGATCTTTATCGAGTGTGAATGCTACCAGTCGGTTGATCCATTAGAGTTGAAGTTATCTATATTAAACTAGTAAGATATTGGGTATTTCAACGCCTAATTTGAAGTTCGTCAGAGAGTGAACACCTAAGAAGTTTGAGGTCATTGATATTTTTTCAAAAGTTTGGCAAAGTCTAGATGTTCTTTATTCATTCACGTGGTTTTTTATTTGGGGAACTTTCGTGCATCCGGTTTTTCTGTTTTCTTGTGTTACTTTGCTAAATATGTCGCTTTTTATGAATGTATTTTTCCAGCTCCAATTTGATTTTTTTTTTGTGTCCTGGTTTGTTTTGCTTTTAACGATTTTCCCGTGCCCGCGTTGAAAGTTTTCTGATGGACTACTGAATCCTGCCATAAGCGTCGACTCTTTGTTTCTATTTGAAGAAAAAGGTGTTCAGTTTACTCAACTTATGCTTCCTGTCTGAGGGACGATCTATTCTACATAGTCGTGTTCTAGACTCGATAAGATTTCAATGGATTTTTTACTCTGAAACAAGAAAAATGTTTATTTTGATATTATACGAGGTTGGGCTGTGGAAGTGGGACAATCTGGTTTGCATGTGGATTAATTTTATAGATAAAGTTACCAAGTGTTGGTTACCAAGGCAACACATCTTCATTGTGCGGACGGATAATGCATGGTCTCGCGAGGTCAAAGTTATCGAGTTATACCGACTTTGTGAATTAAATTGTTCGCCAGACTATTGGCTGGGGGTGTCGAATTTAGAATGTGCCTCTCCCTCTTAATTTTTTTTTTGCATATATGCGAAAATTGAACATCCTATCGTCGACTACTTAGATTCACTCCCGTTAATAAGTATTTTTATGAGGTTAATCGTAATTACCCCTCTGATGTCTAGACATAAGTGATACAAATCAACACTAGATTCACTATGTGCTTCTGCTATGGTTTATATATATCTCGAGAGTGAGCAGGAGGCTTTACTTTGGTATGATGACACATTTTCAGTGTTTTAATTATTTACTCGTTATAGAAGACAGGCTTTGATCACCTTTGTGTGAGCGAGGGTTTCTATTTGATTTGCTGTATTTTGATTGAGTGTGGGTAGCTTGGTAAAATTTTGTTCGATTGTATGTCATGGACTTCTATCTCGGTTTTTGCCCTTGTTTAGATCTATGGTGTGTTTAGTTGTAATATTGATAACGTATCCATGACAGTTGCGTGATCCAATTAAATGTTTTTTACTCGAATTATACATTTATCCAGACGTCCTTTGAGAGATTCGAATTGAATCTCTCTGTTCACCACGACAGCTTTATGATTTCCACGTAGTCGAGTAAATGTCTAATACTCAGCGTTTATCGTCGAAAAGGTTTGTTGAGAATTATATTCGTCGTTCCCAATCAGTTATTGTAAACATTTTTTACAGTATTGCAGGTAATTCAGGGGCAATTTACTATAAGATAGAATTCCATCGCATATTTTTGAATCAATCACTTCTTGTTTTTTAACCGATGGGAATGCATAAGCATGTTTACTGAAAACAGTCGATCCCAACACTTAATGTTTACATTGAAAATTCTGATTATGTGACATAGCTTGCGATTAGTTCTGATAGTATCGATAACATCATTATTTATAAGGGGGTAATAAAACCTTTTAATTCGACGAGCGTGTAGGTAATTTGTGTTCGAACTTGCGAACAAAATAACGAGGAGCTGGGTTACATTTTTAGTCTGATAAAATTTTATAATTTCGAGCTGTAATAGGAGTGATTATGGATCGTCAATTGTAATAAATGTTCATTTAGATTCTTCGACTGATGTTCTTTTTTGATATTCTTGATTTCTATTGGTTATGATGTTTTGTTTTCTCTGAGGGATTGTCAGCTCGGAGTAAGGACTTTGAATTTCTCTAATGTCTTGATTTCAATTTTGTTTTTCGACTGCGAGTGCGACACTTAATTATGATTATGCTTTGACAAGGTTGTCGCTTGAAACGGATTAAAAATCTTCTTCTTGTCCAATATATCCTTCAATTGACCAGACGAACTGATGTCTTCTTACCTTACCATGTATATCAGTAAACATCGGTAACTAGTAGTGTGTGGATCTTGTGGTGGTTGATCTATTAATTTGAAGGGATAGTACTTGGCCCCGGTAGTTCTTTGCTGTCGGCACTGATTGTGTAGCGCTTCTTTTTGAGACCTAACGCCGTACAAAATCTCGCTTTATTGGTCGGATCAGCAGCCAAGTACGAATGAGCCAGGCTTATTAGCTAACTGTTCGTATATATCTCTCGAAGCTTTACTGTGAATGAGAATGAGCTTTTGAGTCACTAAATGACGGAAATGGTTTCTCTTTCCGGATATCACGGGTGGTTGAAAGTTGACTTATCAGATCACCTCTTCACCGCCTGATCTGCTTGAGTCATCAATTACCGGTCAACGAATGTTTTGGCAATTCTAGAAGATTGATTTACTGTAGGAATCCAGGAAGATAAGAAATTGTGTGTTCTCGGTCACGAATTATGATAATGCTAGCAGGCCTTTCTTCCTACTATCAGGTTGGGTTAAAGATATTGTATGTAAATTTAAACTCAGTTTATAGTCGACTTCTGATTTTCGTATGATCTGTTCCAGTCAAATAGAGATTTTTCGAGATGGACTTGATCCTGAAAAAAAGTGCTCTTCATAGGTTTAAAAATGACGAGTTATTAGGGTTGAACTTCTCTCGTGAGCAGGTTGCTGTTTAAANCTACTTGAACTCGATGAACTTTTTGGAATAATTGTTACAACAGCTGAGGGGGTTAGGCCAAGTGCTCGGAAATCTTGTTCTTCGTCTTCGAGGGTAAATCGTCTTTTTGGTCGAGCGATCCCGAAACAAAATTCACTTTAAAATAAAGATTTAATTTTGAAGATGCTTTGAGTGATAAATATACCTTTTTTCAAGCTCTTTTTCTAAAATGTAAGCTCTTGCTTCAGACAGTTTTTCATCAGCTTGGAAATTATGGGTATGAGTTGAACCGTCACAAAATCGGAACTAATAAATAAGTTGAACATCAATTACAAGAAAAGCTAAAGAGGTTGTGCGTGTAAATTATGCAGAGTTATTTGCTCTTATAATGACGCTTTATAAATATTTATTGGTGAAGGTATCTTTAGCATGGAAAATTTTATTCAATTTAAAATGCCATAAAAACGCAAAAAATTAGATTTTTCAAATTTTTTATGCAATTTGAAAAACAATCTCCATGCCAGAGATACCACCGCATTGTTTGATGAGGCGGGATATTTATTTAGCTCCGGATATCAGTCGGTTCGAATGATCTCGAAAACGGCTCATCCGATTCGAAAAAATTTCGACGTAAGTAATTTTAGGCCTATCTTGAGTGATTAAAAGAGCCTTTGAGAAGTCATACTGTATGAGTCATACGATCCCAAAACTTCAAAATTATCTCAACTGCGCCATTTTGCATAATAATTTTTTGGTAGTAAAAATTTTGTCACACGACACCAAGTGGTTGTAGTGTGTTAAATTACAAATTTTAAGTATTTTTGGAACTGGATGATAATATCATTACACATTTATTTATATTTACTTATTTATCAAATAGCAACGTTCCGAAGATTCATTATGAGGCTAATGGGAGATTTTAAGACTTGTAAGTTTCGAAGTTTATTTACGAAGTGTATATATTTAGAATATCTTTATGAATAATTTTATGCCCAATTGTAAGTTTGTGGAGCCTGGATAAATTGGGCGGGATACAAACTTGTGACGATTCATCGGTCGAATGTCTCTGGAAAACGGCTCAGCCGATTCGAAAATTCTAAAAAGTGGTTGAACGTCAAAGTTAGATCTCGGGAATGAGACTACTTTTCGATTACTTGGTAGATGTCCGGTATACCGGTAAAAGGACGCGGTTTTTAATCGGTTGTCAGATAGCAAGTGTAAACGACTTTCGCTAATTTTAGGAGGTGATTTAAAGAGAAAAATTGTTGGTGATATTTGTTTTGGTCAGTGACACATTTGGGGTTCAAATACACATATTTTCAAAAATATTGAATAGAATGGGCTAGGACGCTGAATATACTGAACCAGGGTAACTTTTGGAGAGAAAAATTTTGGTGATATTTTTTGTCACTGACAACCATCTGCGGTGGCAAAATTACACTTTTGACCAGTCACCATCGAGTATTTTTGCTGATTAAAAAAACGAGAAAAATTAGGCGTATTTTTAAAATAAAAATTACAATTTCGTATAAATCTAATCATATGAAATAAAAATGAACTGCAAATCTGTTCTATTTCATATGATGATTTAACTTAAAAGCTTATTTTTTATTTATTTGGGACATCTTGCAATTTTTCAAAATAATTATTGATACCTCTGCTGTAATATTCCTACCCCGAGAAATAACAAAAACAGATGCGCTGGGATTTTGGGATCTGATAATATTAAATACAATGAACTAATAATTAAAGAAATGTAAAACATAAAAAAATCAACTGGTTAGAAAAGAAAGTAAATTGGAAATTTAGACGAAAAATTTATAAACAAAATTAAGCATTATACTATATACATAATAATTTAATATTAAGTCAAATTAAAAATTTAATAATAGTTGCTATTCTATGGTCATCAAATTTTCTCCTCAAAAAGTTCGCCTGGTTCATATATTCAGCGTCCATGCCAATCTATTCATATATTTGAAAAATGTGTAATTTGAAACCCCAAATGGTGCTAGTGACAAACAAATATCACCAAAAATTTTTCTCTTCGAAAGTCACCCCGAAAAGTTAGCTGAAGTCGTTTACCACTGTATCTTGAAACCGATATAAACCGGTCTTTTTACCGGTATCCGGACTCTACCAAGTAACGAAAATGTCTCATTCCCGAGATCATAACCTTTGACGTCGACACTTTTTAAATTTCGAATCGGATGAGCCGTTTTCGAGACATTCGACCGACTGAATCCGTCACTAAGGTTTTATCCACCTTGTAGATCCTGGTCACTTGACATCTGATTGGTTCATAATCGATGCTCAAACTTTATTCATTATAATTGTAGATTTTGGAAAAGCCGTCCCTGATTGTGTAATAATGACGCATTAGAAGTAGTGGTGAAACTAACTCATGATAATGTTTTGTCTGAGGTAAGATATTTTATTACGGTTAATCAATAAGCGTAGTGAAGTACACTAACTAGAGATATGAAATACCTCATGATAACACGCCAGAGTAGGCTCGGCCTTCTAGATTACATTGGCGACTCCCGTAATTTTAATCTGTTCGGAAGCCGAATACTGGACAATAATTCCATGTGAAAACTTCGTCTTCAAAATGCCAATAAAGAACATTTTTTCAAACCCTATTCACAAAATAAAAAGAAAAGCAGCATACTGCCAGTTCAATTGCATGAGCTGAACAATGAAAATAAACACTAGAGCAAGACTTATAGAGAAAACCACATGCTCAATTTTCTCTTCACTGGTTAGTCGCGAGAAATAGTAAAAGACCACCAATATTCCAACTTTTTGTCATACAAGCTCAGCAGCAAAATTGAGAAAGTTTACTACGTGAGTTATTTTTACTTTTGGGACGTGGCTCATTAGCGTGGGTGGCTCAAAGCTACATTGGACTTTTAATTGCAAGATTTGAAAATGGCACAATGTGAGAAATGAGACAAGAAATCTACAATTTAAAAACAAATTATGATTTTAAAAAAATTGACTTCAGATCAATCTATATTTAAACTTTTCAAAATAAATTTATTCGAACGAGCACTTGAAATGTTGATGGCAATAAATCACCAATCGAATATGATTTTAACTAATTACCTGAATTCTAGCCATTGTATCTTTAACTTTTCGTTCTTCTTCTAGCCGTTCTCTTTCAGCCCGTAATTTTTCTTCTGTGATTTCTCGTTTCTTAGCTTCTTTGGCCTCTTTTTCGGCTGCAGATTCCTTATCAAATCTAGCTGCTTGATTTTTTCGGTCCTCAGCGATTTGGGATCTGATTTTAGCAAGCTGATCTGCAGCTTCGGATTTTTCCTTTTTCTTGCCAGCAGCAATTTTTAACAAAGATTTTTCTTCGCGGTCTTTTTGCCTAAATGGTGTTTAATTTACGTTCCTTATTTTTTTATGAAAAAATGAAACATTACGAGCAGATTGCCGGACTTTGTATTTCCATACATGGTCAGGAAAGCACTTTTTGATGGTTTTAAAAATATTTTGTATGAAATAAGTTAAAGTTTCTCTTTTTTTGAAAACTCAAACACGATTTCCTGACAAAAAAAAATACAAAACCTCATTTTTCTCGAAGCTTAACCCGTGTGAGCACAACACCTATATATAGGTGACTGCATATTTAAAATCATCTAAAATATGCAAAAAAACCATCGTAGAATTGTCTCCTTCGAATACATTATAAAGAATTTTGCAAGGATTTCAAAAAAGTGACTTATTTTTTTTTTGGAAATTTTGTTCAAATTTTACGGAGGGTTGATTTTTTGAGATTTTTTTCCAATCTTTTACCTCTAAAAAAATTAAATGCGACCTATTGCGTCAATTAAAATTTGATAATAGCCAGTTTTTAGGAAAGTGTTTTGTCCACTCAAAACAAAGATTAATTGGTATACAGGAACAGATATTTTTTTTCAAAAGTGATATTTCAAAATTTTCAATTTTAAGTATTTCACGAAAATATTTTAATTATTAAAAAATTAATTCGAGCAATTAAATATTCTCCACAGAGTCACTTGATTAGTATATCGACCCAGAAATAATATCAGAAGTGTACTTATCTGCTTTTGTAGCGGAAAATAACCATTTTTTATGAAAAATTGTGATTTTTTCATCAAAATTTTAAACCTATTTAAAAATAATTTTTGATTGATTATATATAAATCAAATCAGAAAAAACGATGGCATAGGTCAGATCCTTGTGCATCCATTCCAATACCAAAATAATTNTTTTCTGTGCTCACACGGGTTAAAACAAATTATGTTCACTACAAACTCACAATTCCAATACTTTTTGACCCTCCTCTCTTCGTTGAGTTTCTTTCGTCCTCAAAGTATTTTCATATTCTTGATCTTTTTGCTTTCTGGCCTTCTCAATTTTCAGTCTGTATTCCTCTGCCGTTTGAGCCATTCTCTCTTGTTTTTCCTCTTCCGTTTCCGTGATTTCTGAAGGATTTTCCATGTTTGAAGCCTTATTTAATTTTTATTGAAAAAGGTTTTTTATAGAGGATTAGGAGTCATGTGTTACTGTTAAAGAACATCGATTGAATAACAAAATAGTTACGGGATACTTCACCGGAAGTCTGGTAATTAACCGTGTAGTTTTTTAAAAAGTAAGGTCTGTGAGAAACGATCATGCTCGAAGACAATTTAGGAGATATATGTAACTAACTTAATGGGCCAAAAGTTTTTGCCGTCAATTATTTGTAATTTGACACCTCTCAAAGAGTTTGTTTATATTTTAAGTCAGAGGACATGTGGACCTACAAATCAAGATACAAAATAAACCTAGTTTTTTTTTCGAGACAAAATGTATGACACCTCCAGAGGAGTGAAATTACAGTTTTTCGTTCGAGTGTCAAATTACAAAACAACCTGAGGAAAAATTGTAGTTATAGCCATAAAATTGGCCACCAAGCATTTGCCGTTTTCTCAGAACCGACTTTTAAAATGTTTACCGGATATCCGGTCACCAACCTTAACTAATGACTAAGAATAAATTTGAAAGTAATTACATTTTCGTTATTTGAAGAGGATGGGAAGATTGCGGCTAATAAATCAGACTCAGATATTTCTCCAATAAGTGGTTCTCCTAATTTTTGTCCAGAAGCACCAATAAGATAAACAATAGGGGTCGAAAGTGTCGGATAAAATTCACAAAATTGCTTGAAGCTTTCGGTTCCTTCAACTAGCTTTAGACATATACAACTGGCATCAAGGGTTTCAGAAAAGCTCTAGAATGTGCTCAAAAATAGTGAANAGTGAACCATTATTTGGTGTCATATTAAGTTGGACAAAACTAATCGAAAATATTATATTTTTATAGGATTTTTTTTTTAATTTTATAAACCATTCTACGATTTTTGCTGGAGAAGGTGGTTTTTATTAATAAAACTACACGAAAAAAAATCCCTGTCAAACAAGAAAGGTCTGCAATCGTACGACCTAAAAAATTAATCACCTAAACTATTTTGACCACTACCTTTGAAGCCTTTTCAAAAATATTATTAACATCTGACGACACAGGATCGTCACCCATTCCGAAGACCAAAATAATTTTAGATTCTTTCTGGACTGTGGCGATTGCGCTTCCGATATCACCGTTATACCACATATTCACTTAAAAAATATTTATGCAATTTTCAAATCAAAAAAAAATAAATGCGAAAGACATAGGTGAGTTGTGTGGTGGATATAAAGCAAAAGTTATTTTGCTCATCCGATTTCAGAAATTTCAATTGTATACGACAGCCAAAGAGTTCTTTTTTTCAATTATATTTTTGGAATCGCAATAAAATTATCTTTCTACTGACGTGCAATATGACCTCCAAGACGAATTTGAAATTTGACCCCATTGGTGTCATGTCACAATATTGCGCTGAAAAAAAGACGCCAGTGCTTGGTATCGAAACACATTTTCATGATTTCAATTTTTTGGTTTTTACTAAAGAAATCTATCTCATTTCGTTGTCGAGTCATTCAAAATAACTCTACTTTTATCTCCACTTGGCCATCCAAACGCTGACAGAAATTAAAACTCAACTTATACCTTCTCGTTATCAATGTTGCAACAAAAAAACAGCACAAATATGTCACTAAACTTATATTTAATATGAACTTTCAGTGCAATTTTTCTAAGAATATTATAATTTTGGACATTTAATAAACGATAAGGAGTGGTTTTTTCCAAATTTTTATATGTTGTGAAAAGTTTTTTTAAAGAAATGAACATAAAAACATGTGTAGCGATGTAATGTCTAGCAGACTATCTGAACAGTTGACATTTAATTATCTGAAGAATTAAATAATTTTTGATTATATGAGAAATGTAGTTCATATCAATTTTAGCAAGATAACCAAACTACCAATTATTTGTACATGAAATGGGTGGGCTAAAAATAAAAGGCAAAAATATGAATTTTGCAATTTTATGTCTAAAAATAATGTTACTTTTTAACTCCCTGGCGCATGCTAATTTTTGCAAAAATAATAAATGAGGTGTTACTCAGTTGTATTAAAACAAGAGGCTTTAGTGAATACAAATAGTCTAGTGATTTTTGTATGTCGGAAAATGAACAAAACGAAAGTACTTCACTGTAAACATTCCTGGAATTTTAAGAATATCTTTGTGTTAATAATGCTTCATTTTTTGGGGTTAAATTTTAGCAAAAAGTTCTCCAAAAATAATTTAAATCTTGGTAGAATTTTGCCGTGCCTAACTTACTCTAAATATTCATATCATTTTCCACTGCTTAAATAAAATGAGCTTGCGCCACGAAGTTTAACATAAAATGAGTCAAAATACATGTATTTGAAAAAGGGGGTTTTCTCAAAAAAAAAGATGATTTGACAATTAGTTACCTCAGAATCTGAGGCTCAGATTATACATATATTTTCGAAAACATTCTATTTTAGCGTAAATCTGAGGACAAGCAAGAAAAAATAATTACTCGGGTCCTTATTTATTTTCGAAATAATAATGTCTAGCATTTTGTTGCGAACACCATTCAATGCAAAACAAATGGTCAATTGCTGTTATCTACGGTTTAGCCAGCGGGTTAAAGAATACCTTGTCATATGAACGTGATTTTTAAGATCATATTATAAAATGATTATTACTGGGTTATATTACATGTGGGTAGTTAAGGATTATGAAATATGGTAGATTGGTAGTGTAAAAACAGGCTAGAAATGCTTGTTGAGTAATCAAACGAGTATAATTGATTATAGACATTTATATAGATCACTTTTTATTGCGAATTTGCACAAGGGCTATAGCCTTGCATATGCTGAACAAGCTTCTAATAGAAATATAGGGCACATTGTTTTTGTTTTATTATTTTTTAAAATATTCACTAAATTAATTTATTTTAATTACTTTTTAACTTTTAAAAACTGTCATGAATTTGAGTTTAGAATGAAGAAATGCTTTTGAAAATTTTGTCCTAAAAAGTTAAAAAGTAATATTTTATTAAATCAGTTTCTGCCCTATTTGTTTAGCTTACTGTTATAATCAAACTTACTAGAAATTACTCTGTTAAATTCAACATGCTATTTTTCCATTAGCCGATCTGCAAGGAACAGGGTTAACCAAAACATATATATGTTTATATTTATAATGTTTACAAATTTAAAAAGTGTAGACGTTTGTCATATTGTAAACTTTAAATTTTGAAACGATTTCAAGGTTTATATTTTATATATTAAATTATTCACAGAAAACTGAATTTTAAATCTAGAAGTCATAAGTTTAGGAAAACTTTCTCATTTTCTACTACTCTTGCAAAGGAGGAAGTTTTCCAAAACCTACCAGTATGACTTGGAGATTTGAACTGATTTACTTGTAAATTTTTTAATCTATAAAATTTGCACTTTCGGATTGTTACAAGATTCAAAATGTGACGATCGTTTTCCCCTCTTTGTTTCTATATTTTTTCAAGTTGGTTTTATTAAAACAAATCTGTATGACCAAGTCTAAACTCCTATTTGAAACAGCAATTAATCCGTAAGAAATGAAACACGATAATATTTGATTGCAATTTTCATTGTAAAATGAATGATTTATATAAAAACAGACTGTAATAAGGATGTTTAACAGGGGCAGGCGAAGGTTAAGGATCCTTCCTTGTTTTAAGCTCTTGAATATATCTCCACCCATCGGCCATATTATTTATATTTTTTCGTACGAATAATTTTTGTTGATAATCAACCCCATTTTCATCTCTATATTTTCTGTCGTCGCGCTGTTTTTGCTCAAGTTTTCTTTTGCCCACAGTTGCTTTGTCAATATCGTTTATTTTTAAATTCTTTGGGAGGGATAGAGGACAAAATAAAATTCAAAATTACACTTAAATTAGCTCGGTGTGTAATATGACACCAACATTGCCATTTTGTATTATGGATTAAAAATAAACTTTTTGTTTAAACACTCCATTTTAAAAATTAAATTCTACCGGGTGAATTTAACGACTTAGACGCACCTTCAAAAATATTTTAGTAACTGGGTCATTTTTTTTCAAAATTAAACATCTGAGAAATTATATTTTTATCCCTACACTCAGTGACTTCTTTCCAAAGTCGCCTAGATTCTGTTGGTTCTTGATGATGTAGTGATTTTACTAATTTTCTCATTGTACTTATTTTTCTAGTATCGACAAATTCATTTGGTCCTTTTCGCTCGTTACCTATCTGTTCCGTCCAGTGATAATCGGCGTTCCACTCTCCTTCAAATTCAGCGAATGGTTTTTTAGCCTAAAGTTTAATAATTGGTTGAAAATTTTCCATAACAAATATGTATAATTTCACTCTCAAAATTTGTTTGTAAAATGACCCGAACTTGTAGCTTTAATGTTCGAAATTTAAACCATTCGGGGTTATTTTACATAAATTATGCGAAATAGTCTAATAACATAATGATTTTTGCAAGTAAGACTTGTTTTCAAACGACTAGTTTCATTTTATCTTAAATCAATCATAACTGTAAATGTAGGTATATGCTGTAAAAAAAAATCAAAAAGTGTAACGCGAAACAATAAACAACCTCTCAATTCCTCAACATTAACTCGAAGAGATTCAATAAAATCGACAAGCTGTGTTCAAAAACAAGTCTACTTGCAAAACTCAATATATTTGTAACCTCGCACACAAAACAATTAATTAACTTAAACATAATTCATTGCTACAGACAATTTCATTTGTGAGATAAATTAAAGCGAGAGAATATTAGCAGGACTATATGTAGCAGCACCAAATCGATTTGGTCAAAAATCGACTCCAGTAGATTGATTATTAGCAATATCGAACGATCCTGCCAGTGTAATTTCATGTCAATACAACAATAAGATAACATAAGATTGACAAAATAACACTAGCAAGGTTCTTCGATATAACTTAGTTGTGTCGAATTTAATTGCGCGCTTGCTGATGTGAAATATTTTTTTTTTCCAAAAAACACACAACAGTTTTGAGAAAAATGATAATGATTTGAAAAAATCGTATTTTTCTGAAAATAGGGGTTTCGCTCCGCATAACAAAGCATAGACGAAGCAAAGTAGATATTTTTTTGATACCAGGGATAAACACTTCCGCTGTGATAAAGTAGTCTCCGACGGTCCAGCTATGCTTGCTATTTGAAAAAAAAATTTTTGAAA
The DNA here is from genome assembly GCA_004367855.1 of Oikopleura vanhoeffeni. Classification (NCBI taxonomy): domain Eukaryota; kingdom Metazoa; phylum Chordata; class Appendicularia; order Copelata; family Oikopleuridae; genus Oikopleura; species Oikopleura vanhoeffeni. The sequence goes on from SCLH01000886.1 coordinate 106,863, forward strand.
GTGATTCCATTGTTTCTAAGTATTGAAAATTTATGACGAAAAATTTTCAAATAAAAAATTTGTTTTGCGGCGTTTTAGTAAATTAAAAAATGAAAAAAAAATTTTTGACAATTTTTTTTCAATTTGTCTGAACGTTGCAAAATTTTTTCAGCAAAACATTTTTCCAGTGTAGAAAAATAACTTAAAAAAAATCTCATAAATTCTAAAAAAAAGTGAATATGAACACCACTACCGGAGAATGTTTACCAAAAACTGGTGAACAGCGGGTGCGGCGTATTAGTTATACGCGTATAGTTGGAACCCGAGATAAAACCTACGTAAGCCTCCGCAAAAAACCTACGCTTTTGAAAAAATAAATTTATTCGTTCCTGGCGTGCGGCGTATAGTTATAGGAAAAAGATAGGGTTTTTTTTCAAACGTTCTAGCAAAAGATAGGCGTTTTTCACCAGATTTCAGACCAATTCCGGCGACATTGAAAATACTTTTTTAAAACATGTTCAGATTGACCAATGAAGTGTCGGTATTTTCAACAAGTTTAAAAACATGTTTTCAAGTCAATACATATCATGTTACATCTTAGAAGATTTGTAACGAAAAATTATTTAAATCACCAAAAATTCTTACTCTGACACCCCTTAACTCAAATCTTAACAGTCTGTAATGACACCTAGTTGTCTATTTTTCTTTGTATTCTTCTTGAAATCTTCTTTGAATTCATTGTTTTTAATTTTACTTATTTCATTTTTTTCGATCTGAAATTAAATTATATATAACCTAAATCAATTCTAGTCTAGAATATATGTGAAATTACCCTTAACATCAACCAAAATTCTTCTTTGACGCATTTTAACCCGCAATTTAACTCTAATAATTTACAAAGTATGACCAGATCAGAAGACATTTCCCAGAAGTACGCGTACTAGTTAGAAAGTACCTAATAGTTCGGAATACGCGATAGTCCCCGGGTGTTGGGCGACAACTTCTCTAACTAACGCCGCACCCCGCTGTACAAGTGCCAAAAGGCGGTTAATTGATAATAATAAAAAAATTTCCGATCAAAGCGGGTCCCTTTCTTCTACTTTCACGTTTTTTTCTGGAACAAACGGATTGGACCAAAAAATCCATAATGCCAAAAAATTTTTTTTTTCTTACAAAAAAACGTTTAATTCATTAGTAACTGCCGTTGACCCAAAAACTACCGGATGGCATTTGTTTATAGATAATTTAAATACTGAAAAAAACGAAAAATCGATATATTTTGATCACGGTGACTCAAAATCTTTTTTCATTATTTTTTTCATTTTGACATATATTATCCACGCCCCGCTAATAATTTCAGAAAAATCCACCCATTATTCTATAAGTCGAAATTAATTGGTGGCCAAATGCATACTATATGAACAATCATTAAAAAAATTAAGCTTAAACATTGGTTCATAGCACTGTGAAGAAACTTTGTGGAGTTTTCCTCCAAAAAATGGTCTTGTATGAAATTTAACGTCAGCTCGATATCCTGTAGAACTTGTTATTTGACAATCACCACCAAGTTCAACCCATGGAACTGTTAGAATAGACCGACAGTACCCAGATGGGAAATTTATATTATAAGTTTCATTCAAATCAAGCAATTCTTTTTAGGGGAGAAATATCTAGAAATTAGTGTCAATCAAGAATATTGAAATCTTGTTCAGCTAAAAAGCTTTTATTGGCTTTACTTCAGTTAAAACTCAAGTTAAATTTCTAATATAAAATATAACTATTTGGTGTCTAATTTCTCCAGGAAAAAGGTTTATTACCTTGACCAGCAAAATATATCACCGTCTTTTTTCCGAAGCATTGAATGTTCTAATTTTATTTAATGCTAAGCTTATTTGGCTTTATTCAAATTTGAAAGACATTGTTTTGTGTTTTTAATACGATTTTAAAATTACAAAAAAATTTGTAAGTGAAAAATGCTGCCGCCAAATATTAAATTTCAGCGGATGGTATTTCTAGTACAGTAGAGAGCTTTTAATAAGACGGCAAACGAGCTTCAACTTTTAGCCATTCAAATAAATAATAATGAAATTACAGTTTTAGCGGTTTTTACTATAAAGTTTAATTTTATACTAAAAAACGCTATAATTTGTATTTTTTTTATTAATTTATTTGAAGAAAAAAGGGATTAAAATTTGGGCGCGTTTGCGTCTATTAAAAGCTCTTTACTGCTAATAATAATGGATTTTTTCGTTCCTAAAGGTCCAAAACCTTCATTTTCAACTCTTACTAGTCCATGAAACTGTGTTTTGTGTAAACTTGTGCTGATGAACTGTGCTCGTGCTTTTTTGTTTTCAGCGTAAAAGGCCGAGATTGGCGGATGATGAGAGACCTGCTCTGCCACGAATGAGACATCATCGTCGGCCGACCATGGACATGGACCACGCTTGTTTAGCTTTCGCTCGGGGCCTCTAGAACCAACATTCCAAAAACAACGGAACGTTTCGCCCAGGATAGGATTATAAGGCTAACAATTATAATTTATTTTGTAATCTAAAGATGAGGGGGGATTCTTTTCAAAATACTGTGTATCATATACCCAGGGTTCGGACCGGGTGAATTAGGGGGCCAAGTAAAACTGATAGTTATATGAGTTTCTATTTTTGGAACGATTATTTTCAACGCGTGATATCAAAGTTATAAGGAGGTTACTCACAATAAAATTTGCTTTATTATGGAAAAAACGTTGTTCGAAAAATTTTAGAGTATAATTTGGTACAATAATATTTCAATATTGGTATGGAAGAGATTACATGAAGAAAAATATATTTAGTAATCAATTAAAAGAATGTCACAATAAGAAAATCCCGATTAAGAAAAGCTAGGGCCTTTAAGGGGGTGGCATCGATCCAGCAGATTGGTACATTTTTTCAGAGCGATAAATGAAAGAAAAAAA
>SCLH01000886.1:109957-129496 GCA_004367855.1 Oikopleura vanhoeffeni
CCGAGTCGATGCCACCCCCTTAAAGGATAGAAAAATAATATTATGTATGTCCCTGTGGTGTCAAATTTTCTTTTAAAATTTGTTTTATTCTTGATGGTTTTGTACCTCACCCTGCAAAAATGAAGAAAAACCTAGACAGGGAATTTAGAAGCCGATAATTACCGGTAAAAACGGAAATAAAAAAGATATGCAACTCCCCATACGAACATGTATAGTAACTCAAAATTTCACACCCTCATAATATACTAGACAACACCAACCGTTTTTAAATTCCATTTAAAAATTGCATGCATATAATTTACCTTTTTGGCAGTTGAGCCATTTCTACCAGCGTGAAAACTTGTGAGGTACCATTTAATAACTGCGACCATTCGTTCTCTTTCTGTTGAAAGAGTCGGAATTTCATTGAAGAAATCTGCGTGAGCAAAAAAGTCAGAATACATCTCTAGTAACGATCGCCTTTCCAATATAAATGTAGGGAGAACAACTAAATTCTCTTTTATTTTCCGAATGTGACAATAAAGTTCTCACAGCAGGAGAAGTTTAGTCGGAAGCCTTATGAAAAAAGAGCGCCCAACTAGACAACTGCCAAAAAATTCGAGATTTTTCTTGCTATCATATGACCCCATTTGAGTCATTTTGTAATTTGACTCCAATTATCGTATTTTTCAAAAATCGGCCTAAATAAGGCGGGAAATTTTTTGAAAACAACAAAATATACTCGCAAGATGTCAAAATACAAAATGACTCAAATGAGGTCATTTTACCCACATAATGAAATACAAAAAAATATTTCAAATTATGAAATATGACCCCAGACATTTTTTTCATAAAACCATTAAAAACTCCAGCAGAAAATTGAAAAGTGGCTTTAACAAACTTTCGAAAAAAATTTTATACGCAATTTTAGTTTTATATATGCTTTCAAAGTACCTTTGGTGAGATCCATTCCAATTTTGACTTGTTTGATAAGATGTAAAATAACCGATTTATTGTCATTGTCAACTCCCTCGCCTTCATTTCCGACCCGATTGTCATCTTCCTGTTTTAAGAATTGAATTTTTTGTAATACAATGAAAATGGAAATATTCTTATTTAATTAATTTAATTATTTTCATATTTTTGTGCTAACGTTTTCGAATTTATTAACTAATTCATTATCAAGCTGTTTTTACGATAAAGTATAAATACAGTGAACTTCAGATTTATAAAAATATTAAAATCTAGAAAATTAATTATTTTCATTGGGTTTTTTAACTAAAGTTTATACGGCATTATCAGGCTTTTTGTCGTCTAATTTTCAAAACAAAAAGAATAGCCGATATAATTGTGATGGAAATAATTCATCAACTAGATTCTCAACTATTCATTTGGAGACTTTAGAAATACGGACGTGAACTTAAAATCTTTAGAATAAAGTTTGAAAATTATCGCACTAAAAAATATTTCGAAAATAATATTTGCTTAAAATAATTCCGACAAAAGCTTGATATAGCAGAAACAACGGTAAAAAACCTAACATAAATCAATCAATTTATCTTTCAGTATTTATTCTAATTACAAAATTAAAAAAAAATATATCATTTTATCGAGGAAATACCAATAAATTGCAAGTGCCAAGATCCTATTTTAGGCCATTTTATTTTGTGATTACCCTAAATTGGGAAAATAAATCAAGTTGAACGTAATAAACAATATTCAGGGGCCGCCAAGAATTTAATCAAAATAGAAGTTTTCATATAATATAAGCATGACCGCTCAAAGCTTTTATGTCAAAACACTTTCCAAAATGAACGAATCAAATAACCATTAATATATGCTCTCAGACGAATGTAGGATAAATCACTCACGTTTGTGATTTTAGCGATTTTTAAATGAACCGGTGAAATCAAGAAGGACGGCATTCGCAATACAATATGCTATCATTTTGACATTGATAATAATTCGCAAACACTGCTGACAACATTAACGTAAAAAAAGAATCAATTTTGTTTTATTTCTGTTTAAAATAATTTGAAAGTCCCACCTTTTCACTTAACAGGATATGCTCAAAGCTTTAAAATATGGTAAAGCTTTGAATGTATCCTACAGTAGGATTCCTACTAAGTAAAAATGTGGGACTTTTAAGGGGGTTGTATCGGCTGGAAAGATTTTTTCAGAGGGCCATAACGCTGCACCCCAACTTCGGATTAGTATGAAAATCTCCAGATTGTTAGTTCGTAATCTCAAGAACAAAATTTTTGGATAATTTTGATAATTGTATGTTGAACCAACCGGTAAATCAGGTTAACCGGAAGCAAAAATAAATGTTTAATGATCGAATAACTTTTACACCCAGCATCATAAATGTTTGATTTTTTGGCATAAGCTAGAGAATTCAAATGTGAAAAAAATGTTCGCAGTTTTTTTCAAATTTCATCCCTAAAGGGCCTCGAAATCGACGAAAACTGTCGTTTTTCATAGTTTCGGCCACGGAAAATCGTATTTTTTCTACATGTTACTTAAAATAATATTTTCCCATTTACAATAGGTGCTCCTGACAATTACGCAAAAAATGATATATTTTGAATCAAAATTTTTGATATTCATTTTGTAACCCAGTGGAGTACAGTTTGAAAATTATTTGTTGACCTCAAGGTCATCGTATCAAGTTGTAAGTAGCACCAACAAATTGTAAGTATCAGTTTTCTGGAAATGGTATTATAAACTTTGGTCCAATTATGAGCCGTGCGAGCGGTAGAGAGCAAAACATTTTATCATGTTCAACACATTTTTTTTCCAAATTTTTAGTCTAATATAACTTAACATGCCTACTTGACTCCAAAAATCGAAAAATAGCTCTCCTTCACTTTTAGATTGCCCGATATAGCCAGTCGATACAACCCCCTTAAGAGACTTAAAACAGAAATGATACAAAAATGATATCAGCTAGAGAAAAATTATAATTTTGACTTTGTAGAACCCAATAAAGACCGTTCGAAAATTTAATCGGACATTTTCCTCACGATACATAAAAATGTATTACATGTTCGAACAATAAACCCATGCGAGTTACCGCGTTACCGTAGGTATTATAGGAAATTTATTTTGTGATTAATAAATTACGATTTACGTGAAATTAATGTTTTCTTATTTCTAGCGTACACCAAGAAGCTACAGTATGTACCTTTATTGTTTTGTTAATGATAATATGTGGAGAATAAATTACGTAATTCACAATTCTAACATAGGCGCATTTTTTTAGTAACCATTTTTAATGACTTGGAATTTCATTAATAGCAACGTTGCAATCGCAAGAAAATGAAGTATAACAGTATATATATTTACAGTAGTATATATATATTATAATATATATATACTGTATTTTTATATTGATGAGCTTTCAAAATTGATTTCGTGAATGTATTTCAGTTATTATCTAAAAATATCAATTTAAATCAACAAATAGATATTTGGTAGAGATTTTCTTACTTGTCAAAATAATTTTTAGTTCAATATATTTATAAATTGAAATTTTCGATTACCCTTTGAAGCTTCAGCACCACTTTAGTGGTGCTGAAAATTTTGATCGCTAGAAATCGGTTATGAAAAAAGTCCTGGGAATTTTTTGATCAAACCCAACATAGAGGTTGCCACGAAGGAATCAAAATAGGCAGTAAAATTTCTAGGACTTCTCGTTCAAAAATTATTTTTCTACTTTTTTAGAGAATTTCTCTCAAAAACTCTAAATTGCGTTGCTGATGCGTTCCTGAGGTTTTTTAGGAAGTCTTCTTGAGTATTCTTTCAAAAAAAAATATTCCATCTCGAGAACTTAATTTTATTTTTTTTTCGTAGTATTTTTCAATTTTTGAGAAAATTTTGGAAAAAAATATGCTTCGATTTTTTCGAAAGTAGGTTCAATGAAAAGCACGGCAACACTGATCGACAGTTGGCTTACGTCGAGATAATATTTCGAAGGTTTAGCGGTTAAATTATAACAACGTTGTTTATAAACTTTTTTTTGATCACTCGCGCTGCTAATCGTCTATTTATGAGAAAACGGAAGAATAAATTGGAAAATCAAAAAAAATATGTGAAAGCCAAGGTTCTTTAGGGGGTAGTGTCCCAGCAAAAAGTTTGGCTGAAAATTTGATTACAGCGGGGTCGGCGTTAGTTATACGGTATAGTTGGAACCCGAGATAAAACCTACGTAAGCCTTCCGCAAAAACCTACGCTTTTGAAAAATAAAATTTATTCGTTCCTAGCGTGGGCGTATAGTTATAGGAAAAAGATAGGGTTTTTTTTCAAACGTTCCTAGGCAAAGATAGGCGTTTTTCCACCAGATTTTCAGACCAGATTATCCTGTCGGGCGACACTGAAAAATACATTTTTTTTTTTAAACATGTCAGATTGACCAATGAGTGTCGGTATTTTCAACAAGTTTAAAACCATGTTTTCAAGTCAATACATATCATGTGTACATCTTAGAAGATTTGTAACGAAAAATTATTAAAATCACCAAAAATTCTTACTTGACCACCCCTAACTCAATTACAGTAGCTCTATTACGTTATTCCATCAATGTCTTTGAAATTCTTCTTTGAAATCTTCTTTGAATTCATGTTTTTTTATATTACTTTATTTCATTTTCGATGAAATCAAATTGCTAACATACACTAAAAATTCTAGTCTAGAATTATATGTAAAATTACCCTTTAAATCACCAAAAATTCTTTCTTTGACCATATTTAAACGCAATTTTTAACTTAGATATTGTACAAATTGACAATCAGAGCACATTTTCCCAGAAGTACGCGTATAGTTGAAAGTACCGCGTATAGTCCGGATTACGCGTATAGTCCGGGGTTTTGGGCCGACGACTTCTAAATTTTGGTCGATTCTCGCAGATTTTGAAAGTAGTTCAGCCACAAGAGGGCGCCAAAAGTCGAACTTTTCAATGCACAGGGATGTTTATCTGACATCCGATTTCATTAATTTTGAACGAGGTGACCTGCAATAATAATCTTTAATATAATCGATTAAAATTTTTGTTTTGTTTTAAACCGAAAAGTTATGCCGAAAAACGTGTTTTTTTATTCAGTTCTTTTGAACATCTTTTTTGTTGCATAGAATTTTTTTTAATCGGATTCGTTTTACTCCTTGAAATTTCCTCTTTAATATAATCAGCGAAATTTTTTTTAAGGGTCTAGAACAAAAGTTATGCGCAAACTCTATGCGTTGCCCGGAATTTCTTCTGCAGTTTGAGCTCAAACTATAGTAGGCTTATTTGAATATATATTGAATCATAAATTAAAGTTTGAATAACAAATTGCTAAGAATATAATAAGAAGGTTTTTTATCGCGAAAATATTAATTAAGATCAACACATCGGCACAGGTAGGTGTCTATAATGGTAGCAAATAAATTATGGCGCATCAAAGAACCATTTTATCAAAGGTTGACAAATATTAGGACATCAATCATTTTTGTGTGATGAAACTTCTGGCATTTCGTTAATTAATACTCACTGATTAAAATCACAATTTTAGCAACATTTATTGTTTACTATTTTCCGACACTTTATTTAAACTCGCATCAACTGGCAACGTGATAATTTGCTCCAAATCTGTTTGATTCAAATTGTTCTGAATTTTTAATTTCTTGTATATTTGTAATAAAAAATGCATTGTTTTGTCAAAAAATCTAAAAATTCGGTTCTCTTTTTATTTTATCCAGAGCGATATCACAGGCTATTTACAATATTGCCGGCTGCGGAGGGCGCTAGACACAGATAGCGCGCGAAAACCCGACCACCTTTTTTTCTTGGGTCGATTTAGTTATACACATTTTTTCAGCCACTTTTTGTGGACACTACCCCTTTATGAGTGCGATATTGAAAGAAATGTTTTTAAAATATTTCCTGTTTCCACTATGAGAAGTAAGTATCAAAGCTCAATCTTTTGCAGCTTAAGTTTTCGGCCCGATTTAGATAAAAATTTTAAAATCTAATTGACCTCGCTAAGTTGATCTATCCTTACAAAATTAAGATTCATTCGCGGCTTTTTATAAAATTGTTAATCCGTAATGAAGGCTTCAAGTCGCCCACTTTATGGTGCAGGGCCTCTGCGAAAAAACATTTGGAGCTTCCAAGGGTTAAAAAATATATCAGATTTTATATATGCCAAGACTTTAAGGGGGTCGTACTCTTTTTAGGGTACATTGGGGTGTAAACATAGCACGACATTCCTAGGGAACACTCAGAAAGTATAAACTTATTGTAAAAAAAACCCAAAAAAAGTTCGAAATTTTAATTTTTCGAGAATTTTTCTGAGTAATTTTTTTTTGGAAAACATTGAAACCCAATTTTCGACCAGAAAAACTCAAAATATCAAAAAGCTGTAAGCAGATTTTCTTCTCGGCATCACCAAAGCTTTAATATGATGGTACTTTCGACTAAATCCGACGACTTTTATTATCGAGTTTTAACCCAGTATTAAATCGTTTTTCACCCAGTATACTGTATCATATTATTATTCTAACTAGTCTATATTTTTTCGCCTTTTGTATGAACAAAAAATAGATTAGTTATGTAAAGATTTTTTTGGTATGTTTTACATGACACACACAATTACCCCCTGACCTCTGAAAAAACAATTTTAAAATAATTTTCAATTCTTTCCTGCATGAATTCATCGTCGTCTTTCACACTCATACTAAAATATATTTCTGTTAAAGAAAGTATTAGAGATCGTCCAAAATAATCGCAAAAGTATCAATCGATTTGTATCGAATGAATCACCTAAAGCCTTAAATGAATCATGAAAAATCCCATGGGTATACACCCAGAAAGAAAATTTAATAAAATATATCTCGGGTTTGCTGAGTACTCTATAAAAAATTAAACTCTTATCGGGTCGCCTACGCAATCGACACGTTTTAGAACACCAAGCAATTTAAAATTCAAATTTGATTATTACTTACAGTATATCTTATTCTATTGCAACCTGGGTGTTTATGTGGGTTAATATATTTTAAACAAAGCTTTTGCTGAATTTTCACTTAGGTAGCCTTTATAAAGTCACCCCACTTTGACTACATGTCATTTGTAAACACAAGATAGTAAGAAATGAATTTTAACACCGAACAAGCCAAAGGATAACCGATAGCAAATGTTGGGTGCAAAAATCATTTTGAAATTATCCTGTTCTGTTTGAAAATGGCATTAAGTAAACGGGTGAGGTGACCTTCAAGAACTACCTAATTATACCGCTTATACGGGTGATTGATAGTTTTTCTACTTAGTTTCTATACAACAATACAAAATAAAATGTAATTTATCTCTGAAGAATTCACCCACCCTGTACAGCAGGACATTGTAAAAATTAAAGTCGGATTTTAGAAATATTAATTGTGTTATTTCTATCGTCGGTCTTACGGGTCCCAAATTACTCATTTTTCGACCAATAAGCAAGAGTCTTTGACAGTAAATGAATTCGACAAGAGATTTTTATGATGCGAATGTCTACCATTAGTTATTTATGACCAAAAAGGGTGGTAACAAAAATAATTCAAATAAAAAGGGGTATATTTCACAACAAATTGCATAAAAAATGAAAAGCATTACAGGATATTATTTCGATGCAAAAGATACCGTGATCATAAAAAGGCACTAACTTCATTTGATAATTTCTCAATAAAAAGTCCCCAAAAATAAATGTTTATCTTGTGATAACTGCTGCTTAAAAAAACACTAATTTCATATGTCAAGATACAATGTCCTCCTATTTTTCGAAATAAATAGTCCCTAAAAATAAATATTTTCTCTTTTTATAAATATTTTGAAAGATTAAAGGAAAATTTGATGCAAAAGATACCGCCATAAAAAGCACCAATTGCAGATGTCAAGATACAATATCCAGTATATTATAACCTCCTATTGTACGGAATAAATAGTCCCTGGAAATGTATGTTTTCTCTATTTTTCGTTGTGTTACTAAATAAAGCTTTTGATAAATCGTATGATATTTTAATGGCCATTTCCACGGTGAAACTAGTACAATGAATCATGAAAACTTGTTTACATCTTAATTTTTCCGCCATTTGAAATCGACACTAATTATTATTTTTTCAATTTCGAACCATAGTTCTATTTGATATCTTTGGACAGACATCTCGGCGAAATAAACCCAAAAATATCCTATGTGAGGAGATCTTCACTTTTCCCAAAGGATTAGAAACAGCCCTGAAATCGATTGAGACATGCAAAAAATATTGTTTTTCACTCTTCAAAACTTGCTCATTCACGGTCTTTTTTATGTAAAGCTTCAGAAATAAGCTCAATTGAGACTATTATATTGAAAATTTAGCGATATTGTAGGGTTTTGGTTTTGGGGAGACGAGAAAAGTATTAAAAATTTATTGCGCAGTTTCATGAATAAATCATTGTTGGATGATTAGCGACACTTAATTAGTCACGTGCCATTTGTAGACAATACTATAAAAATACTAAAACAAAATAGCGATGACGAACTTGGAGTTGAAAAGATTTTTCGAAATACATCTGGAAACAGATTGATTATAATTATGCAGCCACATTCAAGACGTAGTTTTTTGAAAAATTGCGCGCTTTCGGTCGTTCGAAATTAATAATTTACTTCAGTTATCTTGTATGTATTTTATTGAGGTGTCCAAGCACACATGTACTAGGATATATTTGTTTACGATTAAACAATAGAATTTTTACAAAGTTTCGAATTTATTATTCATCTTCAGCTATTAAGAGCGAACGGACATAATTTTGCCAAATAACTTTATTGTTTTGGTCAACTTTTCGATCTCATTACCTGAAGATGAATAATAAATTGGAAACATTAAAATCCAATAAAATAAATTTAAGGTCATTACTAAAGTAAATCATTAATTTTAAACGACCGAAAGTGCGCAATTGTCACAAAACCCATGCAATTTGAGGCTTTTCTTTCAAAATAATTTTTGTACCCAATCCCTTGCAAATGCCTACACCAACTTATAACATCGTCTTAGCAATTTGAATCAAAACCATCTTACTCAAAATTATAAAATCACTCCAAAACTAAATTGATGATTTATGTTATAAATTAGATCTGCAACGTTAAATTAATAATGCAGGAGGCTGTTGGTTAAGATTTGGGCTATCAAATAGCGTCCTTATCTCACTACCTATTGTATACCTAGGTATATTATATTCGAATCGTGTAATTTTAATATCCAGTCAATTACAGTTTTTTTTTTCAATTATTACCCAAATGTTAAAGATTATGTTGGATTATAATAAAATTGTCATGTATACAAACATGTCTTTCTAAGTGAAAAAATGATGACTGGCAGACGTAAATTGTTGCCCGAATATTTAGGAAAAATTCGATATTTACGGATTAAAATACCTGATCATGCCTGCTTATTTTGTTTGCATATCAGAAGAAGCGCAATGACATTTGACATATATTTTTCGAGTCAATTAGAAATTGACCCTCAATTTACCTCAAATAATCAGAACGAACAAAGCAATATTTCGAGGCACTTTTATCAAAATCGCCTGGAATTGTACCAATATTTGCTAAGCAAAACAGAGCATGAAAATATGTCAAGAAAACATTCAAGAATCAAAATATTAATTTTAACGATATTTGATAAGGGAGCTCCTAAAAATTTCTTCTCTTAAACTTATGTTTATGAAATATACACAAAAAAAAGAATCAATTTTCATAAATAAAAAGATTGACTAGATATTATATTATATTTAATTGTAGTAATTATTCCCGAATGATCTCGTAAAGTGGGAGAATTTTTTTTAATTTAATTTGTTTTAAAAGTTTTGTAATTGCAATTCAATTTAAAAATATTTTTCCACTTTACGAGATCATTCGGGAACAATTTCTTAAATTAAATACAAAACTAGGAAATCGTTACTGCGTTTTTATAGATCGAACGTAAAAATTTAAATTATTTCGTTCCGTGGACACTTCTTATAACTATTATATACCGTATGTTAAATTATTTCTGCTTCGTAAAAAACTTGTACAGTTTCGTGTTTTATAATCGATGACAATCTTCCGATTGTATTCTTAGTAGAGAATATTTATCTTTTATCATGTATACCAAGTAGGGATAATACAACTGTCGGGTCTGTAGGGATTTATATTCTCCACGTCAATTTATTGAGAAGATCCGGATTAGTAAATTCGCCTGCGTATTTTCTGATTTAAAAGATGCGACCCTTGTTAATCCACGGTTAAAATTAATTTTGATATATTTGAATAATTAAACATATTCTCTCGCGATCCAAATTGAACCCAATTTTTTTGTAAATCATGCTCCCCACAAAACGTTTCACCGAATTCCCCATGGGAAATTGCAGCCCCACTTTTTATATAAAAATATCACCTCACATTGGCTGAAATCAATTTATCTCACATCTTGTTATAATGAAAACCGTCAGACAAAATATAGGCTATTTGATATGACGGGGGTATGAGTTTTTTTATTTAACTATTCGGTATAACTTATACCGCGCCAAATTAAATTTATATACTAGTATGATATAGGATATATTATGTACTATATAATTTAGGCTAGTATTCTTAGAATAAATTGACAATCGTGTGATTTGATTGGTCACTGTTTTTTCTGACGTCACAGTTGTGACGCGGAGTGAGAGGGCAGGAGACAGGATAATCTTCGATATATAATACATGTATAGGCTTTATTACATTTACTGTATGTTTATATAATATAGCGGGGTATAACTAAATCAAACAAATAATACCCCCGCCATTATTATAAACCGTGAATTTCCAATCAAGGTCCATGATCGGAAATTTACCGAAGCATAAAATCCGTTGTCAAAATAGCTCTGATTTGAAATTGGATTCCACCCAACCGAGAGAAGAATTAATTTTTGTGTTTAATACTGAAAGTGTATTACTGAAAAAATTCACGTCGAAAAAAGAACTACCCACTTTTTCAGAATCCCCCTATTGACAATAGGCTTTTGTGAGATCGAGGAGTCTAACCTAACTATACTTCACTTTAGCCAATTAAGTTTTTAGTATCACCGGAAATGATCGTGATCATCACAGAAATTTTTCTGCTCAAATTTCAACCTAGATAAGTATCAAATGTATCCATTTTGTGCATATTTTAGTTGTATTCCAAATGTTGACTTTCAAATTACAAATTCTAGACTATAATTTGCATTATACTTTAGCCAATTAAGTTTTAAGTATTTCGGGAAGTGATCGTCATCATTGCCAAAAATTTTCTGGTCAAATTTCAACCTAGATAAGTATCGAACTTTTCCGTTTTTGTGTGGCGGGGTTTTTATGAGTGTTTTCCAAATGTTGAGTTTCACATTTTAAATTCTAGACTATAATTTTTATTATTCTCTTATTATTCTGATGACGTCACAATTTCCCACGGTTAAAAACATCAGTTATTTTCTTTCCAAGATAACGGTGAAATTTTTTTTTTGCAAATTTTGATTCGATTCGATACAGTACAGGCGATCCGCACACGGTGGTGCCAGTCATTTTGTTCATAAATTACATAAGATGGACCATCTTAGATGGTATAAAAATAGGCTTGAAATTGACCAATCAAACGTGAGACATTCAAAAAAAATTTCCTCGATCTATCGCACTTTTGTCTAATTCTAGGCGTGCTCCCAAATTTTCAGCCAAATCTAANCATACAAAAAGGGCCTTGAGAGGTTCTTGTCTAAGTTGAACACCGTGCGTCATATATGATATACAATATGTAACATACTGTAGCCTATACTTTGGGTGTCGGTTTCAGTATAACAAGCTATAGGCTATTTTATCTGAATATAATCCTTAAGATTGCTCCTTAACATTAAACTGACATTCAAAAAAGATGCCGAGGATTTTTTTCCCATGAATCATAAATCACTTTATCATGTTTTACCGATCAAACATATATGTCAGAACTTACACATATTTTGTTGATCTGATAGGTCGTCCCAATTATCAAGTTATTTTTATGAGTATCCCTAAAATCTTCAAATAAAAACGCGATATTTAACCGGTTCGCATCTCACCAATGATTTATATACTAAATTAGGAGATGATTAAAATTTTTTCAAGGTTTTTTCCAAAATTCTAAAAGCCAAAACTTAGTATGATTTATAACTATTCTCTAATGGGTAATTTCAAACATGGTCAGAAAAGGGTCATTTTCTGCTTCAT
Organism: Oikopleura vanhoeffeni; assembly: GCA_004367855.1. Lineage (NCBI taxonomy): Eukaryota > Metazoa > Chordata > Appendicularia > Copelata > Oikopleuridae > Oikopleura > Oikopleura vanhoeffeni. The sequence continues at coordinate 122,179 of SCLH01000886.1, forward strand.
GGAAAGATCGATTTTTCATGGCTTAGGGTTAAGGTTGTTTTTTAGACAGAACCCATCCTTGTCAGACACATTCTTCGTAAAAGATATCAACAAAGTTTGTTTTGCATAGTGAATCTAAATTTGTGACATACATTTTTTTCTCGAAACTCATCTGGTTCACCCGTAATTGATCTTATAACTTACGTAATTTTTTAATGAAGGATTTTTTTTCTTGTCGAAAAAAATAAAAAAGTTCCCTGATGTCACTTACCGTTTGGTCTCCAGAGAAGTTACTCTGCTAAAAAAAGCTACCTTACTTTTTTTTTTCTGCTAGAAATTTTCGGACAAAAATTCTTAGGCAAGATATAAGTTCAGCGAAGTGGAAAAGTGCTTGGCAGGTGTATAGCTCGCTGTGTTTGGCTCACTTCAAAATAATAAGCCCCTTTCATTGGACAGAAAAATTAATTTCCACAAAACGAAAACTATTTACCTTATTAATGGTAAACTGGTAAGTGGAATGCAAGACCAAAAAAATGCGATGTATCAACTCATTGACCATGGGATACATTCGGATTTTTTTGAATCGGATATCCGCGGATGTAGTATTCTCGAAAAGTTACAAAAGCCTTTGATTATAACTTTTTCACTTCGCTAAACTTAAGAAGGTTCTGAGTGTTACCACAGCAATTTGCTGGGGATTTTAGACTACTTTTTGAAGCCCTATAAGTTATAGGCTATAACTATTGTTAGAAGAGTTGGAACGTAAAAATAAAATAAAAATATTTTATAACATTTTACGAAAACGATTTTCTCAATCCTCAATTTATTTCCAGCAGCATATAACTCGCGGAGTTTATTTCCAAGTTGATTCAAACTTTCAAAATAAATCAAAAACATCGTTGACCACGATATGTCAGGAATTTATTAAACAGATTACGTTTGTATCATTCGTAAAACTGAAAAAACTGACTTTCGTAAAGTTCGAAAAACTGTCTTATATTATTTAGAATTTTTTTTTGTTTAGTCAGAAAATAATAAGCACAAAAAAATATATTAAATGTTAGTTAAGAGTTTTATTTTTTATCATTTTGCGGTAATCTCTTTTGATCATACATAAAGCGCGCACCGCTATTACAGTAAAAGCAGCATGTCAATATCATAACAAACAATAAGAAGCCTAATTTCTGTTAATAATAGTATAAGACTTTTTAAAACATACTTTTCGTGGTCAGTTTTCAACCGTGAATTCAATTTTGGTATTCAAATTTAATTTTTATACATATTAATGTGATATGCTAATTTTGGTTAAAACCCTAAAAATAGACTTCAGAGTCGAAATAGCAAATTTTAATCAGTCGCAATCGGTTTCTCGGGGCCGATTTAGTTAATAATTTTATTTATTTGTTTAATTTATGAAACAAAGAAAGATTATTTTTGCATGCAATCCAGCACCCAGAACCCTCTTAAAACTCGCCTTAGAAAAATTAATTTGAAGAATTGTGTTGTCATGATGATAACCATGTTTCCACCGGAAAGCAAAACTATTATATTTAAATGTTTGTAAACACAGACAAAAAATTTAGATGCAATAAAATTGAACCGATGTGAAAAAATACCATGCCACAAATTTAGTTGGCTTTACGATGCAAAAAATGTTAATATCGTTTACAGTATGCGAATAATCTGCCTGGTGGATTAAGAGAAACTGACTTTTGGTTTTGCTTTCGTTAACTTACATAGATTTTTGGTCTGAAATTTCGTCACAATCATGAAATTCATCATCTGAGCTTGTTAATGTTTCAACTGGGTCAATGTCAGAATCACTATCATTAGCCATCTCTGGCGAAAGTGACCTTAATTCGGCGCCTTCAAGTTCACTATTTTCTCCTATATTTTTGCCTGCCGATGATCTCAGTAATAAAGCACCCTCGGCGCCGTTTTCAATTAATCCAGATGCAAGGGCGGCTTTTTATTCAAGGATCAATAAAATGTCTTTGAAAAATGAGTGAAAAATATAATTTAGCAGAAAAATCTGCTGAATTTACGTCTGCAATGACGGCTGATCAGCCTGACAAAACAGTTATTGATTTGTAGGGGTTTTTAAACCTATCGCAGCCAGACTATATATATTATTGAAACTTAGTTGCAAAGAAAGATAAAAATCAACTATAAAAACATATTTATCGATCCCTGCCTAATGCTGCAGATTCTTCTCCAGGAGAAATCTAAAATAAATAACTTTTTAACCAGTATTTTAATAAATTGCGATATCGAAAGAATATATCTCTCGTGATATATTGCACTCCGTAAAATTGGAGACGTCTATAAAACGCCTCCGGTGACAATCATGAGATATGTTGATGAGCGATGATCAAAGAAAAAAAAATGATTTAATTTTCGTTGAACTAAAAATTGATAAATTTATTCGTAGAAGATAATTGAATTATTGTTATGAGCAAATAACCATTATATAAGTTCGAACTTCAGAAAAACTTTATACAGATATATCTGTTTTATTATTAAAACCATTGTCTCTCTATTTCCATTTAATATATAAACTTCTTTTTTTTCTAAATAACATTTTGTGACTGCACCGTCGCCTCTATCGCTGTCTCTACTAAAATCTCCAATTTGCGAAATCGAGGAAAATGCAAAAAAATAGATCGATTGTAAAGTGATAAATTAATATTATTTGAATCTTTATTTTACCTTAAAATCAGCAGATTTATAGTTTTATTTTTGAAAAAGTTTCCATGAAAATTTTTTTTTGAGATTTATTCTCTTACCTGAATTATTAAAAATTAATTTTGAAAGTTTATTATTAAATAAATGTTTTACCTGAATCTTTTGTTGAATTTGTTCGATGAACTTGAGATACTTTTCCGCTTCTTCTATCCGGCGGATGATGTTGCCAGAGTCTGGTAAAATCTTATTATTGGCTATTTGAATTAGTACAAAAATTAAGTGAACTGAAAATCAGTTTAGGGGGACCTTGGAAAATATTTCGGCTTTTATTGCTTTGCCATAATTAAATTGGGAAAAAGTAAACATATAAATTCGAAATTCCGATGATACAATTATTCCAAGTCAGCAAAACATTTTTTTGTTTAAAATTATTTGTTTAAAAAGTAGTAAAAAATTTCTAGCAAAAATATAGGTTTTTAAGGGGGTGGTCAACGCAAAATTAGCGAAAGACGGACTTTTATAATGAAGTTTACCAGCAAAATAAAAAAAATAATTGCCTGAACTTACCAGCAAAGATTTAATTCAACGAAAACCTGTGGATAAATGAAACTTATTTACGTGAAAGTTTCTCATTTCCACCAGAAACGACGCTCAAAATTTAGTCGTCTTCAAATTTCAAATCCCTACTCCTCCCTGAGTTTTTGAGCTATCAACTTTATTTATTTCTTAAAATGTACAACATAAATTGGATCAAAAAACAACAGACGAAAATTTCAGTATTTGTATTTATCGCGCTTGTAATTTGTAATTTGCGAAAAACGATTTTTTACGCTTAAATTTTGCTTGATTTCAAATCCCTACTCCTCCCTCATTTTATGAGATAAATTTTCATGCTTTGTCTGAAAGTGATAAGCAGACGCGGACTAAAAACAATACAGACGAAAATTTTTAAATTTGTTTCTCAGTTTATCTCTGGGCGCCAAAAATCGAATGTCGAAATTCAAAATTAGTCGAAAAAATGAAATATTTCAATTTTAATTAATCTTTAAAGTTATTTCCGGGATAGATATGAAGATGAAAATACCAGCAATAGTCTTAAAATGTTTCAATTACTTTAGGAAAAATAATTCATCGAAATTGAGGAACATTTTAATTTCCTTCATGATTTGCGTTGACCACCCCCTTAAGGGGGTATTACGACTCTGATTGACATTCTTGGTTAAATATACTGAAAACTAAAGCTTTGAGAAAAAAACCGAAAATGCTAATTTTGTAGAATCTATCTTAATTTTTGCGAAAAGTACATCACAATTATTTTTGCCATTACACCAAATAGGTACAGTATCGTAACAAGATGACCTTTCAAACTGCAAATCTATCTCTCTCAGGTTTTCTTTGAATAAACCTAAAGTTTAAATAACCTGTAAATAGTCATTCAATTCTTGGAATGAGTTTTTGTCCGATAAGTGCTATATTTTTCCTAGAATTTGCAATTAAACCACCGGTTTTGGACTTTGTTTAATTTCGGAAAATCTATCTCCTCTAGGTTAAACATTTCAAAATTTCACTCAAATTTTTTGCAAAAGGTAGCGTCCAAACAAATAAAAACTTCTTTATTGGAGCGTTGTTTAATTTTCGACCCCAAACTTAAATCTGAATTTTCTCAAGGTCACGTGAAAAAATTTCCGAAAAACAATGTGCTTTTTTGAAATTTACGGCCATGAGATAACTTTTTCAGCTACCTGCCACTGCAGAACCGATTTTTTGTTTTCTGTTTTTCACCGCTTATTTAAATAAATCGAAAAATATATCGGTTTTTTGAAAGAACCATCGAAAAATAACGGTAAAAACCGGAAATTGAAAAACGGTTAGAGTAGCTTTTCTTAAAAGGAACATCGGACATTTGGCATCATAGAGCCGAAACTATACGAGGTTTCAGCAAACGATTCTTTGCAGCCAACTAAATATGTGATATTGGAAACTTTTTGTTTTTTCGAAGTCAACCAGTTCACCGGTAATCGATATTTTAAACGAAAACTTCCGGAGTTCGNACAAATTTAGTTGTCTACACGGTGCAAAAAGCCGTTTGTTGATAAATCATATGGTTTACACCTTATGATGCCGAATGTCCGATGTTTATTTCAAAAAAGATACCTAGGCAAGTTATATTATGGAAATTTATTTTAAAATATCTGCAAACAAATTCGAACAGAAAAATTTAAATTGTTTTCAAATTCCGGTTTTGCGTAAATCTGGAAAAACTTTGAAAAAAAACCTTGGACACAATTTTAAATATTGTACAATCCACTCAGAGAGCACCGCTTATTTTACGCAAACGATTCGTCATCTTTTCCTATCATGTTGAAGGGACAGTCAATCAGAGCCCCCCAGTACTTCCATGCTTTTAGCGGTGCCCACCCTAAATCAGTTTCTCTGAAAAAAATAATGACCCATAAAATGAGTCTGTGGAGAGCTGTAAAATTTAACATCCGGGTCAGTTTTATTTAATGCATGTTTAAAAATGTTTCTATAAACTAGCCCATCTGTAAGTTATATAAAAGTAATTTTAAAATGCAAATTCACTTAATTCATTCGGTCATTTTTAAGAGAACATTAGTCAAAACTGAAAACATTTTAGCCAATTTACTGTGGTCTCCTTGATGAATTTTGTAGCGCTGCCTCAATTGCCGCAACCCATTTTTGTCTTTGGTTAGTATCAGGTGCCTAAAAACATACATACACTAGTCTAGTTTGATTATATAAATTTAAAAGAGTCTAGTAAAAATTATTTTTTTTATAAAAAGCCTTACTTTACAAATTTTTAATAAATTTTACGGAAATTTATAAAGTTTGTCATTTTTTCTAGAAAACATGAATTTTTTCGCTTAAAACGGGGGTAATTAGGTCAAGTTCGGCCTTGGCAGGTGGACCGGGAGATGTGTTACTACTAGACCGTCTTGGGTCATTCGTACTAGACGTGGCTCGTTGGTCTAGGGGTATGATTCGCGCTTCGGGTGCGCGAGGTCCCGGGTTCAATTCCCGGACGAGCCCAATTGTTTTTGAGCAGGTAGACGATAAAATAAATTTGTTCGAAAAAATCGATTTTTAGGCAGTTTTTGTACTCAAATTGTTGATGATAGCAGAAAAATGTTTCTTTCCTTTTTTCGAAAAATCATAGAAAAGATATGGTTTTTAAGATACCTCACATTTATCGGTGAGATAGTTCGGAACTGGTACATACGACATTTATGAAATTTTGGGTCATAATATAACTTTTTGAACTTTGTAAGACAGCAGAGCCGATTTTTTGATTTCCGGTTTTCACCGGACATTATCCAAAAAATTATCGGTTTTCACCAAAAAAACCGGCTCTGCAGTGAGACAAAGCTTGGGCCATGATTAGGGTACGGACGGTAAACCATGGGCCAAACTAAAAGTTTTCGTGAGTGTTTCTTTTGACCTCCACACAGGTATCGTTACCAATGAAAGACCAAATGATAAAAAAAAAAATTTTGGGGCCCTGAGTGTCAGAAAATTACTCTAGAAAACTCCTTTTTCTGCCTCAAACTCTGGATAAAAACAGGCATAAATATTGTTTTTTTTTTAATTAAAAACGGCAAGAGCGTGACCGCAACAAAAATTTGGGTTTAGAAGAATAAAAGTTTTCGAATAATTTTGAAAAAAAAAATTTGGTCAGTTTAGGGAAAAATTTAGTATCGAAAATGCGTAGGCGGAAAAATGTTTCTTTGGTGGAAAATATTTCGCTCAATGTAACCCAACGAGGTTGCGCAATATGCAAAATCCGCAATTTAAACATTAAAACCTAATTATCTCCACGAAATTCTCATGTGACAATTTTTTTTTTCGACAATTTTTTTAGTTTTCGAATTCTACATTAGAATTTTCATTTAGTTTTATATTTAATTCAATCGTTTAAAGGTTCAAATTTTCCCCGGTCCGTACCCTAGCCATGATTCATGGCCAAAAATTTTAGAAAGACCATATGTACCAGTTCTGAACTATCTCACCGATGTATTTGAAAAACAAATAGACCAGTGTTAATTTTATCGGGCATATCCACAGTAACTTTTATGTCCCAATATTAACTCATGGAGGCATAAAAGTTACTGTTTTGGAACATATTTTAGACATAATTTACAACGACCCCCTTAAATTTTTTCCTCCGAGAACAAAAAAAGTAACTATTTTGCAGGAAGATATCACTAAAACAATAGAACCACCACCCAGAAAACTTTTAGATGAATTTTTCAAAAATATTTTATCAAATTTCAACAATTTTGAAACTCTCGGCGGATTTTATAAGCAAATAGAAGGCTGTAGTATGGGTTCAAAATTGTCACCAGCTCTAGCTAACATTTTTTGCAGTATTTTTGAAGAATTATCAAAAAAGAAATTTCCGAGGGCCAAATTTTTAGCTATATGCGTTATGTAGACAATATTTTTTGTATTGTGAAAAAAGGCACTAAAAACACACTTCTAGAAAAATTAAACAAATTTGACAAAAACCTGAAATTTACTATAGTATTCATATGAACAGTATGGAAAATTCGAAAATAATTTTTCTAGACATTTATCAAAAATAAATTTCCAGCTAGACTTATAGACCAAAAAATTAATCACCTCAAATTAAAAA
>SCLH01000886.1:151864-191634 GCA_004367855.1 Oikopleura vanhoeffeni
ACCGGTTGAAGGAGAAAAAAACAAAAGCCTTTGGTCGCCACAAATTTACTTGGCTACACATAGCAAAAACCCGTTTGTTAATATATGGTATGGTCTTTGAGAAAAATGACTGAGTTGGGTGGGTTGAGTTGAAAAAAAAGCTACCTAAAGTGAATATTAAAGTAGTATTTTTTTCATTTTTCACCTAAATTTTATTGCGACATTTTAGAGAAACCAACAGCCGCGACAGATTTATCCGTTGTTATTAGATATGAAATAAATTGCGTTAGAGACGTCCTCTGAACATTTGAAATATGTTGAAAAAACTCGGTCAATTTTTAGCGTCGTAAAATGTGGAATTTTATCATGTTATAACAGATTTTCAACACCAGAGTTATGTTGAACAAAAAATCCAAAATTGTTTTTCTGGCAAATTGTTTGTCATTACAAATTTGGTTAAGATTCAGATGCAAAAAACCGTTTGTCGCTATCTAGTCTGGTTCTCTCAAAACAGATACGGTATCTGAGATACCCCTTAAGTGGTGCTACCGAAAAAAAGCGACCTAAGGAGAAAATGGTACTTTTTTTTGCGGACACTACCCCTTAAACCTCTACTGTGGTTTCTGTCTATATGGACAGGTGGGATTCCAAAATTGTCCTTAGCAAAATGTTCCATAAAAATAACCATAAAGTTTCCAAAAAAATATAAAGACCTCCGTTTTTTTTTGCTCTTCATTTATATTTTTACGAAAAAGAGGGGTTTTATAGAAATTTCTGAAAATATACCCTTTTAGTTTTTTCTCCCAAATTGTCCTTATAGAGGGACGGACCAAATAAAAAAAGCGTAGGTTTTCGCTATATTTTCCCCAAATTGTCCATATACAGGGTGTCCTTATAGACAGAAATCACAGTAGTACTGTAGTCAGAGAAATGTTTTTATAACTCACATTTGATTCATTGCACCTGACAGTTAGCAACCGTGACAAAAGCACTTTATCTGATTCATCAAATCTTCTCTCTTTTGCATATTTATATACGATCAGTTTCGAACTTAACATAGTGACGATTTCAACTAGAATCTTAATAAAAATATATTTCTTTTTGACTTCATGGGCTAATTTTATGGTGGAATGGAAATATAAGTCGCACAATGAACTAATCATAACTAAAATTGCAGTGATATAAAATAACTCATTTAAAGCAACGCTTGTTTAATTGAAGCAACGATTTTTTGAAATTATAATTTTCCATTTAAAGCAGCGATTTTTAATCGATTTTATAAAAAAATGTTTTTTATATACAGTCATAACGTTGCTGTAAATGAGAAATTGGTGTATGAACGAGTAGTTTTTAAAGTTGCACTCGGAAAGGGAAATTCATCCAGCTTGAATTTTGTCTTCTTCTAAAAGGGTTTTTTAACAAACTGACAAATAATTTCATATATAAAATATTAAAAGTTGCGTAGATTTCGCGTATTATCGGATAAGATATTCGGACCACCAAAAAACAACATCTATGAAAGATGTACTGTGGTTTGCGTCTATAAGGACAGCTGAGATTTTGCCAAATTGTCCATAGCTTTTGGTGCCATATTGTCCTTATTTTTTTAAATTGCTCTAAAAATTTCAAAAATAACGGTGAAGATCTGAAACCATCAGCCAAAGTTCCGGGGGTCAATTCATAATAATACAAAAAAATTTGAGAAAAAATAGTGAAGACCTTTTTTATTTGCTCTTCACCCAAGTCCCTTTTGAATTTTTTGCCATATTGTCCTTATTGAGGGACGGACCAAAATCAAAAAGCGTAGGTTTTGGCCATATTTCTGCCATATTGTCCTTATAGACGCAAACCACAGTACTGTGATTTTTCTTCAAGCGGACAGGTCTCGATATTCCACTTTGACCGCTTCATTTTTATAGACATCGAATATTCCGATTTTAACCGCTTAGACTGACTTAATTTCGGGTTTCACAAGAATGCTTAAGTTTGCCAATTTGGTCCACTTGGACCAAGTCCGACAAACCCCATGTGGGGTATTAAAAAGACTATAGTAAAAAGATTCATTTACTTATATAAAAACAGGCCGCAGTTTTGATCAAAGCTACTGAAACATATATTATTTTACATGCTGATTTTCTCGTTCACCATACGATGTCCTTGCTAGCATGTAAAAATTGACTTTAAAAAATACGATTTTCCCGAACCATTTTATTTTACATTTCAATATTCTCAATCAAAACAAAGGATCGAGACCCGAAATTGTACTTACCGGGGTTTCTTTTCGAGACAAAATGTGGGATTTTTTTGGTTGAGACCAAAAACTACTTTGAAAATTTAAGTAAAATTACGGCTGAAATTTCGACGGCTAATGAATGCCAAAAAACGTTTCACAATACGGACTTTATATCTCGACACTCAGACATGGTGGAAAGCTAATTTTAACTTTATTCTCAATTTTTGATATAAAAAAATTTCCTGTTTTTCTGAGTATAATTGTCCTTCTACAGGCTATAACTTCTAAAGTTTCACAACGTTCATGGTAATTTTTGTTCCATGAGTTCACTCTGAATTCAATCTTGAAAATACAAATAAAAAATTTCAAATTTTCGAAAAAAAAAATTTCTTAGATTGAAAAAATGGGGGTACCTGACGAACGTTTATTCGGAACCAGTATTGGATATAATCTTAATTTTTGCTGCATTCGAAATTTTGTTAACGGTTTGCTTACAAAATAATTGAAAAATTTTGACCAAAAAAAACTCATAAATTTCATTTTTTTTTTTAAGTATTATTCCAAATAATTGACTGAAACTCGTGTATAGACATCGGATCTGACTAACGTTTTTTGTATTTTTAATGCTGATACCTTATAAAATGAAAAATTTTGTATTTTTTTTCGAAAATAATTTTGCAACCTAAGAAAAAACATATTTTTGCCAAATTTTGAAGTAACCGAAACTCTTGACTGCGCATAAAAACATAACACATGAAAAAGCGGATAAGGAGCGCATAAAAATCATGAGCTCGCCAATTTCAAAAAGTGTTTTTTTTTCAAAAAAAAATTTGTTAACTGATGCTCCAAATTGAAAATTGAACTAGCGCCTAGGGTACCAAAAACAGCCATTTTGAAGACTATATGATATAGTCTATATCAGTGATTGTAGGCTAATTAAATGAAAAAAAAATCTAAGCGCATAACTTTTTTTAACTAACAAAAAATCAGAAAATTCTGTTAATACATCGCTAAATGAAATTGAACCAGTGAAAGTCGAAAAATGACTTTTTGGACCGGTACAAATACCGGTACGATCAAACAAAAACTTTTGGTACTTTTTTTGGAAAATTTGGACAAATATCTCATGGGTCCCAAAATATGAAACTCAAAGGACTGTTTTTAGTCAGGTACTCCCGTAAGTACTATAAATTTCTACCATCAATGTACCTAAAGGCTTCCTATTTCAGGATTGAAAATAATATTATCTTCTGATTCGTCTATTGATTCCTCCGAAGAATCATCACTGCTAGATTCTTCAGTACTGTCATCTAATAATAGCCTAAGGGCGTCAGTTCTGCTCTTATCTCCAGCTGCTAAATTTTCGAAATTATCTGTGAGTTTATCTATTTCGGGTTTTTCCGACTGTTTTTTGAGATCTCTCAAAAGTTTACTTCTTCCAATATCAAAACGCTCTTTTGGTTTCTCAATTCTAGAAGAATTTATTGAATTTTTCGGGATTTGTTGGGCATTGTAACCTGCATTTTTCATCCAAGTAGATTCTTCGCCCCATTCTCGCGAAACATTTTCTTCTAATTTTGAAAGTGAAAAATTCACGACTTGTTTTCTTTGATGAACTTTGTAATTGTATGGTATGTTTGCTCCATTTATTCTCGAGCGATTTTCGATGGACTTGGCAATTATTTTAGCTTTGATTTCTTCGAGAGAAGAAAACCGAAAATGATTCATTAAACTTTATAGGGTTGACAAACTTATTATGAGTAAAGGTATGCTCAGCATGGAAAATAGCATACAAAAATATCCATGCTAAAATATTTTAGGCATTTGAATAAGATTTTTTTGCTTTTTGGTATTTATAAATTTTCAAAATGTATTATCGAGATTTTTCTCTCAAGTTTTTATCGATTTTTTTTAAGGTTTTTGTTCGTAAAATTTGCTGATTTTTAGGGGAAATGCGTAGGCGAAAACACTTTGTAAGCTGAATATCTTTTATTTCGCGAGCCGTCTGGAGCGAGAAAAAAATGGACGCATCTCCAGAATTTTCTACTGACCGTAACAAACGTTCAAGGGTGTTATATCCATATGACATAACTTATATGTAACAAAATAATAACCTTGTTGACAACTCAAGTGACATATCCAAGTTGAAAAAATTCATAAAAATTGTTTTGATCCAATTTTAACTATTATGAAGAATTTTTTGAATTTTCACCACTAGGCGGCGTCGAATCATTTTTTAATTGCGATTTTCGTTTTCTTTGAGGTCGATTTACCCCAGGACTTATTTTTTGTCAAAATTAAGAAAGTATTATGAAATTATTTTTTCCAGTGGCCGGTCCCTATGTTACATAGGCTATGTTACATAGCCTATGTATATCGAAAGTTATTTAGGTTTAAAACCTAAATAAAACAATTTTAGACGAAAGAGACAGTAATAAAATCAATTTTCTTACCCGAAATTTCAACACTTTACTTCCTCAAAACAGATAAGTATTTCAATTTTGGACAAAAATCTTCATTTGTTGACCCTTTACCTATTGAAACTGATTTCTCTAAAAGACTGAATATTCTCTAGTTCACTTTTCCAGTATAATTCCAAGTCATTGATTTCTGTGGAAACATCTTTCTTTGAGTTTGCTTCATTCAAATTATCATTTGAACAGAATATCGAACATATCCCGAGATTAATATTTATTATTCTTTCACTACCACTTTTGCAATAACCAATAGCACCCAGATTCTCCAGCTCACGATACCGGAACTTTTTGCTAGTTCGTTTCATCCCGCCAAAAATCAGTTCTTGAGGGAGAAACGATCGCTTTTTGTTTGCGAATTCATAAAAACCAATTATATTGTCATTGCTGTGGAAATTTTCGAAATTTATTGTCACTTTTATCGCTTGTTTATTCTTGCCCTAAAGTAAAACAATAAAAGCAAACTCAAGCCTGGAGTTTTATTTTAACAGCACTTCACTGTAATACTAAAATAATTTTTGTGTAATCGAAATTTCCCAGGTATAAAAAAATATTGGTATGCGACTCTGATTTGACATTTTCTCAGTGAAATATACTGAAACTAACAGTTCATGAGAAAAACCGAAAATGCTAATTTGTAGATCTATCCTTAATCTTGCAAAAAAGTACATCACAAATTATTTTTTTACCATCACACCAATAGGTACAGTATCGTAACAAGGTGACATNTGGTGCTATTTTTAACTCGGTAGCGTCAAAAGAAAACAAATTAGCGCACTTTCAATTTAAATCATAAATAAATCAATAATTTTTGTTTTCGTTTTTTGGCCGCTGAAAGCAAAATTTTAAAACAAAAGCGCTTTTGCATTATTCGTAAGGCTTCTCCGGAGCCTGACACAAAAAAATAATAAAAAATGATGAAAATTGAAGGAGTAGGCACTAACTGCGTGTCTTTTTAGGAGGCTTTTTAAAAGCGTAGGTGTCGGCGTAGGTGGGATTGTATCAGATTACTGTTAAGTTTAAAATTACCGCGAAGGTTGGTTCTGTTAGTTACAAATGTTTTTGGAATATCACCTTTGCTAGTTTAGCGAGAAAGGACCTTGGAAGAGGCTCAAATTTGCGACACCCACTCCCTTAAGGGGGTAGCGGTCGCAAAATGGTAATTTTGTACTCCACTTTACCAGAATACTAAACTGCTTCGAAACTTTTGAAAATAGCCATTTGGTAGATCTATCCATTTGGCTTAATCTACAAAAATAATTTATCAGAATAATTTTTGGCTGACCCTGGCTGATCCCTAGGGCTTTTAGAGCTCGCATACCATTCTACTCAAACTTGGCATGAACCACAGCAACAATAATGCTCGTTATTTGTCAGAAACACATTTTTGAGTTTCGGACTAGTATTTCCTAGAAGTGCCAAAAACCGCCTAATTTCAAGGTTTTCGCCCTTCAAAAGCCTAAGGATTTGAGGTTAAATTTCAGAATGCAGTATAAATTTTATAAAAGACGATTTTTACACCTCAAAGTACCCTAAAAAGAGTGCGACCGCTACCCCCTTAAGGGCGTCGGTGCTTAGAGACAGATACGCATTTGGGCTCTTGATGAAAAACTTTTTACTGGCTATATATTCCCCTCAATTTTCGTATTATTGCTTATTTAAAAAAATTTGGGTACGAATTTAACTTTTCGAATTCGTCAAATTTTGAGAAAATTTTGAAAAAAATATGAAAAATTTTCTTTATTTTATGTTCAATTTTTTTCAAAATTATTTTTTCGAATCAACGAGAAACACTCTTCAGAATGGCTACTTTAACTTTTCGCGTAGGTGACCACATATTTTTAATATGCTCTTTAAAAAATCATATGCCATTTTTTTGTGATTTTTGGTCGAAACTATTTGGAAATATTTTGAAAATTTTCCTCATTTCTGGGTCAATTATTTTTTTTCAAATATGTCCTTGTTTTGTTTCTTCGCTCTTGTTCATACACCAACTAACCATTTGGGGAAACCCACTTTCGCGAAAAAATGTTTCCCACAAATGGTAATGGGTTTCCATTAAAAGGTGGTGGGTTTCTATCACAGGGTAATGGGTTTCCATTACAGGGTGATTTTGCTCAAAATTTGAAAAGTTGTTTCCAGCCAAAAATTTGGAATTTTTTTTGAAAACTTTTTGATATTTTTTTCACATTACATGTGCAGGGAACAATTATATGCAGTCGAAACCTACAAATTTTTTGGAATATTTTTGAGCAAATTAAGCATCAAAAAAAGAGTTTATTTTTCATAATTTCTTGTTTTTTCAAAAATGGTTTCCACAAATGGTAATGGGCTTCCATTAAAGGGTGATGGGTTTCCATTCCAAGGGGTTTTCTCAAGTGGCTAGTTGATGAACTCTAAATCGTAATTTTTGCAAGGAAACTACGGTTTGGGAGAAATCCGTCAAAGCCCTCTTTATCAAGACTAAAGAAATTTTTTATTTCACTGAAACTTGCCAAATTGGTAAGCCGTCCTGGCCACCGAATTCAATTTATTTTATTCATCTCATGAGAAAAATATTTCTTTCGATGTGCTAAAATTTCGGTTTTTTCTATTTTTTTCAAAATTGTAAATTTTCGATTTTGACGTAAAAATCGTATAAAAACAAATTAAATACATTTTATTCTGTGGTCACGAACGTTTTTACGATTTACAGTAAACTAATTAATAAAAATAAATTTTACCTCAATTTAGACACCTTCGATAGCAACGCCCGTTTTTGAGTGTTTTTTGAAAAGACGATCTATAAAGTAAAAATTATCGATCTGAAAAGAAATCAGATTATACGAAGTAAGCTCACAAGTAGCACCTTTCATTTGGAAAAGTTTTTATCCGAAAATTCAGAAGTGGCAAAAAGTGCAAATCTGTCTCTTTGCACCGAACCCCTTAAATGATATACATATCGATTACGGGGCCTCCTCGCACATATAAGCCACTTTTTTAGACGAAATTTGTATTTAATTCGGCTTTTGAAAACGACTCATTCGATTTAGTTCTATGATAGCTCAAACTAAGCACAAATATTTAGTGAATAATAATAAAAAAATGGTCAGAATCAGTTTTTGTTAAAAAATTGAAAACAATGGTCTGATTCGGATCATTTTTTTTCTCTAAATAGTTGTGCTCAGTTTGAGTTATCTAAGAACTCAATCGGTAATCGATATGTATTTAAATGGCGTGTTTTTTCGAGAAGTCTTCGTCTAATTTATTTGTTATAAAGGTTTTTTGTAAAAAACTTAAAAATACATGTAATATCTACCGTATCACATTTCTTTCTAGAACAGATTTTTTTCATTTTTTTTCAAAATTCTGCACAACATTTACTGTATTATAGCACTGATGATGACAAAACTTATGTCAAAATATATATGCAAATAATAAAGATTCACCTTTATAACAAATAAATTAGATACATGTATTTGTGAAACGCCTCTCTGTGATAATCAAGCGTCTTTATACGAAATCTTATCTGGAAATACTGTTCATTGATTTGATAGTAAATTAACCTTTTTATTTTCCACAAAACAATACATTATACATTGTATATTTAAATTTTATCGCTCAAATACAATTTAAATTTGCTCCAGCGAAATAAAAAAAAATGATTTTCTATGAAATCAGCAGTCCATATGGTCTGCCACATGCATGTTTTTTACATCTCTATTAATTTCAATATTTTTCACGGTCAAGATTGTGTTGTAGGTCATCAACATATCAAAATAATTTGACGTTAAATATCCTTGAATGTGCGTCATTCAAAATTGATTAAATATACATGTACAAGTTTAATTAAGGTCGGTGACCCCTTCAGAATCACTTCTGAAAAATCGAGTCAATGATTAAAACTTTAACATAACAAATGAAGTTTTATAACCCGTTACATTACAGTCATTATAATATGCTATGCTATAACTGGTACAATACGATCTAAATGGTCCTCATTTTTGGGTTGCGCCCAGACTAGTAAAAAAAAGATAGAAAACAGACATCAATAAACACGTCCCGGTGCTTTAAGTAGGACGACTCGATTTCGCCTGTCTACACCTGGAAAACTTCTGATAAAAAGTGCGTCCTTATGACTTTCAATACGATTTTAACAATAAACGCCAAAACTTTTCCAGAATATGATCGTCCTGATAAAGGTAATTTGGCAACTGTTTGAAAAAAGTGTGTCCAGAGGGTCCGTCTTACTAAAACAAACCTTTGTATTTATTTTTTTGCTTTTGAATATTTTCCATAAATTTAAAAATATAATTTTGGCCAAAGTTTTGTAAATCAATATTATTTGTATATCTCAAACCTACATTACAAATCATTACAGATGGCTTGACATCCATTGAAATTTTCCTTCCATCTTTAAATTCTAGTGGTAGTGTTGACCGTTTTTTAAATACATAATTTTTATCATCCGCTAAAGCAAAAAAGTTTCTTTTCGACACTGAAAAATTCCTTCTTCTAGAATTGGGCACTTTGCGCATATTGACTTCGTCTTTTTGTGAATCATCGTCTGAGTCATAGGAATCGTTGTGTAGTTTATTTATCTGATCACTAGGTAAAAATAACTTGGGAATTTATATTACGGCAATCGTCCTTTCATGATTACGGAAAAATAGATAATAATTAAACAGCGCCGCACCGGAAAATATATGATCTATTTGCAGCTTGAAAAAAAAACTTTTTAAAAAAAATTAAGGGTATTTTTACCGCTTTAAATTTTGGTCAAAATTTTTAATTGACGGTTTGAGCAGCATGGGCGCGGAATGCGCAAGAAATTTTATCAAATACAATTTTTCGTATTTTCGTGAAATTTTTCAGCCTAGTAGGTCGGGTTTTGGTCAAAAAGTCCTGCTAGCGTGCATTTAAACTGGAAACATGGCAATTCGATCTGTCTGTTATGTTTAATCGGACAATTTGAATTGTCAAATTGCCGGTTTGAATGCACGATAGCAGGAATTTTTAACCCAAAACCACCCTTCTAGGTCGTCCGTTTAAGGGGGTAGTGTCCAGCAAAAAAGTTTGGCTGAAAAAAATGTATATAACTAAATCGACCAAAAAAAAAGATTGGTCGGGGTCTCGCAGCGCTATCTGGTGTCTAGCGCCCTTTAGCGGCAATATTGTAAATAGCCTCGATATCAGTCTGGATAAAATAAAAAGAGAACCAGTTGGAATTTTAACTTAAAAATAAATTCAAATGAATACTAGGATTACGTTCTTGGTAATTTGCTCTCAAAAAAATCAGATCGATTGATTTTAACATAAATTATGTTACATAATCAAACATAAAAAATATATTTATTTTTAGTTTTTTTGACAAAACCAATGCATTTTTATTACAAATATACAAGAAATTAAAAATTCAGACAATTTTGAATCAAACAGATTTTTTTGGAGCAAATTATCACGTTGGGCAGTGAATGCGAGTTTAAATAAAGTGTCGGAAAATAGTAAAATGTACAAAACTGAAAAATGAATATAATAATTGGTGGTTGTCTAGTCAATTGCTTTATTTAGTCAATTATTAGTTTCAAAGTTTTTATCTTCAGCACTGACATACAAATTGTCATTAAAAATATCTCTGGATGTACCTGCACCGACATTTACCTCTTGTATACGAGGTGTTACAATAATCTTTTTTTTTATCAGCTTGTTTTTTCTCATTGAGTTGTTGTTTGTTGAAAATTTTCTCAATTCCAGATTAAAAAAACGCTTATTAAATTTCTTGGATTTAAATTTTGGCATTTTTTACAAAAGTTGATTTTCATTATGCATAATAATTTTTAACCTTATATACATACTGTATAGTATTCAGATCCCTACTACTCCTAAATCAATAAATTGTTGTCTAAATTGTGATTTTATCAGTGAGTATTAATTAACGGAAATGCCAGAGTTTCATCACACAAAATGATTGATGTCTAATATTTGTCAACCTTTTGATAAAATGTGTTTTTGATGCGCCATTAAATTTTCTACACATTATAGACACCTACTGTGCCGAATGTGTTGATCTTAATTAATTTTGCGATAAAAACCTTTTTTATCATATTCTTAGCAATTGTTT
Organism: Oikopleura vanhoeffeni; assembly: GCA_004367855.1. Lineage (NCBI taxonomy): Eukaryota > Metazoa > Chordata > Appendicularia > Copelata > Oikopleuridae > Oikopleura > Oikopleura vanhoeffeni. The sequence goes on from SCLH01000886.1 coordinate 162,651, forward strand.
ATTCAAACTTAACTAGTGAATTCAATATTTTATTCAATAATAAGCCTTTCTATATGTTTGAGCTAAAACTGCAGATAAAATTCCGCAACGCCAAGAGTTTTGCGCATGCAACTTTGTTCTAGGCCTCTTAAAAAAAAGTTTTTTAACGTTTCGATTATTTATTAATCATCTTCAGAATGAGAACAGAAAAATAAGTTTGAAAAACTTCGAGTATTTGTCTACAGTATGTATTTTTTTTATTGTCGACAGAATCTCAAATATCCGGTGAGAAATCGTCTATAATTTAGGGAAAATTCTCCCGGACACTTGAGATTCTGTTCGACACTAAAAAAAACACATACTGTAATTATAGTGAGAAAAATTTATTTTAGTTATTAATGACAAGAATTTATGCTGATATTTAAATCAGCAATAAAGGACGGGGTATATTTTGCCTTATACGGTTACTCTCATCAAACATGCGCTATTTGGTCTGGAGATCCTAATATGGTAAGCACAAAATGGGAAAAACGTCAGCTTAGACGAACGTGCTAAACAAATAAAATACTTTGGTTTTTGTCTATGAGGACAGCTGAGATTTTGCCATAATGTCCTTAGCTATTGGTGCCATATTGTCCTGATTTATTAGAATTGTTCTAAAAAATTAGAGTGAAAAGCTAAAAACATAAACCGAAGTTTCGGAGGTCATTCTTCAAAGATTTCCTTAAAAGGTTACCTTATTAAAATAATAAAAATTATTTATGGCGAAAATAATCAAGACTTTTTTTTGCTCTTCAGCCATATTTTTACAAAAAAAAGAGGTGAATTATAGATATTTTAAGAAAAATATACCTTTTGGATTTTCCTTATAGAGGGACGAACCAAAATCAAAAGGCGTAGGTTTTTGCCAAATTGTCCTTATAGACGCACACCACAGTAACTACTTAATATTTTTTTCTCACCTCAAATAATTTAATTTGTTTTTCAAGCGATCAAATTCTTTCCCGCTTCCAAATTTCAGAATAGATCTTAAAAGGTTGACCCGTCTATCCAGATCTTCTGCTTTGTCCATAATATTATTTTCTAAAAATTATTTCTTTATTTTTCACTGGAGGTTCAGATGGTATGTGGGTTCAGACAGTAAAAACAAAGAAAGGGCAGTTTAATTATCCTAATAAGATTTTCGCTTCGACCGATTGGCTCGAGAGGGTTTCAGACGCAAACATTTGTAGTAATTCTAATTTCTTTTTCCTCAACATGGCAGATTGAACTTCGTCCTGAAAATAATTTAATTAATCAGAAATCCGTGTAACTTTTTAACCTTTTAAGTAATTGTACAATTTAAGGGAGTGGTCGTCACAAATTAAGCTGTTTTCAGATACATTTTCTGAGAAACCTGCAAATAGATCGCATCCAAAAAATTATTTTATTATAACGAGAAAACCATAGGCGATATCGAGATAATTTTGCTTTCAGCCGACATAAATAAGCTCAATGCATAAATTTATTTAGGTCATACCTCAGCGGGTTATCCAAAATTCGAAAACGTCAATAATTACATTATATATATATTACATATGTATTTCGACCATAGGTGATTTTAGGTTTAGGTCGGACGATTTTGTATGTTGGTTTTTGGCGAAACCGTGATAAAACCCATTTTTTTTTAAACTTCGTCATAGGATCGGAAAACACTTTTATAAAGCATGTGCACTTTGCTATTTCAATTTCAAAGTATTTTGAGGATTTGTAAGGGATTTTCGAATAAATCCCTCGAATTCCAACAGAAGATTATAAAATTCGATTTCGTGAGAAGGACTCTAAACCATGATTAAATCATAAGCATGGTAATCTGGAGAGTATTTTCAAAACTTGCAAAAAAAACGAAAAACTTGATTTTTGTGAAATGATGCAAAAATCAAAATCCCTCAGTTTTTCAAAATCCTGCTATAATTTCAGCTTTTTTTCAATTTTCGAAAATAATATGTTACTTTTATATCATTTGATCTGGCTGACGGCACATTTCCATGATAGAGATTGATGAAGGTTCTCAAATGAAAAATATAAGAAAATCCCTTAGGTCGCTTTTTTTTTAGGTGGCACCACCATGATTTCGACTGGGAGAACTAGACAAGATAGCGACAAATAGTTTTCTGCACGTGAAACCTTGGAAAAAAATATGCGGTAGAAAANATTTTTAACTCGGTAGCGTCAAAAGAAAACAAATTAGCGCACTTTCAATTTAATTAAATCATAAATAAATCAATAATTTTTGTTTTCGTTTTTTGGCTGCTGAAAGCAAAATTTTAAAACAAAAGCGTTTTTGCATTATTCGTAAGGCTTCTCCGGAGCCTGACAGAAAAAAATAATAAAAAATGATGAAAATTGAAGGAGTAGGCGCTAACTGCACTTGACAGCAATCTGTAACAATCCCACCTACGCTTTTAAAAAGCTTCTTAAAAAGACACGCAGTTTGTACCTACTCCTTTAATTTTCATCATTTTGTATTATTTTTTTGTGTCAGGCTCCGGAGAAGCCTAACAAATAATGCAAAATTGCTTTTGTTTTACAATTTCGCTTACGGCGGCCAAAAAACGAAAACAAAAATTATTGATTTACTTATGATTTAAATTGAAAGTGCGTTTATTTGTTTTCTTTTGACGCTACAGAGTGAAAAATTGCACAAAAATCTTAAAAAGTGTTTGTATTTACGTAAAAAAATTATTTTGAAGCATTTTTTTCTTGTTTCTAAATTTTGTCAAAAATTTAGGCTCAAAATGAAAATTTGACATGGCCCCAAAGAGACGCCGAATCAAAATTTCAAAAAAAAATTCTCTAGTACATTGTCAAACAAGTCTTGTGCTTTCAGATGCAGTATGACTCGAAACTGTATCTCTTAAACTGGTGGAGGAGATAGCTTTTGCCTGAGCCTCCAAAACTGACCATTTCAAAATGTTCATTTTTAGCCTAAATCTTTGAAATGCTCAGTTTGAGAGGGTCCGGCAAAAGCTATTTCCTCCACCAGTTTAGGAAAAACAGTTTTGTCTCATACTGCATATCAAAGCACAGGCCTTTTTTGACAAAACATTAAAGAGTTTTTCATTGTAATTTCAATTTGGCGTCTCTTGGGGGCCATGTCAACTTTTCATTCCTATTTTGAATTTTGACAAAATTTAGAAACAAAAAAAAATCTGACAAAATGCTTCAAAATAATTTTTTCGTAATTTCAAACACTTTTAAGTATTTTGGTGCAATTTTTAACTTGGTAGCGTTAAAACAAATCAAATTAGCGCACCTTCAATTTAAATCATAAATTAATCTTTTCGTCTTTAGGCCGCGACCACTCCCATGAGCGGGCAAGCCAAGACCTTTTACTATCTCCTCTCTCCGTACAACAAGAACATACTCCACACTTCATCAGTACCCCTGTGATGAGGCTTGCTTTCGGAGCACTGACACACAAAAACTATTGACACCACTGAATCCTCNAACAACTCTTCACGGTGTTGTAATTTAACAGTAATCTAATACAATCCCACCTACGCCTACACCTACGCTTTTGAAAAGCCTCCTAAAAAAACACTCAGAATGAATTTTCTCCTTCAATTTTCACCATTTTTCAATATTTTTTTGTGTCAGGCTCCAAAGAAGCCTTACACATAATGAATTATTGTTCTTTACTCAAAATTTTGCTTTTGGCGGCCAAAAAACGAAAACAAAAATTATTGATTTATTTATGATTTTAATTGAAAATGCGCTAATTTGTTTTCTTCTGACGCTACCGAGTTAAAAATTGCTCCAAAATCCTTAAAACTGTTTGTATTTACGGAAAAAAATATTTTGAAGCATTTTTTCTGGTTTCTAAATTTTGTCAAAAATATAGACTTAAAATGAAAAGTTGACATCGCCCCAAGAGACGCTGAATCAAAATTTCAAAAAACCCTTTAATGGATTGTCAAACAAGTCTTGTGCTTTCAGATGCAATATGAGCCAAAACTGTATCTTCTAAACTGGTGGAGGAGATACCTTTTGCCTGAGCCTCCCAAACTGACCATTTCAAAATTTTAATTTTTTGTTTTTTCGCGTTTTTGTCCGCTGAAAGCAAAATTTTAAAACAAAAGCGCTTTGCATTATTTGTAAGGCTTCTCTAATAAAAAATGGTGAAAATTGAAGGAGAAAAGACGAAGTGCGTGTTTTTAAGAAGGTTCTGTTGGTTCTGTTAGTTACAAATGTTTTTGAAATATCACTTCTGCTAGTTTGGCGGGAAATGGACTCGGAAGAGGCTCAAATTTGCGACACGCACTCCCTTAAAAAGGGAGTCCCCCTCGCGAAATTAAATTCGCTCTCCTGAACAAACTGAGAATGGGAAAAGGTTCATTTTGCGATTGATTTCGAGAAAAAGAGTTCAGTGGGTCATTCTGAGAAAACCAAAAAATTTTCGATCGCACAAATGAGCTCTACAGGCATAGAAAAGTGCCAAATCAATCTTAAAAATTATGTTGGCTTCGTCTAAACGATTCTCATGATTTTTTTCAATAATCTTTATTTTCATTATCTTAAAGCCTTTCAAGGGCGATTTTGAAATTTTCAGCTAAAACTCGAAATATGATTTTTTGTCATTTTCCCAAAAAAAAGTGCTTCAATTTTTTCGAATTAAGCTCAAAAGAAAGCCAGTGAAACACAGACGAGAAAGTTGGCTTACGTCAAGAGCATATATTTTGATTGAAGCACTTTTTTTTCCGAACTTTTTTCGAAAATGACCAAAAAATTCATATTTCGAGTTTCAGCTGGAATTACAATTCGCCTTGAGAGTCTTAAGAATGAAAATAAAGAATAGGTTAGAGACGAAGCCAAACATAACTTTTTAAGAATTAATTTTGGTACTTTTCTAGTGCCGTAGAAGCTCGTTTGTGCGTTGAATTTTTTTTTGTTTCCTCAGAGTGACAATTGAACTCTTTTCTCGCGATCTATCGTGAAATGAAAATTTTCGCATATCTTAGTTTGTTCAGGAGAGCCGATTCAAAAATATCTAATTTGCTTCAACCACCCCTTAAGTTAAGGATGGGTGTCGCAATTTGAGCCTTTCCAAGGTCATTTCCGTCAAACTAGCAAAGGTGATATTCAAAAACATTTGTAACTAACAGAACCAACTTCGCGGTAATTTTTGAATTTACAGTAATCTGATACAATCCCACCTACGCCGACACCTACGCTTTTAAAAAGCCTCCTAAAAGACACGCAGTTAGTGCCTACTCTTCAATTTTCATCATTTTTTATTTTTTTTGTGTCAGGTCCGGAGAAGCCTTACGATAATGCAAAAGCGCTTTTGTTTTAAAATTTTGCTTTCAGCGGACAAAACGCGAAAAAAAAAATTGGGACTCGGCAGATCTCCTCCACCAGTTTGAGAGATATAGCTCAAATGAAAAGTTGCCATGCCCCAAGAGACGCCAAGCAAAATTTCGAAAAAACTCTCTGTTATTGTCAAACAAGTCTTCTGCTTTCAGATGCAGTATAATTATACTGTATAAGTCGAAACTGTATCTCCAAACTGTGGAGGAGATAGCTTTTGCCTGAGCCTCCCAACGACCATTTCAAAACAATTGGCTAAAAATGAAAAATTGACATGCCCCCAAGAGACGCCAAGCAAATTTCGAAAACTCTCTAGTTTATTGTAACAAGTCTTTGCTTTCAGATGCATGACTATATACGTATCGCACTATCTCTCAAACTGGTGGAGGAGATAGCTTTGCCTGAGCCTCCCAAACTGATCATTCAAAATTTAAATTTTTAGTTTTTTGCGTTTTTTTCCGCGAAAGCAAAATTTTAAACAAAAGCAATTTGCATTATTCGTAAGCTTTCCGGAACTGACACAAAAAAAATAATAAAAAATGATGAAATTGAAGGTAGGCACTAACTGCGTGTCTTTTTTAGGAGCTTTTAAAAGCGTAGTGTCGGCGTAGGTGGGATTGTATCAGATTACTGTTAAATTCAAATTACGCGAAGATTGGTTCTGTTAGTTACAAATTTTTTGGAATATCACCTTTGCTAGTTTGCGGGGAAATGACCTTGGAAGAGGCCCAATCAGCAACACCACTCCCTTAAAAAGGACACGCAGTTGGTACCTACTCCTTCAAATTTTCATCATTTTTTTTTTTTTTTTGTGTGTTTTGGGGGCCTTCCGAAAAAAGCCTTAAAACCCCAAAAATTCGTTTGCCCAAAAAATTGGCTTTTTGAACAATCTCCTTTCTTTTTTTCCTTTTTTTTTTTTTTTTGGGGNAAAAAAAAGTGCTTCAATCAAAATATATCGTCTTGACGTAAGCCAACTTTCTCGTCTGTGTTTCACTGGCTTTCTTTTGAGCTTAATTTCGAAAAAATTGAAGCACTTTTTTTTTGGGAAAATGACCAAAAAAATCATATTTCGAGTTTTAGCTGAAAATTTCAAAATCGCCCTTGAAAGGCTTTAGATAATGAAAATAAAAGATTATTGAAAAAAAATCATGAGAATCGGTTAATAGACGAAGCCAAACATAACTTTTTAAGAATTGATTTTGGCACTTTTCTAGTGCCTGTAGAGCTCATTTGTGCGATCGAAAATTTTTTGGTTTTCTCAGAATGACCCACTGAACTCTTTTCTCGAAATCAATCGCAAAATGAACCTTTTCCCATTCTCAGTTTGTTCAGGAGAGCCGATTCAAAAATATGTAATTTGCTTGCACCACCCCCTTAACAGCCATTTTCAGTGTGGAGATCAGAGAAAGATAGCTCGAAAAAAAAAGAGTTTCGCGAAACCTAATATGATGCGTAAACGAGCCTCAGAAATTGCCCGAATTAAGGCTCGATTACGATAAATGTATTGAATAAATATTGAATTGTTTGGAATTATACAAGTACACAAAAAGGTCATACATTTGTGGGGCACTTGTATATTAAGACTTGGTTTATTTAGAGAAATATGTAAGCCTTCGAATGTTTCTCGAAAACCAGTATTATACTACAGCAATATGACTTTAATAGGACGGCCCGAAAATAGAAAGTACTGTTTCGCGAAAAGTACTTTTCTTCATCATAAAAAAACCATAGACTCGGGCCGTCCTATTATAGTCATATTGCTGTACTGTCAAATGTGTCTAAGAGGACAAGCAAATTTTTGTCGGTTTGTCCATTTAAAAAAATGGAGCAAAAATATAGCGCTAGAGAGCTGAAAATACAAGCCAAATGTTCGCAAGACCTAGGCGGAACTATCAAAAAATTTTGGTAGTGATCAGCCAACTGGTTAATTTTTTTGTCAAAAAAAGTAGCTTTTCAAGAAAAAGCTTGAAAATGGTTTTTGGATTTTGTTGAATCTAATTTTCTTGAACAAATAATGGAACCAGTTGACTACTGTTGTTTTCGTTTATAAGGACAGCCGAGATTTTTCTTGATTTTTCTTAAGGTTTTCGTGTCATATTGTCTTTATTTTTCAAAAATGCTCCAAAAATTTCCAGATGCCAATTATACGTAGATAATACAAAATTATTTTGGCCGAAAAATAATGAAGACCTTTTTTTGCTCTTCAGTCAAAATGTTCTGAAAAATAGGTGTGCAAAACATTTAATGATTATACAAAATATTTGTTAAAAATAGTTAATTTCTAATTAATAATAATAATTAATTTATTAATAATTTTTAAATTCAATTTTCGAGAATTTTAGTGTCTGAAAGTATGTGGCGATCTTGACTTATCTCACACTCCGTTTGCATGTATCTAAAATCGGACCTTTACTTTGATGAGTATGAACGTTGAAATTAATTTAAGAGTCGATTAATTAAATAATTTAAGGTTAATTAATTAATTACCTTAATTATCAGATAATACAGCGTCGAAAAAATTCTTTGCCCTGATAGGCTGAATCGGAAGCACAATTTTAACCACATCCACGCTTATGACTGATTTCTTTCAGATTTCTCTATTTCCTTTTAGGGAGCCGTAATTAAACAGTTTTACCCAAAAAGTTAGTTTGGTATAATGACATTTTGAAAAAATTTTTCGGAAAACCGTCATTTTGGGACACAAAGGGGCAAATTTTGGGCAAAAAAACAGAACTAAGCATTGAAAAAATGGGCCCTCTAGTGGTCACAAAATGAGTCAAATAATAAATAGGCCGGTTCGCTATCTATAATTGACCCAAAGCGAAGAAAAAAAAACATATTTTTAAAATACAGTAAATAATTAAGGTTTTTCAAAATATTTCGTAGTAAAAATGATCTTTGAAAAATTTTCTTCAATACAGTTATAACGCGCCGTTTTGTCCTCTTAGAGGCACTTACTTCTCGAAAATGGCCAAAAATTGCCAATTTTTTTGGTTTGAGCCTAGGGAGAATAACACTGGATAATTTAATGAGTGGAAATGACATATATTAAGTTTAAAATTTTTTGAAGTGTAATTTGGGCAATTTCATCTGAGGCTCGATTACGCATCATATTAGGTTTCGCGAAACTCTATTTTTTTGTCGAGCTATCTTTCTCTGATCATCACACTGAAAATGGCTGTTAAGCCGAAACGTCAATAAAAAATACCTATGGTCGAAATACATATATAAATTTTATGTCTCAAAAAACAATCAAAAACAAATTACATTCTGGTTTATTTCGAGTGTGAAATTAAATTACAGAGATTTCTGTATTGAGTTTTTTAGCAGCGGAAATCATACCCGTGAACCCAAGTTTCAGAAAAAAATTTTTCGCCTTCAATTTTGAATATTTTACCTGTGTCGGAACAGGTACATGAGCAGCTCGGATAGTTTTTTCTCCTGATGCCGATTCTACGACTTGAACTTTTTCTTCCCCTCCTGCTGCTTTTTCAGCCTCTTCGTCTTCTTTCGTGATTTCATTATAAATGTCTTTATCCCAATCGTCTAATTCTTCACCTTTTTTTATTGCTTCTAATTCGCGGTCCATTCTGAAATTATCTATTGCTTCAATCCGCGCTTTTTTCTCGGCTTCTAATTCGAGGGGAAGAACTTGGCCATCTTCTTCGTCCATGTACCCAAAATAATGAGCATCAACGTATCTTGAAAAATAATTATGAGAATTTATATTTATCGTTTTACGAATTTTAAATACAAATCATTGTTCTTTGTGTCGGACAAAATTAAATGGACAAAATAAAATTATAGTTATAAACTAATTTCGGAATTTTTACCAGTGAAAATATTGGTTAAAAATTTGAATCGCTGGTTTGCCCACCCCTCAAGTTCCTTCAAAATCAAATTATTTTTTGACAAATTCAAGGTGTTATAAATCTAGAAAATTTTGATGAATATTTAAATTTTTGCGCCTAAAGCATTTTTATAGAAAATAACCAAACACAAATCTTTGAAATTAGGGAGATTTTTTTTCAAAATTGTTTTTTGCAAGATATACCATTTTTTACATTTAATAATAAAAGAAGTTTTATATGCTAAAATCGAAACTAGTGGTCAAAATGAGGATTTCAAAACTCATTTCTTGGGCCGAAAAGTTTTTTAACCATTTGAAACATTTTCCAAAACTATCCAATTTTTGAAAATAGCGTTTTGTTGTCGTTTTTGAGGTTTTATTGGTCGGCGAAATGAACAGTTATTAGTTTTTTTTGACAATTTAATTTGTTTTTGTTATCATCAGGACCATAATACCTACGAATTGCTTTATCAATTGACTCACAAATTGATAAAATTTTATTTAGTTATATTTTTTTTACGATTTTCTAGCTTTACTACACTCGCCTGTATGCTTTTCCCGCAAAAAGGGACAATTTTAAATAGAATAAACTAATACAGTGGGTGAGACCAATTGTCAACACCAGCAATGGGCAAAACTGAGACCAATGGGCAACACTTTTTCGCTGATTTGATTTTTCAGACCTATGAGACCAATGGGCAACACCCTGAAATTTTTTATAAAAATTCGAAGTCCGATTTAACAGTCTGAAATATCTTCAAATTTTATCAATTTGTGGTTTGAATGTTTTTTCTTTCTTTTCAAATTCCCTTTAGGTCCTAATGGTCCTAAATTTTACAATCTAAAAAAAATCAAAAAAACTGTTTTTAAGTTTTTAGAAAATACATGTATCAAATTCATAAAATCGGACGAGTGAGACCAATGGGCAACAGTGAGGCCAATGGGCAACACTTTTTCGAAAAACTCGTGTGTTGCCCATTGATCTCACCCAAGGTCTCACACAGTTGTAGATATTAAATAATCAAAAATATTACCTCATATATTCTGCTCTGGTTTTTTTTATTGCTTTTGGTGGATCTGGTTCAAATAATTCTCTGACACCAGGGAGATCTTTCGCAGCACCAAAATATTTGTAACCTCTGTTCCATTGCAATTCTTTACCTTCTATGTCTAACATTTTATTACTAAAAAAATAGAGTTATTATAAATAAAATTTATAATTTCAATAAATTACCTTGCTATATAATCCGGCCCTCCCAATTTTTTTATTCTTTCTTCCCAGTGTCGCTTTTCTCGAATTAATTTGTTAATTTCGTCGTTGAGATCACGAAGTCGAAATTCTCCTAATCCAGCATTTTGGATCTGTGACATTTTTTGGGAAATTTCTTGAATAATTTCTCGTCGCCATCGTTTGCAGCCCCTTGAAATACAAATTATTCAGAGATTCTAGATAACATGAGTTTTTAAATGAAAACAAAAAAAATCAAAATCAGTTGAAAATTAAAAATGAGCATAAAAAGGAATTTTCGAGAAGGATTTGAAATAAATTTTTTACTCAACTTTGACGAGGGTATAAAACGCGGGCCAAAAAAATATTTCTCTCTTAAATATTTCAAAATGATCACAAAAGCCACTTGAGAGCAAAACGCGAGCCATATATCGATTACGGGCCCCCTGGGCATTTTTTGCCACTTTGATTCACCCGATTGAGTACTTAGATAGTTCAAACTGAGCACAAATATCTAGAGAAAAATAAATTAAAAAAAATGGTCCGAATCAGACCATTGTTTCCGATTCGAATTTCTTTTATTTTAATATTCACTAGATATTTGTGCTTAGTTTGGGCTAAAAAAGTAGCAAAAAATGCCCAGGGGCCCCGTAATTGATATACGAGCACAAATTTTGTGCTCATTTTTCAAGGTCAGAATTCCGAGAATACACATTTTTTTTGTAATTTCAAAACCTTGCTTAGCATCCAATATAATCGAATTGGAAATAAAAGAAAAAAACTGATGCTTCAAATTTATAAATACGAAAACCCTGGAGTTGTATGGAAAGCAAATCAGTGTAAAATAAAAGTGCCCTCAAATATGGTCAAAGAAAGTTTATCATGGGAAACAATTTACTCTGATGAAATTTCATCTGGTTCAGAAAATGAAGATCAACGATTGGTTGAAAATAGCCTGAAAACATCAGCATGTAAACTTTGTCAAATTTTATATCGGAGAATATTTTTTGATAAAAAACATTTTCAACTAAAATTTGACGTTTCAAAAAATAATCAAAAACATGTTTTTTGCTTTATATTTAAATTCATTATTTTTTGACAATTTTAGGGCTTGAGTTTTTCGTTAAAATCCATGAGACTACAAATTAAAACATTTTTCAACCGTATTTTAGAAACCCAGCAGGTTCTTCATCTAATTTACAGCAACAATACGACTTTGGAGAACCAAGCTCGAAAAAGCCAAGATTATAAAATACAATTGAGAACTGTTAAATCTGCGATTTTGAGTCAAAACAATAAATATTTAAATCAGAAAGGTTTCATATATTTATTACGGGTGCTCCTGGCACATATTATCTATTTTTTTTTGCTTTTATATAATTCGGCTTTTGAAAACGACTCATCCGATTAAGTTCTTCGATAGCTGAAACTGAGCAGAAATATTAAGTGAATATTAAAATAAAATCGGACCATTTTTAGATTTTTTTCTGGGATTACTGAAATTGTTTAATTATCAGTTTTTGTTCAACAATTGAAAACAATCGTCTGATTCGGACCATTTTTTTTAATTTATTTTTCTCTGAATAGTTGTGCTCAGTCTGAGCTATCTAAAGACTGAATTAGTACTGAAAAAGTAGCTAATATGTGCCAGGAGCCCCCGTAATGGATCATCGAAAATAAGTGTCAAATTATAAAATTTGAAACGCAAGTATTGATAATTTTAGGGTCATATTACAGACATGAAATAATCGTCTAGTAAATCAAATTTTACCCTACTTATGAAATATGAGTCATGTGACTTCATAAAATTTATTTTGATAGTTCATCTAAAATGTGGCAAATTACAAAATTTAACTCTGGAAGATATTTATGAAACATTATAAAGGAATAAAAATACCAGATAATAATACTTTTTTAAAAAATATGTCATTTACCTGACATCGGGACATTCTTCTGCTAAATATGGCCGTCTTCTAACCCCTGTGAATTTACCACCTCCAGTTTCAGAATCTAATTTCATCTGTCGCCATCTGGCGAGCGCCGTCATGGCCTTTTCAGAATTTCGCGCCATTTTCTAAAATTAGAAAAAAAAAATTATGCAAGGTCTTTTTTTAAGGGCCTCCAAATGGCCAGTGGGATAGTTCGAATCTTTTTCATATGTATGCGATATTTTTGAAATTTAATTTGTGCCATAAAATATCTTTTCAAGTACCGTGATTTTGATTTAGCCGGATTTTTGATTTAGGACAAAAGCCTTGTCTGACTGTTTTATCCAGCAGTTTTCGAAAAACCGATAATTCATGGCTAAAACAAAAATCGAACTGTACCAGGTTCGAACTATCTCGCCGGCATTTGAAAGCTTTGGAAAAACATACTAAATATTAGGTATTTTTTAACATTTATTTCAGCGTAGGAGATATATTAATTTCATTAATTCTGAATACAACACATTTTTCTCTTCTAAATGACAAAGCCGGCTTTCGTGGAGCTCTTGGATTTCTAAATCTAACGAATGGCGAATCATTAATCCGTTTTTCAACACACGTAGCTTTGACCTTGACCAGACCAGTCGGTATGGTCGGTCGACCAAGAAGTGTAAAATCTTCAGATCCAGCAGATAAAACTTTTTCGAAAATTATTTCTTGCCCGGGTGTACATGCCCAATCTCCGACAACTTCTAGCAAATCGCCACTTGTAACTCTTTGCTGCTCATTATTTACCTAGAATAAAAATATTGTAAAACAATTCTAAAAAAATACCCGAATAAAAAAGCAATTATTTTCTAGTAAATTTTTTAATTGTTTCCTGAAAATTATTTTTTCTAAACGGATACCTGATGTATTTTTAATTATTTGTATTATGCGAGGTTTATGCTTGAACGAGTGATTTCAGTACATTTAAAAGGACTTCAAGATTTACAAAAAAATCTGTTAACCGAAGCAGCCTCGGTGATGCTATTAAAAAAAGTTGGTGGGAGTGTTAACCCCCTCAAACCCAGAGCCATTTTAGAAAACATCTGTAGGTTACTTCTAAGTAATTAACTTTTTAGGAAAAATTTTTCTGAATCTGCTCCATTCTCAATTTTTGATCTGACGTCTTTGAGTAAAATTTTTATTTCTTCTCAAGTGATTTCGATAAATTGCGTAGGTTAGGTTTTGTTTTCAGAAAACACCGGTAGATTGAAGACCGAAAATTGCAGGTTATTTCTGAGAAAGTCACGATTTAGAAAATGTAATTCTTAATCTCCTCCATTATTAATTTTTGTTCAGAACTTCTGACGTCTCTCATTTTCTCACAAATGAATTGCGTAGGTTGAATGTCACTTTGTAAATGTCACTATTCTACGGGGTTAATAAAGTCAAAATATTAATAAAGTCAAATATAATATTTAAATTTAAGTCTATCCTTAATCTCAATGACTAAAGAACAGTTAAGTTGCAAGCACCTTTTCTTTTCTCGTAATAAGCGCCCAAAGTAGCGTCCACGAATGGCGTTTTGGGTGTGAAAGAGTTAAAGATTATCATTAAAAAATTTTCGGTGTTTTTTTTTTAACAAAAAGCACTTTTTCACGAACCATTTTTAAGAAAAAATGTTTTAACAAGAAAAGGACATCAACAAAATTCTACGGCACAAATTTTTTTACGGGTAATTGAAATTAATAAAGAACTTATAATCCAACTCGAAATCAAATTCTGATCATTGAAAAACTTAAAATTATTTATTATAGATATTGACAGTCTTTTCCTTATTCAATTATCTGAATGTAACAACAAATAATTAGTAAACTCTAGATTCTGCACTTTATGTTTTCGAAACTTACAAGTCTTAAAATCTCCCATTAGCCTGATAATGAATCTTCGAAACGTTGCTATTTAATAAATAAGTAAATTAGAGATACGTTTACAATGTCACATTGTCAATGTGTGTAAAAAATGTTCAGAAAAACTTTTGTAAAAAAAAATTACCTGACATTTCTGTCAAGATTTCAAAGTCAAAATGCAATATAAACTTACATATATAATAGCAAAATTCTGTTTCTTTTCTGCAATAACTTCGTTTATTTGATAACAAAGAGCTTCAGACTCTTCGATTGAGACGGGTGCTATTTTATTGAGTTATTAAAGAAAATTACATAAACTTGAATCGTACCTGGCGGCATAGGTTTAGCAAATTTGTCATAATGACTAGGAACTCGAACCGAATTTCGGCGAATAATATTTCGAACAAAACACAATCGATTCATTCTTCGAAAATAGCTGGTTTTTATTTTGAGTAACATTTTAGTTTTATTTTGTTTACTCTAAAAAAATCCTGCTGTAACCCCCCCCCCAAAAAAACGATGAAAAAAACGTTTGTTGATCTTATTCTTTTTAAGAGCAAATGCCAAAATATTCATTATTGAGCAATTTACAATAGCATCCAAAACAGAAGCATCGAATCTTTTTAGCCGTTAAGGAGGTAGTGTCCTCTAAAAAAAGTTTTCTGAAAATTAGTTTGCCAAAAAATACCGTGCAAGCGCTATAGAGCTCTGAACTTAAGGGGTTGATATGGCTGAAAAGGCTTTTTCGAAGGCTCATAACTTTTATTCCTTCATAACAATCTTATAAAAATCTCAGGAATAGTAGTTCGTAATCTTCTGGAAGACTTTTACTTCTGACTTTTTTCATAGCATGTTCGACCAACGGTAAATTGAGTTAACCGCGAGCAAAAAATTTTTTTGAAAGTCCCATTTCTTTTTCGCCTTATTTCAAAAAACGTCATTTTTCGGAATGTAACAAGCCAAGAGGTGGTGAGTAAGATGTTGTAAGATTTCCGACATGTGGCTGTAAATCGACAAAAAAGTGCGCGAAATCGAAAAATTTCGAATATGAAAGTAAGAATTAGACAATTAAATGCCACCAAAAAGATTCCTTGGGTATGGTTTGCTGGAAAACGATATTAGCAACTATGGTTGATTATGATAACAGCGGATTCTAGAAAAAAATTAAACTTTTTCATCAAATTATTTTTTGATCTCTAGCACTGTTTCTGTTCAAAATCAGACCATAGTTGCTAATATCGTTTCCAGCAAACCGTACCCAAGGAATCTTTTGGTGGCATTTTAAATTGTCTAATTCTTACTTTCATATTCGAAATTTTCGATTTCGCGCACTTTTTTGTCGATTACAGCCACATTCGAAATTCCTTACAACATCTTGCTCACCACCCCTTGGGCTTGTTACATTCCGAAAATGACGTTGTTTTGAAGTAAGGCGAAAAAGAAATAGAACTTTCAAACAAAATTGCTCGGCGGTTAACTCAATTTACCGGTTGGTCGAACATGCTATGAAAAAAGTCAGAAGTAAAATGTCTTCCAGAGATTACGAACTACTATTCCTGAGATTTTTATAAGATTGTTATGAAGGAATAAAAAGTTATGACCCTTCGAAAAAGCCTTTCCAGCCTATACAACCCCTTAACACTTCAGCGCCATGAACTACATACAACCAATTAATACTATCTTGGAAACGGACATTAATAAAATTTAAAGCGAGTATATCGAAAATGAGCCCTACTGCGCCTTTTACACCAACGCGTCATAACTTTGAGAAAGTGACCAATGAAATAGCGGGATTCTTGAATTAAATCGACAATCGAGTTATGACGCGTGTGTAAAAGGCGCAGTAGGGATCATTTTCGATATTGGCTTCCAAGAGGAATAATCCACCTGAAATTACAAAATTTTGCCCGAAAAATTCAATTTTAACCGAAGTACTATGTAAATTTCCTAATCTTAAAGGGGGTGGTGTCGGTTTTTTTGAAGCCCTTATATAGAATTAATGTATGATACATTAATATCGGTTATGACTAAAGTTGACCCAAGGAATCTCATGGTGGCAATTATTTTTTTCAAAACAATCTAGAACAAAATCTAGAAAAATTTTTTCAAAAATTCGAATATGTTTTTGCTTTAACCCGCATAAAACCGGTATTCCCCATGATGTGAACATTTTTTATTGGTGAATATGAGTCATATTATATGACCCACCGAAAACAGTTGCATGACATTAATTAATTCGGAAATGTCTTAATCGAATTCTAGAAATTTCAATTATTTTTAAGCCAAAATGTTAAACCTAAATATCGAATTTGACGCTGATTGGTTAAAAAGATTTTGATCAGCTGTAAGCCAACTTTTTGATCAGTGAAATCTCAGCTTCAATTTGGTGGTACTTTTGTTCCGATCAGACGAACTTTTTTTTTCGAACTTTTCATTTCCGGTTCACTTTCATTCAATTTTCTAGAATTCTAGAACTTTATTCAAAAATTCCTTCTCATCACTTTTACCGCATTATATTTATCTACCGTAATCGAAAAATGGCTCCATTCGTCTAAGAAAAGAGTTTGAAGTCGAAAAACTGGCAAATTGGCGTTTAAGTGAGATCTAGAACAAAAAAGTCAAAACGAAAAATTCCTTCTCATCACTTTTTTGTTCTCATTTATTCGCTACTTTGGTAAATTTTGAGACGCTTGGTATGTGGGGTCTAAACGAAGATAGATTTTTCAAAAAACCGTTTAGTGCTCTAGAATAGACTCACCACCTGGTGGTGTGATGTAACAAGGTTGACTTTGAGATGTGTAATCGTTAGACGAAGGCTAGATCTACAAACGAGTATCTCAGATTTTTCACAACTGCCCTAGAATTTGATCTGAGGCGTGAGTGAGAAGGTACCAAAAAGCGACAACCCAACCCCCTTAAACATCGATTTTTTGGAGCGAAGTATTGTTTTTTTTTGGTATTTTATAGTTTTTTTTCAAGTTATGGATAAAAGAATATACAGGCTAGAAGAGGAAACATTAAGTTACAAGCGAGAGATAAGTCGGTGTAATCCATAGCTTAATTTTCATTTGAATCTAATGGAACTCTAAGCTGAAATTATATCCGCTTTTTTTTAAACTAGTAGTAGATTCATATAAGTTTAATGCCCACAAAAAAAATGCATCATTTCTGTAACTTGACTTGGTATAGAAACAAATTTTCAGCAATTTTTTTCAGCAGACACTACTCCCTTAAGCTTCGACGAGTTTTGCCGTTAAATAATCGATTTGCATGCCAATATAAGTTAAGTTTGCCAGTATACAGATAATATATTTTGTATTTTTATTTCGGAATATAAAATGCGATTTGATATATGAAGGCGGAGGGTGACGGAGGATCGAATCAGACAGAGAAAAAAATAAGTTAAAAATAATAGTAAAAAAATACGAAATTTGAGCGTTATTTCAAATAAACTCACTGTGTACCCAACCTTCCCAGGTAGTAAACGTTTAAAAATTAATGATCTCAATTTTGAGTTAAAAAAACCCTTTATTTTGAAAAATAAACCAACTATTGGTGTCAAATTTTAATCATACAGTTGAAATGTTTTTAGAAAAATATTTCTCTCGGCGAAAAAAATTATTAATGATTCGTAAAGAAAAACATTATTTCGTATATTTTATAAAAAACTTGACTAACAGTCATTTTGAGATGAACTTTTGAAAAATTGTATTTAATAAATTGATATTACATTTTTTTAATTTTACTGCCATTAACTTTAGTCGGTTTTATTTACGGCAGTTAGATTTTTTTTTAATACAATTGTAATGGTGTTTTTACTGAAATTATCGAAAGTTAAACGATAAAATTATTATATTTCAAACATTGTAACCCTAAGTACCGCGGTATACCGTTTGGTCACAAAATACAGAAAATTTTTGTGTTTTAACTAGAAACTTTATAAAAAATTTAGATTTTGATGATGATAAATAAATCGAAACGTTAGATAAATATAACATAAATAACGGTGGAGGTATCTTCAGCATGGATTTTTCGTGTGTTCTTATTATATTAAAAATTGATTTTTTCCGTGGTAGATTTTAGGACAAATTTAGTAAAAAATTGAAAAAAAATTTTGTAGGTTTTTCAAGAAATTTTGGAATTTAAATTATTCATGAAAAATACAAAAAATTTTAATAAGTTTTATACAATTTTTGTAATTTTTTCTGCTATGCTGAATATACCGCCACCGTAAATTAGAACAATCACTTGAACAAATTTCATATTTTTTTATCTGCATTTTTTACTTGTGAAAATACTTGATTTTAGGAAATCTCACTACTGGAATTTATACGAATGATTAGAGAAGAAAAACTGCACAAAGTGTTCAGGCTAAATTATCATAATACATGATACTACAAACACTTCTCGTGATAGATAGTAAGATATCTAGAAAAACTCACATCCGTAAGTTTTTATATAAAATTGGCATAGATTCAGAAATTTATTGACTACCAATGAGCTTTTCTTCATTAATTTCTTTTGTTTTTTTGGTTTTTCGTTGCACATTTTGGTAAATGTTTGAACTCGTCGTCAGATGAGAATCTGAGGATGAAACTTGAACTCCCATGGTTTTTGCCATGTCTTGTGCGTTTGTGATGTTTCATTCCTTGCCCATCATCATTGCACCACCACACGTCCCATAGACCCATTGCCCATGCCGCCGATGCCACTCTGCCGTTGCGCTTAAACAAATTGATAAAAAAAACAGAACATAATTACATAATAAAAAATAATTTTATATTTGGAATCGTATAAAAAAAAATTTCATATGCAATGTAATATGACTCCATGCGGGTCCTATTTCAAATTTTACCCTTTGGGGTATATTAAAAAGTTTGACCTCAAAAATTTTGTTCATAAATTTTTAGCGAATGGTAAAAAAATCATACTCGTAGCATTACAGATACAGAAACCCGCAATTTAAATTGAACCGTCCGGCAGCCACAAAAATATTTTCGGGTGAATCCGAGTTTGAGAATCCATTCTGCCATCTCTGAGAAAAAAGTACAACTGCTATTTAGCTTCTGCCGTTCTAAAAAAATTCCCGCTATGGCAAGTACTTAAAAGAATGAAGTTTCGAATAAAGTTCACCGGAGTTTCACGCGAGGCAATTGAAGAAATTTATAAAGTGAAAAATTTACTCTTTTTAACTGTTTTTCAGCTGAATAACACTGCTATAATTTATAAAAACAAAGTCTCGTGAAAAGGCGGTTATTTCGATGACGCAAATCATATTTTTTGGATCATCAATGATAGTTTTTTATTCAACTTTTCGTCTTCACTGTAAAAAAGGTGAGTAATCGAGCCCGCAAGCTTATTTGTTTTAAAATAAAACCCATTATCGGTGCCGATGACTTCGACAAAAGCTTCTTGAAAATTGTCACTCAACTTTTGAAATTTTTCTAATTTGAATCTTCTCTAGAAGAAATTAAAAAATGATTGGGAAAGGAATTTCAAAAATTAAAAAAATTACTTCCGTTGAATTTAGTTTTTAGAAAATAATCACTTAATCCTAAAGGAAAATTAGAAGTGAATTTTCTAAAAAACTAAAGTTACGGAAATAATTTTTTTAAAGTTCCAATTGTTAGGAAAAATATCAACTCCGTTCGTGTTATCAAAAAATAGAATTTTCGTTGCTTCCAGAGAAAGAACACAGGAAAAACACATTTGTAGAAAACAATTCGAAATAAATTTTTATGCATTTTTGAAACTTTAAGAATCTTAAAATAATGTTTTCATATTACGATGAATTCACCAAAAAATCTTACTTGGATATCCTTATTCGGTTTGTGCAATATGGGGCTGTCCTCCCATCGGATAGCCAGTGTGCTTGTGGATATCCCATTTGTTGCTGTGGATATCCTTGTTGTGGATGTGTAAGGATAAGCTGGTCCAGCACTGGATCCTTTGTTGGGGTTTACCATAGTCCAGGTTGGGGCAACTGAGGTCTGGTTTTTTTTAGATATCTCACATTTCCCCGTGAGAATAATTCAGAACTGTACATATGATCATTTTGAAATTTTGGATCATATATAACTTTTCATGCTGCGTGGGACTGCAGAGTTTTCCGGTTTATAATCGGACATTTACCGGAATTAACGGTTTCTCAAAACGGCTGGAGTGGTAGAACGGTAGATACTGATTGTTTATTTTAACATAACAAGATCAAATTATAAATATGACACAGCTGAGGGGTCTTATTACATGATTTTGATATATTCTCATTGCCAGTTACTAATAGTGAAAATATATATAATATGTTTTGAGGAACCGATTATTTCCAGTAAATGTTCGTAAAATTGGAAATCGAAAAAACGCCTCTACAGCGCCTTGCAGCATAAAAAGTTATATTGAGCCGTAGAATTTCAGAAAGATCGTATATCGAAGATTATACTTAGATCAATGTGTATTGACCAATGAAATCACACGATTTTTAGGTCTCTGACGTCAAAGTTCTACGGCACCAGTAAGTATAATCTTCGATATACCAGTTCTGAAGTATCTCACTGAGAAATGTTAGGTAGAAAAAAGCTAGAAAAAACCAGACCTGGTGATATCCAGGCTGGGCTGGGATAACCGGGCTGTTGCGCAGGATAACCCGCTGCTGAGCAGGATAACTGGGTTGTTGCGGAGGATAACCGGTTTGGATTGGTGGTTGACGGGATAACCGGCTTGACCGGTTGGGTAGGGGGCATTTGGTTGTTGGTATGGAACTCCTCCTTGCGGATATGGCACACCTTGATAGAGATCGATTAAATGCATTAAATTGTGTATAAATCCTATTTAGAGCAGGGTTCTCATTCGGGACGGAATTGAAAACCTTTAGTTCGGATCGTGATCCTGAGTGTTTCAATCGTCTATCGTGAAAATTTAAAGCAGCCTAAATTTAATTTCGAAACGAAGAATTTTTCAAGACTATATTTTTGAGATCGTGAAATCAAATTGGCTACTGTGGGTAACCCAGAAAGGGCCCTTTGGAGAAAATTTCTAGTACAAATGTACACCATATCATGTTAATTGACCATATTCATCAACGAACAATCGGCGGACAAATTCGACGTGGATAACTGTTCTGGAGAAATTTTGTCCATGAAGGGGAACGATTGAAAAAATTAGAGCCGGGATATGGAAAGTCATCCGATTAGAAAGCTGCTTTAAAGCCTTAAGGACCTTCGGTGCATTTGACAGATACGGATAATCCGCGGATATGGGCTCTTGATGAAAAACTTTTTACTGGGGTTTATATATTCTTCTTCAATATACCATGGTTGATGGATGATGTCAAAATAATGTTTCATAATCCAGGCAACTTTTGTAACTACAGAATTTTCGAATTATTGCTTTTTAAAAAAAAATTTTAGTTCGAATTAAACTTCCGAATTCGACAAATTATGAGAAATTTTGAAAAAAGTCCGAACATTATCAAAAAATGCCTTATTTTGTCATCAAATATTTTTTGCATTATTTGTTTCAAATCAACGAAAAAAACTCTTCAATGTGGGCCATATTATATGGCTACTTTAACTTTTGCGTAGGTGACACATGTTTTTTTATATTCTATTTGAAAAATCATATGACACTTTTTGAGATTTTTGGTCGAAACTTTTTGGAAATATTTTGAATTTCCCTCATTTCTGGTTCAAAATTTTTCAAACTAATTTTTCTGGAATCCTTAGGTAGCTTTTTTTTTAGGGCAACCCACCCTTGTCGGTCGAATAACTCGAAGGCCATATGTGATATCAACAAACGGTTTTTTGTATCATGAAGCAAGTAAATTTCTGACACGGAAATTTTTTCTTTTTTTCTCGGTCAACCGGTTCACCGATAATTGGCGGTCAAAACGCGCAAACATGGTTTTGACAACCATCACTGAAATTTTTGTAAATATACTTTTTAGGGTAGTTTTTCATAGAAATTTTTTGGCAACAATATTTTTGAAATTTGAAACCACCTAGGGGTCAAATACACTTTTGGAATCTCTAATATAAATTGGTGTTTGATATGGCTATATATATTCTTGGGTAGTTTTTCAAGAGAATTTTTTGGCAACAATTTTTGAAATTTGAAACCACCTAGGGGGTCAAATTACAACTATTTTGAATCTCTATAACAAATAGGTTTTGATATGGCTAATATACATTCTTGGGTAGTTTTTCGAGAAAAAAGTGTCATTTGACAACCATGCGAGTGTCAAATGTCAAAATAAATATGCCAAAAAAATTCTCTTTCAAACTACCCTAAAAAGTATATTTTCATAATAATACATATATAAGTGCACAAAATACATAACGTGTAATTTGACAACCATCCTTGTGTCAAATGTCAAAAAACAATTTCTAAAAATTCTCTCTTGAGAACAAACCAAAAAGGTATATTTCCATAACAGAAATGTCAATCAGATAGTGTAATCTACACCAATGCTTGTGTCGAATGTCCGAAACATGTAAATATATTTCCAATGTAAATATTTCCATAAAATTCCTCTTAAAAAACTACCGTAAAAAGTATATCGAGAACCTGCCTAGTGTAATTTATGTCAACGTCTATGTTAAATGTTGTTATTGACATAAAAATACACTAGGCAGGATCTTCGATATCCATATAAACAACTTGAATTAGTGGTGAAAACAGAACAGTGTAATTTGAGGTCCATGTAGATGTCAAAAAAATATGCCAGACAATTTCTCTCGAAAAATACATATTTAAAAGTATAGTTTCATGTTAATGATGATGGTCAGTCTTGAAGATACAGGAATTTGTTATTTGATACCTATGACGTTGTCAAATATCAAAAATATTTATGTGAAAAAATTTCTCTTGAAAAATTATCCCAGAAAGTAATACGCCATATCAAAAACCATATTTGTAATAGAGATCCAAAAAGTGTAATTTGACCCGAGGTGGTGTAAATTTCAAAAATATTATCGCGCAAAAAATTTCTCTTGAAAAACTATTTTAGAAACGTATATAGCCATATCAAAACACCTATTTGTTATAAGGATTCAAAAAAGTGTATTTGACCCCCTAGGTGGTTCAAATTTCAAAAATATTGTTGCTAAATTTTTTTATTCAAAAACTACCCAAGAATGTATTTAGCCATATCAAAACACCTATTTGTTATATAGATTCAGAAAAGTTGTAATTTTGACGCCTCTGGGGGTGTCAAAATTCAAAAATACTATGTTGCCCAGAAAATTTCTCTGAAAACTACCCAACGAATGTATATAGCCATAAATCAAAACACCAATTTATAATAGAGGATTCCCAAAAAGTGTATTGACCCCCTAAGGTGGTTTCAACATTCAAAAATATTGATTGCCAAAAATTTCTATTGAAAAACTACCTAAAGTATATTGTACAAAAAATTTTCAGTGATGGAATTCTGTCAAAACCATTTTGCCGGTTTTGACCGCCAATTCGGTGAAGCCGGTTGACCGAGAAAAAAAGAAAAATTTTCCGTGTCAAAAATTTAACTTGGCTTCAAATGATACAAAAAACCGTTTGTCCGATATCTCAATGGCCTTCAGTTATTCGATCGAACAAGGTGGGTTGCCCTAAAAAAAGCTACCTAGAAAGCTACCTAAGCTTTAAAGAGTTAACTCTATGGGCATTTGAACCTTGAACTTTATGTTTATTATTTTTGTCATTTCGGTCTTTTTCAAAAAAATGAAAGCCACTTTTATGGCTCTGAGCATGAGAGGTTAACTGCTTAGAGTTTGATTCCCAAAAAATATAGTACCTGTAAAACTTTCCCTAATGGAAATGCTGTTTCTCTGAACTAGCTTTGATTAGTATCTGCCTGATGATAGTTTGATCATTTATGTTATCATAAAATCTACGGATCCCTGCCTGGCGACAATCAGGGACTACAGGTGCACGTTGGATAGATGGTAACCTGCGAACCACCGGCTGTGCGTGCGTATGCTGCTGTTGTGGTGGTGCGATGGATTGTAACTGGTGGTGCTGAGGACCAACCTGGATACGTGCGTTTGGATAAGACATCAGAACGGACGTTTTTATTTCAATCAATCTTTTATTAACTACACCGAAATTTTAATCTACAGAACAGAAGTTTTATGATGGGGATTATTTTATAACACATCATTAGAGTATGGAGACATGTTTTGAAGTTGACAGATATGAGTCCAAAATTTTTCAAGGTGAGGTTTCTTATGCATATATTTTTTATAGAACAGACAAAACAATTTTATACTACAAATATTTGATACCATGTTTGCGTTTTACGAAATTAATATCCTGATAAAGAATCGCCGCTTTATTCATGGTTAATTTTAAACAAAACCGAAACTTATTAGGTAGTTTTTTTTATAGGTGCGACTGATTCACTTTTACCCCTTTGTCTCTAGATCGTAAAAAATTATAATTTCTGGAATTTTATATTTTCAGCATTATCTAATTTCTTCCAGTTTCGTATGAATAACCCATATTGACTCATTTCCGTCATTGAAAATCTCAAATTTGAATTTGTGTAAAATTATTCGAAAATTAAAAAAAATTTGACCTGAAGCTTTTTTAGTTTCCATCTGAAAGGCAAAAACCGTTTGTGATATCTCAACGGTTCGCGTGGTGAAAAGTGAAATCTGTCGCACCTTTAAAAAAAACTACCTTACTAAATAACTTAATGAATTTCCGGTGTAAATTGTCGTTTTTTACTAGTTAAATGAATTTATATGTTTTAAGTTCTCTTATCTCAACTCAATTCTTCACAAAAAAAGTTGAAAATGTATAAAAATGTTCATCAGCATTTTTTGTAAATTTATTCCGGAAAAAAGACTATTTACGTCAAAAATTCAACTGTATTGATTAAATTTCTAAATATACTCTAGCAGCTAGAGTCTAGCAGCTAGACTCTGCTGGTTTCTAAATCTCTTTGCTTAATAAACTTAAATAATGACATTAATTCGTGATTCAATGAGAGAAAAAAAATTTATATATATTATTTTACTTTATGATAAATGTATTTGGTCCAGGGTATCGTGTGAACCTTTTGTGGCGATAAAAATAACAAATTTTATAATCATATCATTGGCATTTTTATGACTACTTCGAAAAATTGCTATTTTACAAAAATTACTGGTACGCCATTTTGTTTATTAATCAGTCCTACGCTAATGGCCTTGAGTTTGAAAATGTCTGGTAGAAACGGTAATTTATTTAAAGCATTCGACCCGCTGGGACGATTAAAAAATGTCTTCTCAATATTTAGCTTTCGTTAATGACTCTGCATCAAAATGGTCTGTAATGTTTCGGAGAGATTTCCTCAAAATTCAGTAAGGGCGACCCGCCTCTGTTAGTGTTAACTGAGGAAACTACTTAAAAAGTGTAGCATCTTTAGAAAATGAATAAAATAAATGCGAAACGTATCTAGGAAGACTACATGTGATGTTGATTAAATAATCAAGAGCGTATTGTTTTCTTAAAGGAAGCGATGTCTTATAACTTTCTGAAGTTTAGATTTTTCATTTTCACTTAAATTATTCGGGAGTCTTATTGCAACAGTTTAGGAAACATAATCTAGGCAGAGTATTTTCCGCCTTCGGGGTGACCAAACCGTAACAAAATAGGCATAGAAAAAACTGGACTATCAGCAAGTAAGATTTCTTCTCGCTTATTAAACCACGAAGAATGCCTTTTAGCTTTTGCATACGAATAATAATCTCCGAATAATATTGAAAGTGAAGGAAGAAATGCATTTTTTTGAAAGGAAGAAATATCAGTTACCGGTCGGTCACTTAGGACCACGGGATTTCGCAGAAAATCAATCGCCCAGTGGCACCTAACTCTACGCGTATGGTGCAAGAGCAGAGCTAGAGCGAGGGAGTCACATTACACCCAATTGACTCAAAACTGCATCGAAAGCATTAGTGCTCAGTTGTTTCAAGGTGCGAGAGAGTTTTCAATTTTCCGGGCCGATAACAACTTTGCTCTAGTGTCCATAAAATATAGCATTAAAAGAGAACCAGCAAAAAGCAGACACGTAGTCGGAAGACACCTGGGACACGAACTATAAAATGCTTTAAATGAAATTGTATGATTATTGGTTGTTGACATTTGGTTCCATGAATTTATCAAAAAGACATACGACTTGTGTTTTTTTCTAGGAGCAAATATTTGTAATGATGACACCATGAGTAACGTTAAAGTAGCGACTTGCTTGTAAAAGTATGGGCGTGTGAATCCATATGTCATCTAACGAGCGATCGTTAATAGAGTCAGCGATGTTGGGCCGCGCGATAGAGGATCTTCGGCGAGCATAATCTACATACTTGAACTAGCAGTTATTTGAGCAGTATTCAATCCTGATATACGTCACCTAGGGTTCGATTCCCGGACTTCTCAAACTTTTTCTATGAAGTCACATCACAAGCACGGTTGCGTTGATTATATATGGCGTCATTTTTTCTTGATTTCACAGAATGTTTTAATTATTATGCAGATCGTCAAGAACGGTGGAAATATTTGTTGTAATCATACATGGCATACATATATAAATTTGATGAGGTGATTCCTTCTATTTTGTCGCGCTCTCCTGCTCTAGCGGCCCTTTTTTCCTTATTCATTGTCTTTTTTCACTGGGGTTTGAATTTGACGGAGGCATTTAGAGAATTATTTCTCTAATTACTTAAGCAGAAGATTATTAGTTTTAATAACTCTATTGCAGGAAGGTAAGTTGACATCTGAACACATAGTAGTCTTCACAAACTTTTGAGAAAATAATGATACACGCTATGGCTTGATAAACTGCCGCATGCTGACTTTGATTATTATTTTGGCTTCCAGATACAGAACTTTATAACGACGTTTTCTGGGATTTGTTGTGATAGGTACAGGACCCCAGCTGACGGTCCCTAGATAATGACTTATACTGCACTTAACCAGGGCATACAATTACGGTTGTGTCGTCTATAATAATGAATTTTGAAAGGTCCATTACTCAAAAGTTGTCTTATAATATCTATATATATTTATATCTCTTATATATATCCGGGCAGTCTTCAGGTTCTCAGAACCAAGATTATTCAATTTTAAACTCATACCGTAAACTACGAACATCCGGTGAAGGTAAGAAACAGGAGCTCAGTGTATTATCTTTTTGTCGTTACCGTGTGAGTTAAATGACATGACTTAAGGGGAGGTGAAGCAAAAAACTAGTTTAACTAACCAGAAATAATCGGCAGATATTGCGAGAAGGAGTAAGGCGATTGGTTTTCATTATTGAAATAATTTACTGGAAATAATGAAAGGAAAGCAAATTAGTGAAGAACATATCGATACCGTGATGTTTACAATGATATGTCTAGAATTGATAAATTATTGCACATTTTAACAGATTTAACGGAACATAAAGTTCCAACGGTGTACCTCAGAGTGTAAAAATGGGAATGGTGAGATTTCCAAGAAAAAATTATTTACTCTCCGTTGTCATATTGATTCCCAGTGTGTATGATGACCGCAAACATTTATTTTTTTGGTCTTTCTCTTTCGGGTTTCGTCGCACCGCTTGTGCATCATCCAGGACAACAGTCTAAATGATATTGTAATGAAAAGATTAACGTCCGGTTTGAGTTTACATTATTTTATGGTTAGCGCAGGACAAAAAAAGAATAAGGTATTCTCTATTCTCGTCGTTTTGATGACCAATAGGAGCTAGTACAGCTAAAAGCATAAAAATTGAAACCAACCAAGTTATATTAATAAAATTTTCGTTTTTTTCGAATAATAAAAATCGGATTTTCCTTCACGGCTTTTTATTCTGAAAACCCCCAAAAGCGTAATCTTTTGGGGGTTTTCTTTTTTTCCCGAAATATTTCTCGAAAATAGCAAAGGCGAAAAATGACGGTTCCCTTTTGTAAAATTTAGGGCGACACCCGGTTTTGAACAGGACCTCTCGAATCTGCAGTCGAATGCTCTACCACTGAGCTATATTCCCCCACTTATGAACTTCCAAATCACTGTTTTATATAAATAAAACAGTGATTGAAGATTCATCTTTATAAAGAAAGCAATGTATTTGAAAAGATAAAAGGTCCGGGCAAATGTTTTCATAACAAATCTAACAGCTCAAAGAGTAGATTTACATATAGATATAGTCAGTGTAGAGCATTAGACTGTTTACGAGAGGTCCCTGGCACACCCGGGGTCCCTAAATTTGGAAAAACCGTCAATTTCCGCCAAGAACATTTATCGAAACATTTAAAAGGTCTTAAGGCATTTCAGAGTAAATTATGCCACGGCAGTCTCAATAATATGCGTTCTTATAAAAAACACAAACCTGAATAGTTCTTAAATAAAATTAAATTTTACCTATCAAAATGTTGTGGAATGGCAAATACCTGATTCTCTTTCTCTTGAATTACTGAATGTGAAAGTGGAACTTTAGCCCAACAAAGTACGGGCTTTGCACTATAATTGTCAATTATAAGCAACGCCCCTTTTTTTAATTTTTTCTCGTCTTCAGTAGTTGGATTGTAGAGAAACCTGAATATTTTAAATAACTTATTTAAAATAAGTTATTAGAAATCAAATAAATAGAGTTCCAAATGTAGTAAGTATATTTGCGTCCAATTTAAATTCCAGAATCCGATAGTTCCTTATTCTCAGGGTGCATTTTGAATTTAAAACATAAGTATAAACATGTATAATATATCATTTCGAATTACGGGGGCCATGGGGGCATTTTTTGCCTTCTTAATAT
>SCLH01000887.1:0-14973 GCA_004367855.1 Oikopleura vanhoeffeni
CGCGAAAAGTTTGATTAAGAATTAAAATGCATGAAAAATGTGTAAACTACAGCCTGAGTTTTCTCGTTTACTGCGTTTTTTTATTCAATCGGTTAGACAGCCCAAATCTTCAGCAAAGTATAGGCAATTTTGGTTGTCTAACCGACCGAAGAAAAAAAACGCAGTGAACAAAAAAACTCAGGCTGTATAAAATACAATTTATAAAGTTGAAACTAATGATAATTTGTTTCTATCATGATTTTTTTAAATATGAAAATTGATTTTTTCTGTCGTAGGTATCAGGAACCACTGAAGAAAAAATTGGCTAAAGTCAAGCCGAAATTTTAAAGTTTTAGAGGTCAAATCGGAACAAACGTAATTTTCCACTTAAGGGGGTAGCGGTCGCAATCTTTCCAGGGTACTTTGGGGTGTACAAATAGCACGAAATTACTAGGAAACACTCAAAAAGCATAAACTTTTTAAAAAAACAAAAATAAAATTCAAAAAAAAGTTCGAAATTTTCATTTTATTCAGAATTTTTCTGAGTATTTTTTTTTTGGAAAACATTGAAACCCACTTTTCGACCAGAAAAACTCAAAATATCAAAAAGTAGGCAGTTTTTTTGATCAGTGAAACTCAAGCTTTAATTTGGTGGTACTTTCGACTAAATCCGACGACTTTTATTTTCGAGTTTCCACTTCCGGTTCACTAAAATGTGATTTTCTAGAATTCCACAAAATATTTTTAAATTCTGCACCATCATAATGACAAAAACATATTTTTCTATTTTACCTCAAATTAATACTGCATTCTGAAATGTAACCTTGGAGGAGATAGATTTTGAATAGCGAAAATTTTAAAATTAGGCGGTTTTTCGCAGTTCTAGAAAAAACTAGTTGGACATTTAAAAAATCCCACCATCATATCAAAACCATAAGTGGTTTCCGTTGGTTCAACCCAAGTTTGGAGTGAAATCGTATGGCAGCTCGTAGGAGACAGATAGAATTTGAAAATTTGCTGTTGGACCTCTAGAACTCGCCGCTTGCGTGGTCACCAGGGTCGGACCAAAAATTATTCTGATAATTTATTATTGTAGGATTAAGGATTAGATCTACCAAATGGCTATTCTCAAAAGTTTCGAAGCAGTTTAGTATTCTGGTAAAGTGGAGTACAATAGTACATTTTTGCGACCGCTACCCCCTTAATTTTGAAAAAAATACTCAGAAAAAATCGAAAAAACTCAAAAATTTCGAATTTTTTTTCTTCTTATTTGGGTTGTTTTGTGCTTTCAAAACATCAGCGACTGATTTGGTGCATTTTTATGACATAATAACTGCAAAAAAGTAGGAACCACCGAACCCTTAAGCAATAATTCAAAAAAGCCAATTTTGTAGACCTAGCTTTTATCTTGTGAAATAAAAGGTCAAACTCAGATTTTGATTGAACCTTCCAGGCCATATAGGATATCCCTTTATTACACTTTGCTTAGAATGCGTAGCCACTACTAATTTTAAAGTGTGATTTTAACGTTGTGGCTACGCATTCTAAGCAAAGTGTAATAAAGGGATATATCGAAATTTGTTGAAAAGTTGACATAATACGTGGAATACGCACACTAAGTTTTTGAAGAGAGTGATTTTTATTTACATGACTAAATTTTTCTAGTGGACCAACAAACCGAATATTTTTGGCAATTTTTAGGTTTAAAATCTATCTCCTCCAAGGTTTAATTTAAAAAAAGACCTACATGTTCTCAAAGAACACCTTGTTACATGCAACATGTAACATGCCTGGAATCTTCACGAGCCATTTTTGCAAACTTCGATGCAGACTCAAAAATATGAGTTTTCGAAAAAAATAGAGAATTTTTTTAATAAATGTGCTCCGATTTTTATGAAAGAAGGCTCAACGAAACCCAAGAAAACACTGGAGAGAAAGTTGGCTTAGGTCAACCGGATATTTTGAAGTTTTAGTGGTAAAATCTGAACAAACAATATTTTTTAACTCAATTCTGAAAAAAATAATTATAAATAAAAACGAAACTTATTATGAGGATTTGATCGGAAATACATTTTGTAGACATCCCGAAGCAATTTTGTGCACTCTGATTGCCTTTAAGTCTTCATAAATATCAGACCCCCCCCCTTAAATATTCGTTATCTTTTTTTATACAATATTCAGCAGGTGTTAACTGAACACTGTTCAGATCATATATCTAATTTCAGTGCATTCAAATTTGAATCATTACCGATTATAAATTATTTGTATAAACAGTTTTCTTAAATCATAGCCAAAAATTGAGTATTTTCAAAATGAATAACTTTTCTCGGAAAGTCCTAGCTAGGGACAATCAAAACTGATTTATTGAAAGGACGAATTTTACATACCATAAAAATTATAAAAAATAATAAATTTTCGTATGAAATTTCTTTTTTTTATGTTTGACAGTTTGAAAATGAGTAAAAAATCCACCATTATTAATTGATAAGCGTTTTATGAAGTAAAGATTAAGATGTGTTTGATAGAAATCAGATTTCATGCAAAATATTTCGAGTAGAAAATTAGTGATTTTCATTAATGCCATACCGAGACCTTCTGATAATATACGTCGAGCTGTGGTTTACGAAATCGAAGATGTCAATGTGGAAATGTTTCAGAAGTTTATCAACGAGTGTAGGATTTTCAAAATTTGAACTTGAACCATTTTCATGAAATATTTTTGGATTTTTGAATAAAAGACCAAAATTGGAGCGTTACATCACACTCGTGTAGCTTTAACTCTACGAAAAAATTTTATAAATTGCTATGATTTGAAAAAAATCCTTGTATAAGCGGAATCATACTGATTTAGGTGAAATCACTTTCACAAAAATTTATCCTATGGAAATTGTTCCACCAACATATAAATACCACGCCGAGTTTATTTTCAGTATCAAGGTTAGCTAATAATTACTATTATCAAGTACTTTATTTAATTTACTTACTATAATAAATCATAAAAATACATTTAAAGACCGATTTGATGACATTTAACTCGAAAGATATAGCTTATGAAAAGGCGACAAAACTGATGAATGATCTCAGAGAAGAGCTAAATTTTCAAAATCA
The DNA here is from genome assembly GCA_004367855.1 of Oikopleura vanhoeffeni. Classification (NCBI taxonomy): domain Eukaryota; kingdom Metazoa; phylum Chordata; class Appendicularia; order Copelata; family Oikopleuridae; genus Oikopleura; species Oikopleura vanhoeffeni. The sequence goes on from SCLH01000887.1 coordinate 3,088, forward strand.
TTTAGATGAAGGTGTTCCACTTAATTCGCAAGAAAGTACCGAGTTTATTTTTTCACCAGTTGATACTGATAATAATTATGGGGATTTTGGACATCTGACTAAGCATATCAAAAATATTTTCGATGACGATAACTTGTATTTCTATGAAGAAGTTACGCAAAGAGAACAGATGAAAATTTTAGAACATGTTAGACTAATAATTATTTTGCGATAGAAAGTTCGTCTCCAAAACTTCGAATTTTTTCGGATTGCCTGAAATTCTGTAGTTCGGGATTTTTTGAATAAATATCAGATTATGTTCAGGGATACCAAGCAAGAAATTAGCTACTCGATAAAATCGTGCTATTCACTTGAAAACTTAACTACTGATTATCAGTAACTGATATAACTTTTGAAGCTAAAGATTTTGAATTTCGACTCTCACGCTTCTTGTGGTTATCCGAGATCATTGGTTTATAAGGTTTTTCCAAAAAGTTGCTAATTGCGCATTTTTGGTGGGTCCAAACCATCATTTCGATTAAATATGATGAGTCAATTCAATATTTTGATTTGGAGCGTAATGAAAAGTATATTTTAATACCCAAAGCCGCACGCCTAGGTGGTCTGGCCAAAATTTTGTATTGTTTTTCGAATTTGAGTTGCTTTATTTGAAAAGACTGTTCGAGAACATAATAAATTGATAAAAAATGATTGATTTGATTGATTATTGAATCGGTTTCAGCACCCAAAAGTGACCAAAGTCTTCAATTTTTAGAATTATTTTATCTTAGAATCGAAAACCGTTATTTTGCTTGGTTGCCCTCATAATGACTGAGCAACAATTTTTTTAATTTTCTGCCGATACGTCTGGTAGACTCAGAAATTTCACAATTGTGTACATTATCAACGTTTTCATCTTCATACAGATTTTTGGACATATTCAAAATTGAACACGAATCTGGTTTATTTATGCTCGACCAAAGTTATTATGCTGATACTGAATCCGACCACGAATTAAATGGAAAAGAATTTTCAGAAATTTGGAATCAACTTTTAACTTTTCAAGATGTTAAAAATGATTACGACCTTCAAGAAGCTGAGCTTGACCAAGAAGAGGCAGGAATTGATGAACAGATTGTAACATTTGTTTCGTAAGTTTAGACGATGAAATACAAATTTATTTTTTAGATTTTTTGTAAATAAGGTATTTGAAAGGGAATAATTTACAGAGACTCGCTTTGATGGTTAAAATAACTTTCTTTTGATTCGAGGTTTAAAGTAAAAAACTGAAAGGTCCAAATTGGTATTATACCGTATAATGCATGGTGGTGCATCAAATAGTACTACAAAAATACACTTTGGGAGAGGAATCCTTTCTTTTAATAAGCCTACTTTTGTTAGTTTTTTTCAAGTTTTAGTTCTTGCAGACGTATAAATTTATACGTCTGCAAGAACTGAAACTTGAAAAAAACTAACAAAAGTAGGCTTATTAAAAAAAAAGATTCCTCTCCCAAAGTGTATTTTTGTAGTACTATTTGATGCACCATCAATTCAATATATACATGTATATACCGATATTGAACCATTCAATATATACATGTATATACCGATAATTGAACCATCAGTTCGGGAAATGATATTTTTAAAAATTGATGTTGTCAGAAAATGCGCCATAAGCAGTTTCTTGTCAACAATATTATGGGTCAATTTCTATCATAGATGTCGCTAGACTAGCATTTAATTAGATAGACTTTGTCATTGATTAAACTTCCAAATCTTGCGTCGTTTGTGGTCTTAATGAACTTATGGTTCAAAAAATCGGAAAAATCTCCAATTTTGAGTCTTAAACTGGATTAATATGAAAAATGGCAAAACCAAAAAGCTGCAGCTTAAAAAATTGTTTCTCATTTTTGACATGCATAAATTTTTATTTTTAATCATCAAACTATAATATAGTTTATGATAACAAAAAATAAGGTTGATTGGCGGAGGATCAGTTGGAGTCGGATCAAAAAATGAAACAACTCAAAATGACGTTTTAGGAGAACCGGTTTTTCCAGTTCAACCACCACCACCTCATCCAGCTTCGAAGAAATTACTTCCGAAATTTGCAAGTCAAAAACGCCGAAGAACTTTCAATTCATCAAGTAATCAAAACCAAAGATTAATAGACCCCATTTAACAAGTTTACTGTATACCGTATACTATCAATTCTACCTTATTTTCTAACAAATTAGAACATGACAAAAAATCTTAATAATGTTGGTTCAAAAATGAGATCAGAGATTTCTCAAATCTAGTAAAAAGACCCTTATGATATTAAATCATAATCATAAAAAAACACAAGTTTTAATTTTTTGCAGTCTTAAATAATAAACAGAATAAACATGAGTCTTTGACGATGAGTCTTGAAGACTAATTTGAAATTAAGTTTATTTGAAAATTTAAAACAAGTGAAACTTAACATTTTTAAAATCGGTTTAATTTTTTTTTAATTCCAACTTTTTGCTATTATAAATAACCTACAGTGTGTTCCTTAATTTTTGTACTTTCGAAATTTGGGTTCATTCAGACTCCCGTCAAACGCGCAGATTGGTCGGCGATGAATTATATTTTTATAAACAAGCTATTTTTAAAAACTAAATATTTTCATTGGCGGGAGTCTCAAAGTCCAAAAATACCACACACCGTTTGTATAACTTTTTTTTATAATAATTTCCTACTTTTTAATTTTTTTAATTTAAAGGTAATGGTACTGACTCTGATGATGCGTATTGTGCAAAGTTAGAAAATTTGAATGATTGTTTAAAACATGTTAATTGTCCTGGATTATTTACCAGAACAGCAAATGCTATTTTCTTTGCCGCCCAAGTTGTCACTACTGTCGGATATGGAAGTACTTATCCTAAGTGAAGATTATGAAAATAATAAAAAAGTTTTAATTTTAGATAAAACTCATGATTTTTTTCAAAATTTTTTCCGGGATTTCCATAATTTTCTATGCCAGTCTACAAACGGCAAAATTTTTGTGTGTTTATATGCCTTGATTGGAGTGCCAATGGTGGCGTTCGGGATGGGTCAGTATGCTCAACTTTTCAAGGTATTCATAAAAAGTTTCACTTTGATTTTTTTTAAATTTCATAAAGGAGGTAGCAGCGATGTGGCAGATTGGTACATTTTTTCGGAGGGATTTATGAAAGAAAAAAAGTGAAATTTTATTTTTATTTTTTATCTTCAATAAAAGTATTCATTCTTTCAAACGTTTATATTTTTAATTTCTCAACATAACTATGTATCTGTAAAAATATCAAAAACCACTTTTCNAACTCCATTTCCAACTTGACCCGATGTAAGAATTTTTTTTGAATACGATATTTATAAATTTCAGACATTTTCAAGTGTAATGCGCTGATGAGTGGGTGAATCATTATCAACATAAAAAATTTCCTTAATATGAAAGTTTTTCTCGTTAAAAATGACGAAAAACAGTTTTTTAGGAATAAAAATTGACCTTCAATTGCTTTTAAATATCAAAAAATGTCCTGACTACTCAAAGAAATGACGCCTATCACACCTGAAATTTAATTGAGTTTTTTTGCAAAAATAAAATTTATATAAATTGCTTGCCAAATTGCACAAACCGGTGTCACAAGCAAGTGTCGTAAATTTCATCAGTAGTTCAGAAACGATATTCGCTTGACCCTTCCATCGGTTGAAATACGGAAACCAAATAGATACCAGAAAATTTCACAAATGATTCAGCCTGATTTTCTACATTGATTTCAAAAAACTACTAATAAAAATTTTTGGACTTGATTTGCGGAAAATTTTCATAATATTTCTTTAAAAGTCGACAAAAATGACAAATAAACATTTTATAATGTTTCAAACAGCGGTCAGAAAATATGTAGACATGCATGAAAAAAGTTAAAGTGGCTCTTTTTTTCGTTTTTATTTACAGATTTCAAAGACAAAATTAGGAAAAAATTTTGGACGGAAAATGCGTAAAATTTTCTTAATGGTCTGAATTTTTTTGAAAATTTTACAAATTCAAAAATAAAAGTTCGAACTCAAATCTTTCCTAAAATAGATTAAGAAATTATTTCAATGAGCTGATTCACATTTATTCTGGTTCAGCTAACGATAATAATCACAAAAAAATAAACCAGCTGATTATTTTCGTAAGTTAAATTGACTCCAATCTGCCACATCGCTGCTTCTTCCTTTTACTGACGTTAATTTTTTATTTTCAGTCTTCAATGGTGAAAGTTCGAAACTGGGTTTCTAGTGGATTGCCATCGAGATTAACACGATTTCTTTCAATTCTTATTTACTTGATGATTTCAATCACTATTTTTGCTGGAGTTTTCGTTGTTTTATTTTATGACATGGAGGTATTTTCGAAATCTCTCACTCGAGCATCAACACATATTTATTTAAAAAATATACTTTTGTTAACGTTTTCGATTAATTATCATTATCAAACCATTTTTGTAATTAAGAAAAAGTCACGCAGAAGTCTTCACAAAAAATTATGGAACAGATTTTCAGAGAATTTTTGTTTAATTTATAGAGAAGGCATAATTAAGCTAAAATAAGACATGCCAATTTCAATATATATTGATTACGATTCTTAACTCAAACGTGCACGAGCGTGTTTCAGAACACAGAGACCAAAATTATTTTGGGGTAGTGTCATTTTGGCCGGCGGAATATCGGAACAGACCCCCGATAGCCCTCCCTTATGTTTAATTTCAAGAATTTCGATCCTTAACCCACATACTCATTTTGGTAATCTATTTACCAGCTCGACTCTGGAGCGCTTAAATTATATCGAAGAACCTGCCTAGTGTAATTTTTATGTCAATAACAACATAAAAACATAGACGATGACATAAATTACACTAGGCAGGTTCTTCGATATAGTTGCCATTATCGGATTAACTTCATATTTAAATGCTAGCTTTTTCACAATTCCTGATCTTTTGGTGCTAAAATGATTTCTCTATCTTGTTTACTTCTTGAGATAAGCAACTTTGTCGCGTCGAAATTTCGCACATGAAAAGTTTAGATGAGTTTTTAAAGTTGAGAAATCTTTCTGAACAAAAATAAACGCCTTTCACCAGATAGAATTTTTGATTTATTTTTGTGTCCAAAATCAAAGGATTTTCATTCATAGATTCGAAATTTTTTTTTTATTTTTGATTTTCTCACCTCAAAATATTTCAATTTTTTTCTTGAAATCAATTTCATTCCGGAAGTAAAAAAAATTTAGTGCTTTTTTATAAGATACAATCTAAATGAAGCTTTACTATGACAAACAACTGAAAATTGATACTATTTGCTAGTAGGTTTGACTTTATTAACTCTTTGAATTGAGCGCTCAAAACAAAATTGTTATTTAATTCACATTCAATTCTTATCGACCGTTCAACTTTTATTTTAATTAAGTATCTTTAGGATATTGTTTGAAAATCAAGGTTAAGTTAAACATTCATACAAAAGAAGTAATCTAGAAATCCGTTTTTAAAAACACTGACAGAAATATATATACTGTATAAAAATTGTATTTATTTGACAAACAGAAAGCAAACCAAATAATTGGTAACAATCGAAAGTATAATAAGGACAATAAATGATACAGTTCCATTGTACAAAATAAATTTTTAGTTTTTTTAAAGAATAAAAACGGTGAAAACGGAAACATATTTTTGATAACTCTTTACTGCTGATTTGTATCACTTGGAAGAGCAAAACGATTCTCGGCGGGATTTTACACATCCGGCACAGTTAAATATCCTAAAGTGCGGCGGCTGTTAATTAATTCGGATAATCAATCAATTTTAAATTAATAAGAAAAATGATTCTCAATTTTTTCTGTTTGATTTGTTTTTCTCGCGCAATACGAATCAAAGACTTTTCTCTGCTTAATTAGCAGTTGCTAGTTTGCGATGAAGTTTTTCAGAATCAAAATTTCCGGGCGGTATTTTTTAATTGATATGTAAAACTAAAATCATCACCGTTTTTCTTTAAATTATCAAATTACGACAATTTTACGCTTTTTGAAAGGAAATCGAGTAAAAAATCATTTTTCGTAAACATGAAACGTTTTTAATTATTTTTTATCTGCGAGAAAAATTGTTTGAACTTCAAAATTAGTCTGTTATGTCGACCATAACTTACCCAGGAAGAAAAATATGATTTTTCAAAGTTAGCTGGTAATAAATTACCACTATGTGAGTTGGTCGTTGTTTAGAATTTCTGAGCATACCCGTTAAGAGGATTGTGGGTGCAGTAGTTATTTTTGACCACGGTCTTACATTCGGTATTATTTTTCATGGATCCAACCATCCAGCACACGAGAATTTGATTGCAGGCAAAAAAAAGTTTATTACTATCGAATAACTAATTCTAGAACATCGGATTTGCTAGCAAAAGTAATTAATTTATTCACAATTCAAGGCATAGGATAGTCTCAAATTACAAAAAAAAATAATCACAGCAAAAAATTACACTAAATGAAAGTATTTCAATATTATAATTGTTAAGGCTTTTGCTCATTTTTCAATATTTAATTTTTAGCCTAATCAATGTAATAATAGCGCGCAAGAAAACTGTATTAAATAGTGATTGCGAGAAATCTGAAAAAATTATAAAAATATTGTCAGGCCATAATTTTACTTAGATAATCGAGAATGATTTATGAAAAAGAGAAAATAAATCGCATGTACCGTTCGTGATTTAATCTTTTTTCGTAAAATAATGTACATTTTACCTATATTTAACTATAGCAATGCATTTTCAGAATAAATTTTCGGCGAATTGAGATAAATTTTAAAAAATTTCTCAAGCTACATTGTAGAGCATGTTTTTCTGACAAATAATATCGGCATTATGTAATTTTCGAAAACGTGGATATGAAGTTAAACTTCAATAAATAGAAAAAGCAGCAATTAGGTTTTATGCATTTAGCGGTTGGTGTTTAAATCTTTTCTAGACATTTATCAATTTTATATATTTCAAGGTTACGAACTTCAATGTGCAATTGAAAACAGAGATTTCCACTTTATTCTCAGAAAATATATTTGAGTTTTAAAATGGGCTTATTTCCTGTTTTGACCACTAGAGGCAAATTTTTTTTGATAAAGCCAAGATCAAATTTCGTTTTTTATAAAACGAGGACCTATTTGAATAAAATAAAACTTGGTATTCTCAATATAATTTCAGAAAAATAAATTCAACAAAATTAAATTAAAATATAATATCCCCCTTCGGCCGATTTGAGGCTCATTTTTGAACAAAATTAAAGTATAATATCCCCCTAAGGGGATTGTGAGTGCTTCCAGCAATGTGCTTGGGAGAAATAAGACCTTTTTAAAACTCAAATGTCTTTTGTGAGAATTAAGTGGACATCTATGTTTTCAATTGCACATTGCAGTTTGTAACCTTGAAATGGATTAAAGTGATAAATTTCTAGAAAATATTTCAACATGAGCCGTTTAATGCATAAAACCTTATTGCTGGTATTTCTCTCCATTTAAGTTTAACTTCATATCCAGGTATCCAAAAATTACATTATGCCGATATAATTTGTCAGAAAAAAATTCTCTACAATATAGACTGAGAAACTTTTTTAATTTATCTTAATTTGCCGGGAATTTTTTTGAAAATTCATTGCTATACAGTAGCTGTAGTTAATCGATAGTAAATTTTTTTTTGCTTGCAATCAATTTCTTATGTGCTGGATGGTCGGATACAAGAAAAATAATACCAAATTTGAGATCAAAAAATATTTAAAATGAATAGGAAATGGTTTTTTGAACTTGAGGATCGTCATTGATAAAATATATTACGGACCGTGATTTACGGTATTTTCTGGGCATTTCTTGCCACTTTGCAGATTTGAGTATTTGGTGTTATTTTCAGTTTATTCTATGCAACATTGTTGCAGCAACAAACGATAACACCGAGTACCCGAATCTGAAAAGTTGCATAGAAAGTCCAACAAGTACCCTGATAAATATAACTTATAATAATTATCCTAACTCTTGTGGTTAAAGCGTGGGTTAGAGATTACGACCCGTTTTTTTCATCAAATAAGGAATCCTGATTTAGGACATACTTTCATCACAAAAATAATAATAATTCTGGAATAGGGATGGGACTGGATAACTTCAATTTATTATACAGTTGTGACAATGACAACTATTGGCTTTGGGGATTACGGCATGTTTTAAAAAATTATCATCGGAAGTTAATTTAGATTTGTTTAGAAATTAATTCATGCAAATATGATAATTAATATCCTTTTCCCAACCTTAGTGCATCTTAAAAATGAGACTATCTCTATAGCGCGTGTTCGAATCCCAGTAATGTTGTCCTAGTGATTGTCTCGGGTATGATAATGAGCAAAGGTGCTTGATATTGAGATCGCCAAAGTTGATCGGTGCGTAATCACTTAAGCGATCACTAAGACAATCCTTAAGGGGGTGGTCGTCGCATTTTATGGCAAAAATTGGGTTTTCAATGACCAATTGTAGCAAAAGTACAAAATCTTCGACCAAACATTACCTCTTTCTGATATATTTGAACAAAAATCTTGCATCTAAAATTAATCAAAAGTGAACGGACAGCTCGTCCAATCAGAAACGTGCTTACAAAAATAACAGAATTATTTTTTCAAAATGTATCTCCCTCCTGAGTTTTCAGAGTACAGCAATGAATTATGACTCAAATAAACCGGACAGAACGTGAGCAAAACACCAAGTTAAGTTTTTTTCGAAAATTCTTGGATTTGCTCTCAGTATCACCAAAAAATGTATTTTGACCCTTGTTTAGGGGTCTCAATCAAAATGTATCTCCTCCCTGGATTTGAAAGTCACACATTCGAAACCCAGATAAATGTGCAGCTGAAGAGTCCGTGCAAAACACCAAGTTGAGTTTTGTCTAAATTTCTGACTCGTTTTTCTGTAAATCGTGTTTTAAATTTCCGAAAATCAAGAAATTTCAACTTTTTCATACGAATTATTTTTGAACTCATCAAAAAGTGCTTTTCTAGCCATGTATCAAAATAAAACGAGTACCAAAATGCTTGTAATTTTCCATATTTTTTATTAAAAGGCATAAAAATGAAATTGGGAAAATTTCTTTCTAGAACCTCATTTTGCGACGACCCCCTTTAAGACACATTAGTGGGATTCGAAGTTAATTTTGATTTTTTTATGGTTTAGTTTAAGTTTTATTTTAACATCAATAGAACCTACGTTTCAAAGTCCGGAGCAAATAGATCCATCAGTTACACCAAAAACAATTTTCCCTTTATCACCGCAGTTTCTTCTAGCTTATCGATATATTCTCCTTGCCTGGATGTATTTTGGAGTAGCTTGGCTTGGAGGCATTTTTGGATTGATTGTAGATGAACTAGAAAGGTAAAAATTAATTGAGTCAGATATTCATTTCTCTTTTTATATTTTTTGATAATTATTATTATTTTTTATTCTTTTCAATAATTTTATATAAATTTCTTCAATTTTTTTAACTTTTAATATTTTTTTGAAATTTTTTATATTTTCAGTTCTTTTTATAAATTTTCATACTGTTATAATTTCTAAAAAATTTTATAATTTTTTATTATTTTCGCAATTTTTAATAATATTTAATCATTTTTTATAATTTCTTAAAATATTTCTAAATTCTATAATTTTTCGTTATTTTTTATTAATAATATATAATATATAAGTATTGCGGATCATTTCACCAAATTGCCGGAAGATAAAGAAGAAAATACATTCGATGAAATTCCAGATTACGATGAAGATCACGAAGCTCGAAATGAGTTTTATAAAAAACATGGAATAACAAATATGGCGGAATTAGATGATGAAGGCAATTGTTTTATTTCGATTATTGAATTAAACTTTAACACAACTAAGTTCAAAATAACTCAATTTTCTTTAAATTATTTGCCCAAAATCAAGAAAAACTACTTTTAAATTCCAATTAGCGTCGAGACTTTAGGTGATTCGAAAACATGCGATTATATATCAGGCTTAGGTCACGTCAAGTCTCAACAAATAACTTTTTGTCTTGACGCTACTTGAAACTCACAAGAAATGATTCTGTTTTTATAGAATTTTGTTCAGTTATACAGTATAACTTATACTGATTCAGTACTATTCATATTTGAATATTATATGATTATAATATTATATGAATATATTATATATATTAAATGAATTTTATTTCAATTAAACATAAAAAGATATTGACTCGCCTGTTTTCGAAGATATGAAAAAGAAACAACAAATTGCAAAGAGAAACAGTTTTAACAAAGAATCATCCAATATAATTGAAGTTCAACCATTTAAAAATGATTGAACAATAAATAAGATTACATCAGTTTATAAGCTGTATTTCCTTAATTTACGAAAATAAATCAATTTATCGAAACTGTCATCGCGTTCTTCATTAAGTTATTGTATAACTAATAAATTTATAAGTCATTCGACATCCAAAATTATTTACTAAGGGGGTACTGGTCGCCGGAATTGAATTTTCTTCATAAAAATAGCCATACAGGACGTTTATGATACTATTCAGATTACTCATCTTTTAAAACTATTAGGATGGGTGAACCTGAGAAACGAGGATTTTGAATCCTCTAAATGACCAAAACGACCTATGGGATCGATAATTAAGTAAATTTTGAGAAAAAATCTTCTTACAATTTTTTCCGAAAATAGCTAACAATGACAAAAAAAATCGTGTTTTTCAGTAAATTTTTTTCAAAATTGAAAACTTCCTGTCAAATTTGCCTATTTTTTTTAAAATTAAACTTCAATTTTTCATCTCAAATTCCAAAAAATTTGAAAAGTTTCCCGAAAATTTGGAACTCAGTTTTCAACAAAATTAAATCGAAAATATAAAATCCACCTTTATCGGTCCTCGGCCGATTTGGAGCTCATTTTTCGTTAAAATTAAATAAAATAACATAAAATCCTCTTTAATCAGCTCCGGCCGATTTGGGGCACTTTCAACAAAATCTAATAAAAAATATAAAATGATCAAAGAAAGCTTGTCGTAAAAGATTGACATACAACCGTTTTGTGATCTTTTAAAATTGGAGCTAAATTTGATATACCGCGATATATACCGTCTGGGAGTCTGGGAGTATACCGACTGGGAGGTGATAGATTTTGCAGTTTTGAAAGTTTCTTCTCTACCTCAGGGGTCGGCAGATTTTTTGAAATCGTTTGCTCTGCTCTATAGCACCATTTTTTTCGGTTCGCTCTGCTCTGCTCTGCTTGGCACCATTTTTTTTCGGTTCGCTCTGCTCTGCTCTAGCCCATTTTTTTTGAATGGTTTGCTCTGCTCTGCTCTAAAGCAAAAAACATCTGTTTGCTCTGCTCTGCTCTAAAATTTATTTTTTTTTATGCTCTGGTCTGCTCTATTTTTAGGGTTTAATGGCAACAAATAATTGAGGGGGGGTTTTCAGTACAAATGAGGGGTTATGAGGGGGTAAAAAATATTTATAGGGTTTAGAATCGAACCAACCAAGAGAGGCAAGGTAAGATAATATCAAGAAGAGGTTTGGGCGTTGCAATATTTAAGAGGGTATTACTAATTTACCGTATGAGGTATTAAGGGGGTTAACGGATTTTTATTTATTAACAAGGATTTTAGGTTATAAAGGGGTTTAACTAATTAAGGTGGTATCCCGCTGCCTACAATAATGCAGTTAATTATGTCATAAAAATGCACCATAATAATTGTTTATGTTTGAACGCATAAAACAACCCAAAATGACAACAAAAAATTTTTCGAAATTTTGCGTTTTCTATTTTTTTTCTAAAAGTATTTTTTCTCAAAAATTATGTTCAAAAATAACGTTTGTGTCAATTTTGAGAA
>SCLH01000887.1:19408-35476 GCA_004367855.1 Oikopleura vanhoeffeni
TCACGCTTAACCAATCAGAGCGCGACTTGGTTAGCTTATTTAAGGGGCGTTTCAATCTCCCCGGGAAGAACCCCAAAAGCTAAAACACATCCGGTAAAACTTTTTTTCCGCATGCGAAAGCGAAGGTATTTTTTCTTATTCTGGTCAATAAATTATGAATTAACAACATGTAAAAAAACCAGCATGTACGTGTTTCAAAATTTCAATTTTTTTCTGATTTTGTGAAAAAATGCCAATTTTCATGATTTTCAAGCCCCAAAAATGCCGTTTCTGAGAAAAAATCGAAAATAAAAAAAAAAGTTTTTAGACCAGTTTAACCTCGGGAATTCATTTCCGTGGTCAAAAATTACCTTTAAGAAATTTTTATTTTTAGCCAAAATTTTCATAACTTATGTCAAAAAATTTCAAAAAAATAATCTCCGTGACATTTGACACAGAATGGCTTCATCGGATTTTTCTCAGAATTGCGCTATATAAGAAATGCTTCATTTGTCACGCCGGGTTTACTCATCCTAAAAACTATCCTTCAGCTTGTAGTAAATAAATCACAATGTATTTTGTATGCATACACTCTTTACACATAAGCGACACAAGAAAACCTACGCCAAAATAGTTAACACTATCTCCCAGGTTTTATGTCGAAATTAGATAAAATTTTCACATAACTTGAAAAGTGGAAGGCCAAACTTTATATCTCTTAAGGGAGTACTGGTCGCATTTTAAGGCCAAAAAAACAGGGTTTTCGGGTCGCCTCAATGAAATACTAGAAACAGCACGACATATGGTTTCAGTTAGAAATTAATTGAACATCTAATCTTGCTTCCACAAAAACACATCGGAGCTCTGATTAGCCTACCATCAGGAACGACCTTTCAAAGTGGCACTATTTTTCACTTTCAAAAGCCTACTTTCCCTGAGTTTTGAAGATAGAGAATACTTTTATAGCTTTTATTGACACAGAGAACTGGGGCAGAGCCCCTTGTTGAGTTTTACTCAAAAATTTCCATCCCGGCGCTTTAAATCAGGCAAAAACTTGGCCAAAAAAAAAAATAAAGTTTTTTTTGCTCATTTAAGCCGCCGGATGAAATTTTTTTTTTGAGTATAACCTTCAACTAGGGGCTCTGCTCACGTTCCTGTGGTCAATAAAAGCTAATAAAAGTATTCTGCTATCTTTAAAACTCGTGAGGAGTAGGCTTTTGAAGTGAAAATAGTGCACTTTTGAAAGGTCGTTCCTGATTGTTGACTAATCAGGAAGGCCTCCGATGTGTTTCCTGTGGAAGCAAATAATGTTCATATCCCTAAACTTGAAATCCATATGTTCGTGCTGTTTTTAGTATTTCATTGAGGCGACGCTGAAAACCCTGTTTTTTTACCTTAAAATGCGACCAGTACTCCCTTAATTACACTTTGCTTAGAATGCGTAGCCACAACGTTAAAATCAAACGTTAAAAGGAGTGGTGGCTACGCATTCTAAGCAAAGTGTAATAAAGGGATATCGCCGATATCACATCGGCCAGTTTTTTAAATTTCGCTTCATTTTCTTTAGAATATGGAAAAAACCACCGTGTTTTAGCAATTCGTCGAAAAAACTACCTCCTCCTTGTTAGGAAATATAATGAGATTCGGTCACTTTTTTAGATTTGATATATATGTAAAATATTTGAGGTCAAATATATATTTTTTTAATAAAAAGTTTGAAATTGGTCCGATTCGGAGCATTTTTAGAATTTGCTCTTAATATGTGTTGTTATTCTGAGTTTTCTGAGAACTCAATCGAGTTAGTCGTATATAAAAGCCTAAATATTTACGATGTGGACAATGTTAACTAAACATTGTTTAATAAACAACCTATTCACTATTGAGCGGCACTTTGGTTGAGAAAAATTATAAAGGAAATATTAAAAATTTAAAATAAAAGACAAGATTTGAATAGCTATCGCTTTATTCATAAATTTGTTCGGTATATGATTTTGCAAAAATTGTAGTTTTTGTAAAATACGTAAGGCCCATTAGTGAGATTTAACGTGTGATGCATCATAATGTCAGCTTACACTTGTATAGAGTTTAATTCAGTAACATTTTTAAAAGTTGAAAAAAACGTCGCAATAATTCAATCGAACCATTTTTCCGAAAGTCAGCAAACATTCATGGTGTCTCTGGGAGATTAAAGCATGAGATTTTAACATATGCAGGTCGGAACTCCTATATTTCTCTGCCGAAACTTCTTACATAATTTAAAGTTAACTAAAATTGAAACTATGAAATTACTTTTATCGATCGCTGCTCTTGCCAATGCCTCTACTTGGGTTCATCCAGAAGTAGCTGCAGCCAATCGTGCTCTCGGTATTGAATTTGCTGAACCAGGAACAGTTTATCTACAGTTAGTCTGTTTTCATCACTGGTCAGAAAACGACGTTTTTAGAGCTTTTAACGATAAAAACTTGTTTTCAATCAAGACTAAATTTTGTTCAAAAAGAGTGTAAAAACTCGTTCTTCATAGCCTGTATCAAATTTGCTACAATTTTTTTATGACAGCATGCAGCCTACGCTCAGAAAACTCATTTCAAAATATCTTTAACAAGCATTTAAAACTTCTCCTACACTTTTTTTTATTGAAAGTGATTTAAAATTAAGCTCAAATGAAAATTGAAATTTATTTGTGTTTTTATGGTTTCTAAGGACAGGTAATTAATAATGTCATCTAAAAATCCTGCTCGTCCGATAGTTATAATTATAAGTTTTTATTGTATGATTTCACGCAAGCCAAAGTATCGTTTAAAAAATACCGTTTTGTCAAATTTTTGGTTCGCCGTTTTAAAAAGCTTTGACAATTTTATTCTTTTAAAAAAAAATGAATAATTAAGGTTTCGCTTTATTCAGCATCATCAGAATTATTAAAATTAACAGTTTAAAAAGTATTGCGAGTATATATACTCAGATCCTGCCCCTTAGGCGCGTTTTGTGCAAGTAATCACAATTATCAATGTGACAAAAAATGGCGGATCCGTATATCTGTTTCCAGGCGACCTTAAATTTGGAACAAAAAATTGTATGCGCCGAGCGAGGCGCTGAGTGACGGCTGGTTAGGGTGGCGCTCTCTTTTAAAAGCTCACTTATTACAATTGAATTTTGAACAGGTGAAATGAGGAAGCTTTGCGGGGTATCGTATCTGTTTAGCATGGTAGGAAATTGTTTAAACAGACAAAATATTGTCAGATGGCTGACGTACATTTTCATAAAAAAAATTACGAAAAAAACATATGATGGCCTTGAGAGCTAAAATTTTTGAATATAAGGATCAAAAAATTAGGAGGAGAACACAAAAAACCTTCTTTTATGGTCTTTAATATACCGCGTGAGTTTCAAGTAGCGAAGACACAAAAATTGAAATGAAGCCGTTTTGAGTGAAACAAAAAACGGTGTTTTGTTAACAAAATCGATATTTTGTAAATAGCTTTAGTTTCAAGTAGCGAAGAAAACTTTAGTAAAATGTTAACTATTCATAATAAGAAAAAACGCAAACCGTAACATTGGTATCAAAAATTGTATAATTGCAGAAAATCAATAGGATAATCAAATTTTTTCTAAATGGATAAAATCAGATAAACTTATTCAGTTTTAAAATTCTGGCACGAATATTTCATAGCTAATTTTTCATGAAATTTAATTCTATATTCGATGCATATCAAAATATTGGTTTAAGACCATTTTTTTGCATTTTAGTAAATAAAACTTAAGGGCGCCCGTAATGCCATTTTCTAGAGTTCTTAAATTCTTGCAGGAATATTTCATAGCTATTTTTTCATGAAATTAAATTCTATTATATAGAATCTATATTCGATGCATATCAAAATTTTCACTTCTTGACATTGACCTGATTGCAGAATAATTTTATCTCGTACAAATTTCATCTTATTATATATCATGTTAATTTCATGTTAATTATATCATGTTATGTTAATTATATAAATTGTCTTATATATTTCATGGAAAATAAAAAGTGCGCGAGAGTTGAAAAAACGCGAAAACTTTAGTCGGAAAATTTGAGCGAAATTGTTAAGATAATTAAGATTTGGTAGTGGGCGAAAGAAAGTTGATTAAAAAATTGCCCACTCAGATAATGTTAAGTAGCGATGTTTATTTTGCTCATTAAGGTCCGGTCGCAAAATCCGTATGAAAACGCTTTCAGTTTTCGACGGTCATAATATGAGCCAAAGTTCCTTTGCGAAACTCGAAAATGCTGCATAAAACTTATCTCTTAGTTTTTTTCCTAGTCTTGACACTATCTGAGGGTTAAAGTTTTCGATTTATTTTTATCATAACTTGACTTTACTAGGTGCCATCAGTCTATATCTTTTGTAGAAGTTAGATTTTTATAAATATTTATAAAATATTTTCATAAAATATTTCTTAAATATTTTTGAAAAATTAAATAAGTGGTTGTCTGAGATTACCTACGTCTTCTTGAAGAAATATACCTCCTTATTTTCGGATGCGAACAACTGCCCACTCATTTTTTCAGACGAAAATACTTGAGAACTAGCGACTTGCGAGGGTGGTATGAAGGCGCGAGCGGTAGTGAGCACAAGGAAATTTATTGCGGGGGTCTAAATATTGAATAGGGGAAACTTAGAAACCGATGGTCATTTTTTGGTGGGCGGGAAAATCGCGGCCGCCTATGGGAATAAATATTGATTGCGATCGAAAACTTTTGCCAAGATAAAAAAAACAGATTATCTAGCTCAGGGGTCGGCCATAACGTTTTAAAAAACCTGTTTGAATCGAACTTGATCGGATCGCAAATTAAAAAACTTGTCGGATCGGATCAAAGCCGATCTGACAAGTATTTGTCGATTTAGATTGTACAAAAATTATTATTTTTTATCAGGAGAGTTCTTTGACGCCATGTGTTTTACGGGTTTAAATAGAGCGGCCAGATATCGGCAAGAAGTCGATAAAAAATATTTAAATGTATAGGTGTTTTCAAATCTTATAAAGAATTTTTAAAGAAATTTCAGAAAATAGTCAAATATGTAAGAAAAGTTCATCCGAGTTATCATCCCTAACACTGTTATTATATTAGATCAGAGTTGATGTCAAACTGTTTTCACTCACAAACAAACTTAATTTGCCATTGCGGCGATATGGTAGTAGCCTCCAAATTAGTTTAATATTTTGAAAAGAAATGAGGAAATTTTTTTAAAATATTTTTGATTATTCTTGACCAAAAATCACCTCTTTTATACAGGCCTGGAAATTACCAGGAAATAATTCCAAATGCCTCCAAAAAGTCGTCCCATAATGCTGAAGTATGTCAAAAATGGTCCCCTACTTATAAGTTATTTGAAGGCCAAAATTATTGTGCTCACTCCCAAAAGCGCCACTCCGAGTAGTAATCTGCAAAATATTCACGAGTTAAAAAAAATGAGTGCGCAGTTGTTCCGTACCCCTTATTTTAAAGCGAAGTCCTTTTGACTGCATTGTATAACAATTTCTGTCAGAGCCTCCAACTTAAACGTTTTCTCACAAATCACTAAAACTTTCAAAGTATTTTGACCAACTTTCGTATTTCAAACTCAAATATCGATGCTCATGCCTTTAAATGCATTCAGAAGAAACTTTTGATTAACAGAGAAATATGGTTAGGAACGACAAAACTTTTTTCGCTAAACATTTTAAAATTATATTTTAATTGTAGCTCATAAATAAATAATACGTTCAGTACACATTGTGGCATGAGCCACAGAAACAATAATGCTCGTTATTTGTCAGAAACACATTTTTAAGTCTTGGACCAGCATTTTCTAGAACTGCCAAAAACCGCCTAATTTCAAGGTTTTCGCTCTTCAAAAGCCTAAGGATCAGAGGTTAAATTTCAAAATGCGGTATTAATTTGATAAAAGACCGAGAAATATGTTTCGGGTTCTTTGTCGGTAACAAAATTTTGAAAGTTTTTGCTCAATTCTAGAAAATTGTATTTTAGTCAACCAGAACTAAATACTGAAAAATTAAAGTCGTCGGATTAAGTCGGATTAAGTCAAAAGTACCATAAAATTGAAGCTTGGGTGATGCCGAGAAGAAAATCTGCTTAAAGTTATTTGATATTTTTAGTTTTTCTGGTCGAAAATTGGGTTTTATTGTTTTTCAAAAAAAAAACTCAGAAAAATTCTCAAAAAACGAAAGTTTCGAACTTTTTTTTAGATTTTTTTTTCAATAAGTTTATGCTTTCTGAGTGTTCCCTAGCAATGTCGTGCTATTTTTACACACCAAATTTTTCTTAAAAGATTACGACCGCTCCCCCCTTAAACAGAGGCAACTTTAAACCGGGTTTTCATTTTTAAGCAGTAGCTGACAACTTTTTTGTACTAAAAGTTACATGTTGTTAAATATAAGTAACATGCTGTTTAAATAATGTTTAGCACAAAACGTTTTGTCGTTACTATCTTAACATAAGTGGTCTGAAAAAAGATCTCGTGGGTTATATATATTTTAGATCGGGTAATTTGATGTACTAGTAGTCTTTAAAATAAAGGAAAACAGCTTATAATTATTAACTGTATAAAGGCGTTTGTCTATTTCAATGTCTTTTTGATATGGCCCGAGAAACGATCAGATGTGATATCAAATACGAACCTGAATCAATTGAGCTTCAAAATTGTTATGGTGATTCTGAAGCCAACTTTGAAATGTGTCTTCGGGTAAGCTCAATATATAAATATTAAAATCACCCTGAAAATGCTACGCAATGGTAATGGCGCTTATTTGTCCGAATGCAACTAATAATAATGCGGCTAAAGAACACTTGCATTTGTGCGGTGACGTTTTCTCTATTATATCCAGGAAGATCGCTTAACAGATAAATCTACCAGCGTGATTTATTTTCTAAATTTTGCAACAAATTTCAGCGACTACTTCGATATTCAGTAGGTTTTAACAATCACTACAGCCGTTTGTTACCTTTTCCTGAAAGATCAAATCTAAGAAAATTTTTGCACAATGTGCTCCAAAATTTTAATGTATTCGAATACCAACTTGGAATTTTTAGGCAAAAATCAAGTTTATCAATGGGATCTTGCCTTTCACTGTGTTTGAGTTATATTTTTGAAAATTTACTAAAAAAATCTGTGGTACCAAAATTTTTAAAATTTAAGCAAATAATTCATTGGAGTCGATTTGCAGATGACATTATGTGCATATGCCGTAAGGATTCGGTTGATGAAATTTTTCGAAAAATAAACAATTTTGACCACCGATTAAAATTCACAAAAGAGAGAATGCTTTAAAATTAAATTCAGTTTCTTGATTGTAAAATTTTCATCGAAAATTCTAAAATCAAGTTCCGAAAAACTTTCAAAAAAGGTCTAGACACCGTTTTTACCAACTATGAGCATGATGTTTCTCCAATGAAATATAAGCACAATTTTTTAACACATTTACATAGGACTAGAAACTGTTGTTCTGATGACAAACAATTTGAAAAAAGCCGCACAATAATTTCAAGAAATAATTATCCATCATGGCTTTTAGAAGAAGAAATTAAAATATTTCTCGAAAATGACAAAAAACCGCCTCGTGAAGTAACTTTTCATACTTTTTGTCTAGACTATAATTCTCACCGTGTTGATTTTTACGCAAAACAGATAATTGAAAAAAAATAAACAAATCACTCCAGATATATCAAAAATTTATGTGACCGTCCTATTAAAATTTCTCAGTTATATTCCCAGACTTTCAAACCTATAAATGACACTTTTACAATAACCAACTGGATTTATTAATTCAGGTGATTTTGCTCTTCAAGCTACATAGGCCAGTGTCACAGACAACTCAAAACACGCGCCCAAAAGCATCGGCAGCCTTCAAAATCATTAGGAATTTAAGAACACATGCTGGCATGTAAAACTTAGAAAACAAGGAAAAAACTTTTCATGGAAGATTTCAAAAATTTGCGAAAATCTTTAAAATAAACGGATTTACAGAAAGAATACGAATTCTATAAGTCTCACTTTTCCATTTTACAAAAAAAAACTGGAATGTTTATGACAGATTGAGATCAGAAGCGTTTTTTATATTCGTATGTATAGACGAAATCTGAACAAGCAAACAAACACCCAGAAATATTTTCGCCTATTTTGAAACAGGGCAATCAAATTTTTTTGAATAAAGCCCGAATTTCCATAAAAATCTAGATTATCGCTGAAATTGTGGTCCGGTGGATAGGTGAAGGCGGATAGGTGAAATCAGGCTAATAGGTGAAGGTTGTGAGCGAAAAAACTTTTACGGCGGATAGACGAAAGGCAAAAGATAGGGGTTTTTTTCAAAACTTCCTAGGCAAAAAGATAGGCGTTTTCGAAAAGCCAAAATAGAGGAATATTTGAGGATTTTTATGAATGACAAAACTATTCAATTAATTTGTATATTAAATTTCCAGAAGATGTCTCAACTTTGATTTTCAACCGAAAGAAATAAATAGCTATCGTGAAAAATTGCCTATGAAATAGTTGATGGGAAATTATTTGAACAAAAATTGTGTGCAGATTTTTGAGGCAAATCAACTGTACTAATATTACAACCACAGCTTTTTGTGCCTAATATTTGTATTCAACTTTATTTTTAAGGTCGATGGATGTGTTGTTGCTGATGGAGCTTGTGCCCAAAAATGTATCCCAGAAGTCGAAGATGCTATTTATCAATGTGAATCTGACTATGAAAACGGGCTGACGAACGATCTTGAATTTTACGTTTGTATAAACAAGGCTTCTCTTGAATTTTCAAACTGTTTCGATGTTTGTGCCTGTGATTCAGCTTGGTGCAACTGTAATCCACCAAGCGCTATGATCAGCCCTTATGATGTTGTTTGCTATCCACAATAAATAAATTTCATTAGTTTTCATCTTTTTATTTTAAGGGGGTCCACGCAAATCATTAATATTATAAATTTATGTTTCAATAATATTGATTATCACTCAAGTTGACCAAAGAATTTTATCGTTGCAATCATTTTCTCCAGACCATATAGATTTTTTTAATTTGAATATTTTTTGGCTAACTCTCAGCGTTAATTTTTGGTCAAGCGTGACCAAAGTCCGTTTTTTAATAATTGCAATCAACTACATAGTTCCCAGTCCGAGAATGTAGGCGTCTCTGATTGGCTTTCCTTTTCACGAAATTCTACAACCCCCCTCATATTAGATGACGAATATTTTGCATCAAATATAGGTGCCTTCGGAGTTCATTGTATTTAACTTTAAGGGGGTGGTAGTCGCAAAAACGTGGTCTTATAATTGATTTTGCGAGTTAAATAAAAAAAATAATATCTCAATTTTAAGACAAATAATACCATTGAATAAAAAGCTGTTGATGCAGTCTAACAATCAATATCCCCTATTCAAACTTTTGTTAATATCCCGGCCCTGATTAGGAAACGTAGTGTGTTTTTAAGTAGTAGGGCCGGGATATTAACAAAAGTGTGAATAAGGGATATAAATAATTATAGGAAACGGCACTGGATATTTAACAATCTGAAAATTTAAAAAGCTACAGGGTGTAAGATTTTTCCCTTCTTTTTTACAAATTGGATAGCGATGAGAACGCTAATGTGAATGGTTAATTTCGGTAAAAACCTACGTTTTTCTTAGATTCAACCAATCAAAACGTCGGGAATCAAGTGAATCTAATTTGGAAAAAAGAAGGGAAAAACCTTACACCCTCCTTGTATCTCCTCTCTGACTTTTTTAGATATGAACTTAATTTTTCTTCAAACTTAACCGAAATCCTAACGTCCGAAGCTGTATGCTCTGATACGCCAACATTTGTATGCAGGTTGCTCGTAATCACGAAAAATCCTTTTTTTTCGCTCGAGATTTGCACTTTTTCAAAATCTATCTCCTCTTTCAATTTTGGAGATAATATTTTCAAAGTCACATATTTATAATCATCAAACGCTTGTGGTAAGCTGTATGATCTGTTCTGTGAAAATCTATTTCTCAGTTTTTCTTGAGAGCAACCGGAATGAAATGTGAAAATTCGTTATAATACTCAAAATAAATTAATTTTCAGCTCTTTATTTTACAAATAAATCAATTAAATGTGATTTCCAACTTATATTTTTACAGGGAATTCAACAAAGTTAATTTTCTTACTCTAGCATGCTTGGAAGTATCATTTCTTGTTAACCATAACGAAACATGAGGGTCCGCTTTTATTTCCGGTTGCGAGAAATTTATCAATTATGAATGTATTGTCATCGAAATTAGGCGCAATCGATTCAGTTTCGCCAAAATTTTTCGATCAAAGTTATTTCATTAAATTGAGTTGATGAATAGCTTTACACTATGGTTTGCAACTACCAACCCCTTAATTCAAATTTTTTTTTTGTGTGACGCTCTGACTCGGAGCCTCTGAGTTAAACTCGCTTAGAGATTATCATTTCACTATACTATAAAGAATTTTGGTTGTCTTTATGAGTCAAATTATATGATCAGTAAAAAACGACGCATGAAATTAACAATTTTGAAAATGTCTTGATCGAATTCTAAGAATTTCTATATTTCTGAAGCAAAAATGGTCAAGCTGATTATCAAATTTGACGCTGGTTAGTGAGAAGAATTAACAACGAGGGAACGTTAAATTAACGTTGTAACCAGGGGTCGGCAGAACTTTATCGGATTGGATTGAACTTGATCGGATTGGATTGGATCGACTTTTTTTGATCCGATCCAATCCGATCAAGTTTTTGAAACTCCTCAATCCGATCAGGTCAATCCGATCANCAGACCATAGTTGCTAATATCGTTTCCAGCAAACCGTACCCAAGAAATCTTTTGGTGGCATTTAAATTTTCTAATTCTCACTCTCATATTCAAAATTGTCGATTTCGCGCACTTTTTGTCGATATACAGCCAATCAGGTCGAAATTCGAAAAAGTACTTCCTATACGATATTCACCACCTCTTGGGCTTGTTACATTCCGAAAATGACGTTTCTTGCATTTTTTCAGAAAAGGCCTTTCATCAAAACGTCGAAAAACACCCTTTTTCGGCACATTCAACCAGATTGCTGACCTCTGAGGCAAAAATCGAAAAAACAGCTCCTACACACTAAAATTCAGACAATTTTTCAGATTCTCACCAAATCTCAAAACTTTCTGATATTAGCTCTAGGATCCTTGTTTCTTTGAAGAAAGCTAAGGGACTCGTGTTTAACCGCGGTTAACCAGATGGTTGGTGGGAGTGGTACTAAACTGTCTAATGGAATCGCGAGATTAAAGATAAATCTTCCAAATGTTTGTTTCAAAAATGTCTAGTCTGCATTTGTCTAACCGTACGAAGCCTCTGAAATCCCAAAAATCACTAACACCACCCCTTAACTCCCTAGCGCTTATTCGGCCAGATTTGTGAACATTGGCCTCTAAATTTAAATTTCCCTCACTTTCCCTGTAACCTAGATCTTGGCGCATCAACATATGACCAGGAAACGTCTCGAGAGGCTTATTAAAAAATGGTACCAAAACTACTTATGTAGTAACTACATTGTAGTTTATAATTTAGTTCGGACCATTTTCTTTTTCGCGATTTAGAACAAACGGTGATGGAAACCTAATTATTTCTTTGCGGGTTCGTATCGTAAAGAGTATATCTAGCCGACATGGAAGGGATTTATTGACGGGTTTTTCAAAAACATCCCTTGAATTTCAACAGAAGAATATACAAGTTGATTCCCAGAAATTACCCCTAAGTCATCATTTAATCAGAAGCAGTGTATTCTTAGAAGTATTTTAAGCCTAGTAGGCTATTTTTTTTATGAAAACTTGCCTAAAAAAGCTGAAAAAACTAATTTTCATGAAATAACTGAGTGAAACCGTACAGATGCGAAAACGAAAATCCACCTTTATTAACTCGTAGACTCGATTTCCGGCAAGAAGTGACCATTCACCATTTAATCGCATTTTACGACGCTTAATCATTAATGACAAGATCAGTTATAAAGTTACTGATTAACTTTAAGTCAAAATGACGTTTGTGCGTTTTTTTTTGAAAATTTTTACTGTATTACAGTACTTATTTTTTGGAAAAATTTTTCGAATCACCAAATAAAACGTTTCATAGTGATCAGAAATAAATTCTAAGATTTTTTTTCCATTACACCAAAGCCCAAAAATAATCACGTGACCTTATATTCAACCACTAAGGTCGGTCAAAATAGTACTGTTTTTTATCAAAATTTGCTTAAGGAGGTTGTGGGTGCTAAATGTTGGAAATATGCAAGCAATTCGAAGTAGCTTTTATATATTACATGACAAATTTTTCGAAATAATTAGCAATATATTTGGTCCACTTACTCTTTCCGGTTTGATTGAGCATAAAACAATACGTAAATTGTTGACTGTCGAGGAATGCGGTGCTTGTAAATCAGCGTTATATTTTTGTTCTCCATCAGGATAAAACTTTTACATGCTGCATACAATTGTGATGCATTTTTCAGGTGTTGCACTCCAGTTGAACGGCAAGAATTTTCCGAGCTCATATTTTCAATTTTCGGTCGAACTCTCCCGAAAAATGATAAAAACAGAAATTCTCCATTGTTGTAAAAAATACAATTTTCGATTTTTTAGGCGATAAAAGTCAAAACAAATAATCAGAGCTAAGGATTTTGATAGTGCGTGGTTTCTGCACAATCCTGGAAAAATTTTGTTAAAATATGTTAAAAAATGCGAATTTTCTTCCAAATTTGAGAGTTTAAACAAGCTGAAATTTAAAAGTATTATTTTTCCTACCTTAACAAAGTTATAGCGATTTTACTTTGCTTGCAATTAGCTAGATTTACACCCACAACCCCCTTAAAACACTTTTTGAAAAATAAGAAAGGTTTTTTAGAAGTTTTAAAGACTTTTTTTTTCATTACACCAAAGTCCGAAAACGATCACGTGACCTTCAAATTAAGAAATAAGGTTTTGGTTCAAGTACACAAATAGTACTCAAATTACGCCGAAAAAGTTTGTGGGCTAATAAACACCTAATTTAAGAGTTTTGAACATAATGATATTTTCCAAAAAGGTCACGTGATCTTATTTTTCAAGAAATAAGGATTTATTTATGACATATTTCAAACCTTATTTTTGAATTATTTCGTCACGTGATTTTATTCGGACTTTGGTGTAATCAAAAAAAAAGTCTTAAAAACGTTTGAAGTTCACCAACAAATGTTTTTGACGTAATTTGAGTACTTTTTCAAGTTACCGTATATGGTGTATCGTCTATCAAATTACTTACAGTTCATCTCAGAGACTTGTAAGTACCCTCAAAATAATAGGAAGGGTCAACTTTCTCATGAAAATATTAGCAACTATTGGTCAATTATGTACTGAAAGGGCGCCATAGAGCAAAAACCCCCCTGTGAAATGTGACCATTTTTTATCTTTAATGACCTTTAAGTACATCATTGACCAATAGTTGCTAATATTTTTATGAGAAAGTTGTCCCTTCCGATTATTGGTGGTACTTTCAAGTTTATACGATGAACTTGAAATTGACCTTGACCTTGAACGAGAAATACAATATTCCACGACACGTTTCAAATATAAATAAAGCTTTAATTTCATCTCATTATTGCACTTATAAGTGTAACTGGAGGTAATTTTCGCATCTTTTTTTTCTTATCTTCATTAAATGCCTTTTAAATCGTCTAAAATTTTTTGTTTTTTTAATTGTATAGCAAATTGGCTGAATATTATTTTAAGCTAATAAAAAATGTATGTTAATAATGAAACTTTGCTTATATGGCTCGATTAAAAGAATGGTCACTACTTGCCGGAAATCGAGTCTTGGTACAGATCAACTTCTAAAGTCTACGAGTTAACAAATCCTGTTAATATTTCGGCTCTTTTTCACACTATTAAGAGGCGATATTTCCATGGAAGGGATGGATGAATTTTCGAAAATGAGGAGATATCGATATGAGATATTTTAAAAATAATCCGAATTTTTAAAAAATCCTTTTATATTGCCTAGATATACCTTTCGAGATACGAACCCCAAAAGAAAAATTAAGGTCACCGTCATCTTCGATATACTTATTTTGCTATTATAGCCTATAAATTATATAGTAGATAATTATATTGTAGATTTTTGACACCGCCGCGCGCCGACAGCCTATGTTGTCAGTGACAACTTGTCACCTGTGTAAATTATTATTCCACATATAATTACTTAGTCACAAAATAATTGCTTACTGACTGAATGCCAACAAAACTGTTGAAATTTAGCAAATGTTAAAAGTGCCTATAAATTATAGCCTATAGGCACTTTTAACATTTGCTAAATTTCAACAGTTTTGTTGGCATTCAGTCAGTAAACAATTCTTTTGTGACTAAGTAATTATATGTGGAATAATAATTTACACAGGTGACAAGATGTCACTGACAACATAGGCTGTCGGCGCGCGGCAGTGTCAAAAATCTACAATGTGATAGTCAATTTCAAATTTTTGGAACATCATAAGCTTAAAATACGTCCATTGTACTTTATGTACAACAAAATATATGGGAGCAAAAATGTGACATGCTGTAATTCGAAGGTATTAATTATGGTACTAACTTAAGGTACTAACTTAAGGTACTAACTTAAGGTACTTCGAAGGTATTAATTAAGGTATTAATTAAGGTACACGAAATAGTCTTTGCCATATTTTCGAAATACCACCGTATGGTGATTCGGAAAGCAAAAGAAAAACTTGGATCTAAATCTGAGAAGATGGGACTAGAAATCGATGCCTTCAAGATTTATCCAGTTGGAATTATACGAAAGTATTTCGATTTAATTTATAGTGTGAATGTTACTTGCTTGACTATTATAGAAATTATTCAATTAATCGACGTTACTTTTGATTGTGGCTTCACTGGAGAAACTGAATACCCAATGCATTTCAGGAAATGATTTTCTATGACTCATAGTCTATGACAGGGATCGGCATAATTAGATCGTATCGTAATTTTCGGATCGTATCGGTTTTTTGCGAAACAATACGATCTCATTTTTATTTTACCCCTCTAGATACGATACGATCCAATTTCAATTTTTCATATGACGATCCCTGGTCTATGACATAAAATTTCATAGAATCACCTACAATTAATATAACAATCTAATTTATAACTTTTTTGATTTATCAAATATTTACAAAAATTTGAGCCATTTTGCAAATGTATTCTCGGAGAAGATTAGATAGATTTTAAAGTCTAAAATTGTCAAAAAAAACGTCGGAGTTTTGGCGTTCGAGAATTGGTCAATCGCCGGATCAAAAAAAGCTCACCTTAAGGGGGTGGTCGTCGCATTTTAGTGCAAAAATGGGGTTTTCAATGACCAAGTACAAATCGTCGGACCAAACATTACCTCTCTCTGATATATTTGAACAAAAATCTTGCATCTTAAAAATAAATCAAAAGTGACGGATGGCTCGTTCAATCAGAAACGTGCTTACAAAAATAACAGTATTATTTTTCAAAATGTATCTCCTCCCTGAGTTTTTAGGGTACAAAAATGATTTATGACTCAGATTAACCGGACAGAACGTGAGCAAAACACCAAGTTAAGTTTTTTTGAAAATTCTCGAATTTGCTCTCAGTATCACCAAAAGACTGTATTTTGACCCTTGTTTAGGGGTCTCAATCAAAATGTATCTCCCCCTGGATTTAAAAGACACATTCGAAACCTAGATAAATGTGCAGCTGACAAGTCCGTGCAAAACACCAAAATGATTTTTTTTTTTAATTTCTGACTCGTTTTTCTGTAAATCGCGTTTTAAATTTCCAAAAATCAAGAAATTTTAACTTTTTTCATACGAAATATTTTTGAACTCATCAAAAAATGCTTTTCTAGCCATGTATCATAATAAAACGAGTACCAAAATGGTTGTAATTTTCCATATTTTCATAAAAAAGACATAAAAATAAAATTGGGAAAATTTGTTTCTAGAGCCTCATTTTGCGACGACCACCCCCTTAAAAGATGGGCATGCTATCGGTAAGGGTTCTGTGAAACTTTAACCCCCACTTGCATGCGATGTTATATC
>SCLH01000887.1:35724-50918 GCA_004367855.1 Oikopleura vanhoeffeni
ACTGTATTTTGACCCTTGTTTAGGGGTCTCAATCAAAATGTATCTCCCCCTGGATTTAAAAGACACATTCGAAACCTAGATAAATGTGCAGCTGACAAGTCCGTGCAAAACACCAAAATGATTTTTTTTTTTAATTTCTGACTCGTTTTTCTGTAAATCGCGTTTTAAATTTCCAAAAATCAAGAAATTTTAACTTTTTTCATACGAAATATTTTTGAACTCATCAAAAAATGCTTTTCTAGCCATGTATCATAATAAAACGAGTACCAAAATGGTTGTAATTTTCCATATTTTCATAAAAAAGACATAAAAATAAAATTGGGAAAATTTGTTTCTAGAGCCTCATTTTGCGACGACCACCCCCTTAAAAGATGGGCATGCTATCGGTAAGGGTTCTGTGAAACTTTAACCCCCACTTGCATGCGATGTTATATCACCCACCTACAACTGAGTGTTTTAAAACACACTAGTATTTGCTAACTATGAAACATGGCTACATTGCGCAGAAGGCAAAAAATATAATTTGGGATTTTCAAATTAATTTTCATGGTGCCTACTTTTTGCCTTATTTTCAGGCTTCAAACTCGATAAAAAGGAAAAAATATTCATTTTTTCTAATAAAAAACGGCAAAAGCGTGACCAGAACAAAATTTTGGTTTAAACAGAATAAATAATTTTTGAATAAGTCTGAAGAAAAAATTTTAGTAATTTGATGGAAAATTCAACCATCGAAAATGCGTAGGCGGAAAAATGTTTATTTTGAAAAAATTAATTCAGTTTCATCTTTCGGAAACTTTTCATTTGCTTATCTTAGAATTTCATGGGCCACAATTTGTGGAATTTTTTGCGCGCGGTGCGCACCTTCTCAAATCGTCAATTTTAAATTTTTACCGCCATTTACCTAACATCGAATAAATGGTTAGTGCTCAGCTTTTTACCCTCAACCTACGTGTTTTCTCAGAGTTCCTTAGTTTGTCTATCTCCAAAATTGCGTAGGTACAATAAAATCGTTTCGCTGAGCAGAAAATGATTTTTTCACGATAGTAAACCTTATAAATATATTTGTAGATTATTATTTGGTTCCAGTGCTGTTTTAACTGCATATTACAAAAAATTGCATCCGAATCATGCAATTTCTAAAACTCACCAAAATTCTTGAAATTAAAAATAAGGGGAACTTTCGGGGGTCTGTTCCGATATTCCGCCGGTCAAAATGATACTTCCGCAAAATATTTTTGATCTCTGTCTTTTAAAACACGGAAAAGCAGGTGAGGGCTAAGTTAATTTTGATGTATCGCCTAGGACGAGATTTATTTGCAGTTTTGAAAGAGTCGTCTTGTAAACAAACTGTAACTATTGGTGTAATTGTCAAAAACCATACGTGATGTACTATTTAGCAAGATTAGGGATAGACCTACAAATGAGTATTTTCGGGTTTTTCATAAGCTTTTAGTTTTCAATACTGACAATATGTCCAATCAAAGTCGCATACACTCTAAACTACTCACCCACTGTAATTATTCAATGGAAAAACGAGCACTACCACCTCAATTTTATTAAATGTAAATGATCATAACCAAGCATGCTAACTGACTTATGCGATTTACTTGAAACAAAAATGCAAAATATCTCCTCCCGCCAGAAAGCTGAAATTTTCATCGGAACTATTCACATACAACAAGACCCAGTTTTCAGCATGATGTATAAAATTATGGACAAAATACCACATGAACAATTTGCACTTGCCGTTATAAATTTCCTCAAAAAATATGATGCAATGCTCTTGAAAGAACCAAGTGTAATCGAAATTACTGAAAAAGGATTGTTGACCTTATACTTAATATTAAAAATTATAAATAATTTACAGTGTTTTTTTACTTGCGAAATGGAAATTGCTGTGGAGGCAATTCTCGCCAATAAAAAATAGTAACTGGGCTGATTATTTTTTTTAAACTCTCGCCCTCGGTAATAGCTTGGCTTTCAAAATAAAATCCATCTGGTTACTATTGTTTATTGGCGGAAATTTCCTTTACAGCAATTTTCATTTCACAATTTTCAAAAACTCATTCACTGTATACGCATGTACAGTTTATTATTTTTTTTTGTTTCGCTCAAGCCATTCACCATCATATATATGATATGAGTTATGATTCATATCGCAGATGATGCTAGCACCCATATTATATCCCCTGTCCAGTGGACAATCTCCACACCATGAAATTTCTAGAATTTGAATTTTTTGTTCCACAATTTGAGGGGGGTACTGGTCGCTGGTTTTATTAGGTCTTTCGGCCATTGAATATGCTTCAAATTAATTTAGGGTGATAAAGAGTGTACTAACGACCAAATTCTCATAAAAATTCGAAATTTTTTCCTTTTTTTATTTTTTTATTAAGGTTAACTTTGATTAAAGACTCTTGCATAATGCTTCTACTGCGATATTTGCTGCGTTCATCCGTTCCTGTTACGGGTAGAAATGCTCAAACGAAACTGTATCAAATTTTAGACTTTTTGGAACTAAAACCTTTCATTGGCCTTTGCTTCACATTCACCTCTTTAGGTTGCGAAGGAGCAGATGGACCAACTAAAGAACAATGTCTGAAAAAGTATGCTCAAGAATTAGCAGAATTTCAAAATTTATTTGATATAAAAACTAGAGGCATCCAAATATTCACTGTTCCTCAAACTGCAGTTTACGAGTTTTCTGTCAAAGGAGCTGGTTCCTTAAATAACAGAGCATCTGGTGCTATAATAACAGGCAAAATAGAGCTCAATAAAGGCGAGAAACTTCATATTGGAATAGGACAACAAGGCGTTATTAAGGGGGTGGTCGAGGCAATCTGGACCTTTTCAAACTGCGCCTCAAGAATAAACGGAGAACAGTAGTAATTTCATTATACTTTGAATGCAAAGACAAGGTTTTGATGAATCTTTAAGATTAAAAAAAATATTTTCCATGTTTGGAATAGGCTGTCCAACCTCTAGGAAAGTGCCAAAAATTATCTTAAAATTTTTTGTCAGCCTTCGTCCATGACCCAATTTTTACGATTTTTCACGAATGACCATTTTATTCATGTGGGAATCGATATGTCAAAAATCGTAAAAATTGGGTCATGGACGAAGGCTGAGAAAAAATTTTAAGATAATTTTTGGCATTTTTCTAGAGATTGGACAGCCTATTCCAAACATCAAAAATATTTTTTTTTTAATCTTAAAGATTCATCAAAACCTTGTCTTTGCATACAAAGTATAATGAAGTTACTACTGTTCTCCGTTTATTCTTGAGGCGCAGTTTAAAAAGGTCCAGATTGCCTCGACCACCCCCTTAAGGTTGCTGGAAACGGAGGTACTTTCATTGCAACGAAAAAAAGAGATGAATTCGAACCGTTGATGGTTGCTGGAGGAGCTGGAGGAGTTCCCGACAATATACTATCTGACGCAGATATTTTGATGGCAAATGGTAGAATTGACAAACTCGTCGAGAATTCATCAGCGTGGTTCATCAATCGTGGTTTTGCAGCAGGTGCTGGATTTCATTCCGGTCCTTTTTTAGACGAACTAAATAAGGAATTTGTTAAAGATGTGCCTAAATGTTTCAAACATGGACTACGGGGAGGAGAGACAAAAAATGATCTCAATGGTGGATTTGGAGGAGGAGGTATGTTTGATTTTGGTGGTGGTGGCGGTGGGGGATATACTGGAGGTAATGGCGGAGCGGGAGGTGTAGTAGGTGGTGGAGGCGGTTCATTTAATTCTGATCCAGAAGGAAAGAATTCAATTGGACACTTTGGTCCGGGAGAATGTACAATTCGATTAATTCCGCCTTCTTACTCTTTATAAACACAGTGTGCTGCACAAAACAATTTTGAAAAAATCTCTGTAATAAAATTATTCTTAATGAATTTGCAAGCGTTCTGAAATTGATTAAACTGTTTCAACTTCAGAGCTTGACGTACAACTTATAATTTTCGCAACTTTTTGTTTTCTTATCCTCATTAAATGCCTTTAAATTCGTTCACAATTTTATTTGTTTTTCAATTTGTATAGCAAATTGGCTGAATATTATTTTAAGCTATTTAAAAATGAATGTTGATAATGAAACTTTGCTAATATGGCCGATTTAAAAGTATGGCGACGCGTTGGCATAAATCGAGTCTGGGTACAGATTCATGTCTAAAGTCTACGAGTTAAATTAAATTACGAAATGTCTTAAAAATATCTTACCAGAAATTAAAATGATCAAAATAGTAATAAAATGTTCTTATGATCTGAAAACTGCCACAAATGTCACAAAGGCGTCCCTAAATTTCAAAACTGCCACAGATGTCACAAAAGCTTCCCTAAATTTTAAAAGTGCCATAGATGTCACAAAAGCTTCCCTAAACCAAAATCATGTCTCTTCAAAGATTTACGGTTTTTAAACCAGAATTTACCTTGCCAAGGATATCACAAAAGCGTTCTTTATCAATATATCAAAAAGCGTTTGAGATTAAACAATTAAATCTTTATGTTTTTTTTAGTAAAACTAATTTATTTGTAGAGCTTTCGATTTATTAAAATGATTTTTGATACAGGTTTTTTTTTCGAATAATAAAAATTTCGCAAAAATTGCATTAGAGTAATTTCGCATAGTGGGTCTCGAAATTGGGTAATTGAATCTTTGAGACATTTTATAGCACATTTAACGAATAGCAAAAATATTTATTTAATAAAGCTTACTAATTTATGACATTTATAATTTAATACGGAGGAGTCAAAACTTTTTCTTAACTCGGGTACGACCGCAGTTAAAGATAGCGCAGCCGCCCGTCAGGTGCTGTAGCGCCTGATTACTTAATTCCAATTCTCTATGTTCATTTTCGGAGTATTCGAGTTCTTGCCGAACTAGACAATAATCTTTTAAAAGCTGTTTTTTGGTTATCGAAAAAGTCTTTGGCTGCAGATTTAGAGTTTCTGAAAACTTCTAACTAAAAATTCTTGGGAGGAGTAGGATTTTGCGCGAGGCTCTGAAAACAGACTAAAAATACGGTTTTTATTCATAAATTAATATACAGAATACAGTGGAAGTCGGTGCTAATAAATTTGCAATATAAACTTCTTGCTCAAAAGTGCTAGTGATATGACTTATTCTTATTCGCCGTAATGCCTCTATTGAAAGGTTTCTGGAGTACCAATAATTCTAGCAATTACTTGTCTCTTTATTTGTGTACCGAATTTTTCAGAAAAATAAATAGCCAAATAAGACTGCGTTTTTTTTCGACCGCTGTCTATATAAAAATCATATATTTCTTTTTTTTGTGCTAATGTCAAACTATTACGCTTTGAGTATTTTCTCGTCATTTTTGGTGGTGAAATTTTTTGATCACTTTTTACTTCAGTCATGTTTGAGCATTTCTCTATGATAGTCGAATTCGACGTGATAACCGTATCACCTCTTCGCTCTGATTCTAGCGATTCCACTTGATCTCCTGACGACTCTTTTTTGCCAATATTTTCCATTTTTCTGCTCANTCAGAAAATAATTTTGAAAAATGCTTCAGTTAGGTAATTATTTAATGTTTCATATGTAATTAAAATACATAATTTGAAAATGTCTGAGTTTTGATATATAGACAGAAATATCGAAAATGTGACTTTTATCGCTGAAGGAGTGTCGCTTTTGAGCCCTTTGAAATTAAAAAAAATACTATTTTAAAAAGACAAGTTTGAAGATATTTGTTTGAACTTTCTTCATAAGTCGTAACTTTGAGATCGGATGTGTGATAGTGATTTTATGATTTTTTGAAAAGGGCTTGTACAATTTAGTACAATAAGTGTGTAATGGGATAGAAAATTATTGGTGTGTAATGGGGGTTGTGTGTGTTAACAGTGCAAGAGTTGAAGAAAATAGTTTTTTTCCTGGATAATTAAAAAGAAAAAAAATCTGAAAAATTTAAAGATGTGATTAGATAAATGTGAGAAAGGGCCCAAGGAGGACTCAACTCCGCGGCCCACGGTGCTCACCTCCGCATGTGATCGAGATTTTATATTTCTCACCCTCAAGAGACAGTTATGGCTATCGTATTAATTCGTGCGTTTTGAACACTTACAAGGGTTAAAAAATAATCGTTTTCGGCTGCTGAGAAAAAAAACAGGAAATTTTCTTTCGATGCGGGAAACACTAAGTTATTCCAAAAATCATAATTTAAGAAAAAATTAGTTTGATGTGATTTGAAGCAAAATTGATCGAGTAATAGTCAATATTGTGAGTTCGGTACCTATTTTTAACATGTTTTTAAGAACGCTACTAGTAAGACAACCTTGACCCGAATCAATAAATTTCACTTGCTGTTTAGGGGGGTGGAAGAAGCAAATTAGGAGTTTGTAAATAGTTCCTTAACAAAATGAAAGTGGTGGGAAGTTAATTTTACCATGAATCGAGAGAAAAGGCTTCAATCTACTATTTGTATGAAACAAAACTAAAATCGCCGCACGAATGAGGTCTACGGTCTCTAGAAAAATGCCTAAACTTTAATTCTTTGAACGCCTTAAAAAGCTTGCTTCACCCTCTTAAAAAGCATTGTTTTAGACTTTACTAAATAGTAGTATTTTTTTTCTCACTTATTCATATATATCTACCCGTTATCGACACTTTCAGTCCAGCTTGAGAATTGGCCAATTTATTCCAATAATTCCAACATTCTACACCCCAACCCTCTTAATTAGATACTAATGATAAGGTTCGAACCTAAAAAATTAGTTTGTTATAATTTTTATACTTATACTATCTTATAGTATTTTTTGTTCTGAAATATGTTCCGATTATTTCAATAAATTTTAAAATTTTATTAAGGAAATTTTCGGAGGCTGGATCGTAGTTTATGTTATTCTTGCATCAATCAATATCATCTTTTTCATCCCAAAGAAAATGCCTCTGAATATTACAACCGATGATGAATATTCTTTGTTCGAAAATTCTTTGATTTTAAATAAATTATGTAGAAAAGGCAGCAAAACGGAAGATGAAATTATTAATGAAACAACAGTAGCAGAAGAAATTGAAATCGCTGGAGAAGAATTACCAGTAAAAGCAAACCCATTCAAAATATTGCTAAAAGAAGCGGTTTTTTATTTACAAAATTGATTTTATTTACACATTTTTATTAATTTTATAATTGCTCTCCGTTCTTTTGAGGATTAAGCTTATGGCCGGGCGATTTAATCATATTTTTTATCCGAAATCAATTTCCTTATTAAAATATTACCAACAATTATATGCACTTTGTTTGCGAAAGAGCAAACACTACAGCCTAAGTTTTCTCATTTACGGCGATATTTTGTTCCGCAAAATTAACTGTCGCTGGTCAAAAATAATTTGTCAGTGGAATTCAGAACGCGAACACTAAATTTTTGTTTGGAATTAGTATTCGAAAAAAAATAATGCTTCTTAAAATTTCATCAGTTTTCACATTTGATTTGTTTACCAATTTAAAACGCTTTTTAAATGTTTTTCATTTTTAACTTGAAAATATTTCGATTTTTCTTTTCTAAATACAGAATTTTTTTGGAAAATTTTCATCATTTTTACATCCAAAGTATTTAAAATTTTTAGCATCTGTTGACCGAAAATTTTCAAAAACCTTTGTATAAGATTGGAATTATCACCTAGTGTTAATCGCAGTGAGTGCTCTAGCGTTGCGTAGACCAACATATCTTGGATGGTTAGGAAGTGGTTGGCCAGAATGGGTCGCGGAGGGTGGAGATCCTGTGGAGTACAATGAAGAAGTAAATAGATGGAACAGTATAGCTTGTTTTTGCCAACTTTTTTTCATTCTGGTTCCTGGCATCTGGCTTGATTATTGTAACGGATAAAAATTTCAATTTAAGGGGAAAATATTACTTAGATTTTGTTTTACAATATTACATTTGATTTCAATTTAAACTTAGTCCACTCAAACTGGATCAAAATCTCTAGGTCTAGTAAAGTATCAATTAACCCTCTGAGGCATAGAGCCATAAAAGTGGCTTTCATTTTTTTGAAAAGACCGGAATCGACCAAAATAATTGAAAGTTCAACGTTCAAATGCGTCCATAGAGTTTGCGATTTATTGCTAAAAAATTGAAAAATAAAAAAATTCTTCGAAAAATATTATTCCTTTTTTTTTCATTTTTCGCAAAAAATTTCTCTAAAACACTGGGTTATTTAAAAACCGGACATTAGACCGGTATTCTGAGAAAGTCACTTTTTTAGGGAAATTTAATTTTTTAATCCTTTTTACAGTTAGTTTTTTGTTTTGAATCTCTGACTGACTTTTAATTTTTTCGAGAGTGAATTCTTTTTAAAAATCATAAATTTTGTTTAAAACCTACATTTCAAAGTAATCACTTTTCCACAGCGGAAATTGAAGTTGTTGAACCATTTTAATTGTCTTAATATAATTATATTTAAAATTTTAACATATCCTAAATTCCTTAATCTTAAATCCTTAATCTCAATGACTTGACAAATAATTTTAATTTGCTAAAACACTTCTACTTTTTCCAGAATATAGTTGAAAGTCGAGCCATTTAAAAGTGGCTCTCATTGCCTCAAGGGGATATCTTTACTCAAATAAATCAGGGAGTTAAAAGGCGTTTTTATCAGCCTTAGGGGACAACCAAGTGACACTCTTGGCCAATCAAGACGCTTTATTTGATTTTCTACTTACACCGTGATATAGATTGAGTTTCAGTGGAAAATACTATAGCACATTATCAACTATTTTTTGAATAAATATTTTTTATAAATTTTTCTTGTAAAATTTTATCTAAATAGTCGGAAAACGTTTTAATGCAGGTTCTAACAAATTTGAAGGGAGATATGATTTGGCATACTTCATCCAATTTATGGTGCTGCAACATTATTTTATGTTGCCTCAAGACAGGCTTTAAATAAGAAAAAAAAGTGTGTTACGGTCCCTGAGCCCCAAAAAGTTCATAAAAAACCATTAACATGCTCCGCTGAAAAATTCAATTTTGAACTTCAAGCTTTCCATTTTGACGTGCAACTTTTGTGCTTGACGTTGCTCAGCTCAAAGATTAATGACATTAAGACTTAAAGTTTAAATCAATTTAGCACTTTTTAAGTTTATTTCAGCTCAAAAAAATGAGCTTCACTGGATTATGTGAGTTATTTCTCAATAACATAGCCATCACTTATTGTCCAATTGGAATCCACTTTTATCTTATTTTATTTCCAAAAGAATTTTATGGCTGGGGTTTATGGAATTATGCACATGATTTCACAGACGTTTGCTCTTGTGAATATTCCTATGTTGGCGTATAATACGGAAATGACGATTATGGATTGATGAATTCATTGTCTTCCTAGCTGGAGTTGGCATTGGGAATGATCGGCCATTCTTTTGCCATTTTATAGGAAATATAAAGCTGCCTGGGGAGACTGAGATCAAACAGAGAATATTTGAAGAGGCCACAAAAAACAAGAAGAATGAAGAAGGTAAAAGCTATGAATGTTTAGCCTTGCTCTTTTATTAATAAATTTTTCGTTAAATGAATATTTTCATCATTATAAAATTTATTTCTGTAATATACATCAAAATCTAATAAAATACATTTTTTTATTAATCTGTTGGAGACTCCACCGTGAACGATGCGTTTAACACTATGTAGCATTAATTTCTGCCTTATCCTGTTTAAAAAGGCCTTTTATATATATGTTAAAATATAACATACATTTAAAATAATCTTTTTTTATTCCGGCGATTTATTTTTCAGAAATTGAGATCCGAAATGTACGAAATTTGCTTTTGAACCAAGATTGTTTTTTTTTTCATTAAAATTTTGTATTCTTATTATTTGAAGATTACTAAGAATAATGTCGAACTGGTG
The DNA here is from genome assembly GCA_004367855.1 of Oikopleura vanhoeffeni. Lineage (NCBI taxonomy): Eukaryota > Metazoa > Chordata > Appendicularia > Copelata > Oikopleuridae > Oikopleura > Oikopleura vanhoeffeni. Next base: position 45,595 of record SCLH01000887.1, read on the forward strand.
AAAAAAATTTGTATTTTCAGTTTTTAATCATTTTATCACAATTAGTTTTCATGATGTTTCTTTCGAAATTTTGAGCACAACTTCATTTTTGCGTCGACTACCCCTACTGTATAAGAATGAAAGTTAGGGTTAATCGACATCAATGAAATGATCCCCAAATGAAAAAATTTTGGTCAATAGAGTCGATCACTAAATTAACTAGTAAACGTATTGGACATTCCTATAAGATCAAAATAACTTGAATTGAAACAGGGCAAACGAGACGCGAAGGAAAATTATGAGTTGCACAAAATATACAAATTTCAGAAATTTTGACAAATAATATTTTGGTCACTTGAAGAAAAATTAACCCCTCGAAATTGACGAAAAAGCGTTGAAAAAAATAATTTATTAAATGATTAGATTATTTTTTTTTGTGCTACAGACAAGATGTATGGACGAAATATTTTCAAAAGCGATCAAAAGTGCTTTCCTGAAATGTATGAGAAAAAAGAACACAAAGTATCGTTGTATTTTTTCCAAATTTCTTGACCCAAGAATTTTGACGACCGTTTATTAAAAAGTTGTAAGTGGGTTTTGCATATGGCAATGCAGAGAAGAAGTACAAATTGTTCGATTCAAATATTAAACTTTTCCTATATTTGAACAAAAATCTTTGATCCACACAATTTCGATTGTGACGGATGGCTCGTAATAGAAACGACCTTCCAAACTGAAGGAATAATTTTTTTAACATGTATCTCCTTCCAGAGGTTTTAGATTTAATTTGATTATGACTATCATTTTAAGGGTGTGGTGTCAATAATTGGGGTCGAGAACGAATATTCAATTGTAGATGATTTATGACAATATTGAAAATACAAGCGCATATTTAAAATTTAATAATACGCAATAGATGTTTAGAAAACAATTAAGCGGTTTTTATTCATAATTAATATACAGAATACAGTGGAAGTCGGTGCTAATAAATTGCAATATAAACTTCTTGCTCAAAAGTGCTAGTGATATGACTTATTCTTATTCGCGTAAGCCTCTATTGAAAGTTTCTGGAGTACCAATAATTCTAGCATTACTTGTCTCTTTATTTGTTGTACCGAATTTTTCAGGAAAATAAGTAGCCAAATAAGACTGCGTTTTTTTCGCCGCTGTCTATATAAAATCATATATTTCTTTTTTTTTGGCTATATGCTCAAACTATTACGCTTGAGTATTTCTCGACTATTTTTGGTGGTGAAATTTTACTGATCACTTTTTACTTTCAGTCATGTTTGAGCATTCTCCTATGATAGTCGGGAATTCGACGTGATAACCGTATCACCTCTTCGCTCTGATTCTAGCGATTCCACTTGATCTCCTGACGACTCTTTTTTGCCAATATTTTCCATTTTTCTGCTCAAAAGTCGCCCTCGTTTTTTCAGAATAAGTGAATGAAACGATTATTTTTGCAAGCGAAAAAGTTTATTCGAGCTGTTGAAAATCAATTGAAAATTTGTGTCCTTGTTATCCATAACGCGATAATCAAATCCTGTTTTTCGCAAGAAGATACATTTTCACTGAAATTAAGCCTACCCTTCGAATTCCCCCGTAAAATGCATAACGAGATTTTACGATGCGTATATATATGTACACAACAGTATGTGTTTTTTTCGTGCGAACAAAAAAAATGATTCGGTTGCCTCGTCTATAATTTGGGGAAAATTCTCCCGAATCATTCTTCTTTACTGTATGTTGTCCTTTTCCTTGACGCGTGGTCAGAAAAGCACTTTTTGATCGTTTTAAAAATATTTTGCAAAATTTCTTCATTTTCGGAGTATTCGAGTTCTTGCCGAACTAGACAATAATCTTTTAAAAAGTCTTCGGCTGCAGATTTAGAGTTTCTGAAAACTTCTAACTAAAAATTCTTGGGAGGAGTAGGATTTTGCGCGAGGCCCTGAAAACAGACTAAAAATACGGTTTTTCGATGATTGCGGAGTCCAATCAATTACAATACAAGCTTTCGTTGGGAGATGCGCACGAGAGGCTTTTTGCTAAAAAATATCGCTCTAGTTTGAAGCTAGTTTCTGATCGGACGAGCCATTGGTGACATTCGAATTTTTTTCTGATTGCAAGATTTTTGTTCCATATCATCATAGGGGAAATACTTTTTTGTCTATCTATGCGTAACAGCGCACCAATCCACTAATGAAAACCCCGAAGCGACTTTAGATTTTTTGCCAAAATTAGTAATTTAATGAAGTACTGTAATTCCAAAAATAACGCACTAACAGAAATTAGCAAAAATAGTCAATCCGGTCCTACAGGACCGTACGGGTGGCTGAGAGTTAATCACTGAGTGAATTTCTCTCCTCAAACAAGGGACCATCGGAAGGTCACCATCCCCTGTTTTAGCAATAACACACAAAAAAAATTCGAAAAACTTTTAAACTCCTAGATTCTAGTTTTATTTTTAGGCCGCAATAAAATTAATTTCTTGAACTTCGAAATTTGAATATTTATAAAGAAAATACATTCCGAAATGTTGAGAAATGTAATGCAACGAATTATTTGTTGTTCTAAAAAAAAGAACAGTAACATTGTGAGTAAGTAATAAAATAAGACTCTACGGGGGGAAGCCTAAAATCGCCGAAAGTTGTTTGGGGACAGAAATAAAGTTTTTCGTTTAAAAATTGAAAACACGTAGGCGTTCAAAATGACGTCATAATTAAAAAAGTTTTTCAATTTTATAAGGAGTTTCAGGGTATCCCGGTCCCGACATTTTCTGCAGTTATGATGTCATAAAATCATCAGAAAATCTAAAAAAAACGATGGTCTATCGCATATTCTAGAAAAAATAAAGCACATTATACAAAAGCTTACAACCGCAAGTTTTGTATACTATTATAACACGTTTATTTAAAATTATAGGTTTATTTTCAAATAGAAATCAGAGGAGAGTAGAACTTCCGTTTTGGGTAGGTTTCCCTGTATTCGCGTTATGTGCCTGTGGAGTGTATTCGTCAAAAAAAGATTTTGACAAAGTTTTACGCAGATGCAAGGCTCGTGTTACAAACGTGGATATATGAATAATATCCTTGAAGCCGTGTTTCGCTAATATTTTATGGAGAATATGTCAAATTAGGGACCGGGATACCCTTAACATTTGTTTCAAATTAATTAAATCACCAAAATGCGTAGAAAACCTCAAGTGCCCACGCAATTCGGCGATATCGGGCCTCCCTGTATTGTTGGTAGATTAAGATTTTTTATCAGTGAGTCCGAAAATAATTCTAATAAATCAATAGGAGAAAATGCAGCTAACATCGAAGCAGAAACGCAGACTAAAAATGCACATTACGAAGAAATGGTGAGTATTTTGTTTCTTAAATAGAGAAAATTTACAGCCCCCACGAATGAAAATGCTTTATTTTGAACGATTGCTTTTTTTCAAAGCAAGTCATTGTTTGTGCCTCATCACTGGCCAATCCCAGCACTCGATTGTTCAAAGTATCCAAAGCATCGTAAGGGAACGATTTCAGAAAGTAGGGACGTACTGTATTTTGCCTCAAATCTTCGATGCTGATTGGTTTATTTTTAATCAATCAGAAAGTGAATACGAGAAAAATGAGTATTTTTTTTAATCTGCGCCTCATTGGTTTTCTAAACATGGATAATTGCATTATTTTTATCAAGGTTCTACGGTTAATACAAGTACAATCCCCTTCGGTTGTTTGGTTTTTACAAGGACTTTTGGTGTAGTTCTTTTTTTTTGGTTTGTACATTTTTTGACTCTGATTTGGCTCTAATTGGCTCAAATTACATCGCTTAACTCCCGTAGTGTCTTTTGCAACATGCCGTGTGCAGATGGCCTTTATTACGCAGATTAGGGACCCTTAATCATGTGAAAATAAAAATTTTCAAAAGTGATAGATCGATCTATTTGGATAATTGACGTTTGTCGTTTTTTTTTTCGAAAATTTTTTACTGATTACAGTACTGTATTTTTGAAAAAAAAGATTTAAATCATAAAAAAAGCCTTTGAGCGGATGGAAAAATTCTAAGACTTCTTTTTTCCATTACAAAATAGCCCAAAGAATTAGTGACGTATATTATAAGGAATAAAGAGTTGATTAAAATAGTATGGTTTTTTTAAAAAATTGCTACCGTGGTGACACAACACCTTTATAAAGGTGACTGCATATTTAATAATCATCTAAAATATGCAAAAAAGACATGTCGAATTGGTCTCTCGAATCCATTTACACACGATTTTGCAAGGATTTCAAAAAAGCTCACTTACTCTACATTTTTTTTTGGAATTTTGTTCAATTTTACCGGAGGGTTGAATTTTCTGAGATTTTTTTCAATCTTTTATCTAAAAAATTAATGCGACCTATTGGTCAATTAAAATTTGAAAATAGCCGATTGTTAAGGGGTAGGTGTGTATTGGTACTTTCATACCTCAGAACAAATTACGGGAAAGTATGTGAAAAATTCTGAGGATACATCGTTGTAGATCTATGCTTTCGTCTAACGAACAGACATCTCAAGATCAACCTTGTTAAACTCACACACGAGGTGTGAAAATCTATTCTAAGAGCATAAATCGGTTTTTTCAACTTATTTCTTTTAGACCCCAATTTATCCAACGCGTCTGAAAATTTACACAAGAGTAGGGATGATGAAGGTTACTAAGTATCGCTTGGAGCCATTTTTTTAATTTCCTACCTTGAATTTATCTAGAATCACTTTAAAACCGCATTTTTAAAATTTTTCTCGACTTCAAAAATCTATGTTCTCTAGAGAATGTTAAGAAGAAAGCGTTTTTTCGACTCAGGTCGATAAATACTGACTGTTGTCATATGTGGTCTCGGATTTTTTTGAATTCACCAGAATGTCTGTAAATATGACTATTAAAGTAAAACGGAAATGAAAAGTCCGAAAAAAAAGTTCGCCTGATCGGAACAAAAGTACCACCAAATTGAAGCTGAGAGTTCACTTATCAAAAAACAGCTTATCGAAATTTCGAACCAATCAGCGTCAAATTCGATAATTAGGTTTAACATTTTTGCTTAAAAATAATAGAAATTTCTAAAATTCGATTAAGACATTTTTGTTAATTTTAATGTCATGCATTGTTTTAGGCGGGTCATAATCACCAATAAAAAATGTTCATATCATGGTAGAATACCGGTTTTATGCGGGTTAAAGCAAAAAAATATTCGAATTTTGAAAATTCTAGATTTTGTTCTAGATTGTTTTGAAAAAAATAATTGCCACCATGAGATTCAATCTAGAACAAAATCTAGAATTTTTCAAAATTCGAATATTTTTTTGCTTTAACCCGC
>SCLH01000887.1:51788-71680 GCA_004367855.1 Oikopleura vanhoeffeni
AAAAAAAGTCTTAAAAACGTTTGAAGTGGACCCTGGAATTTTTTTGACGTAATTTGATTAGTTTTTCAAATTACTGTACTATGTTGTTTTTTTCAAAAGTACTCAATCACGTTGAAGACCCCTTAAAAGAATCGTAACGAACTTTTAAGACTTTTCTGGCATTACAGTATGGCCTCCGGTTTAAATAGACATTTCTAGAAGTCATAACTTCCGAAATCAAGGATAACATCCAGAATCGTAGGCGACAGAAAAAAGAGAAATAATCGTCCACAAAAATTTAGAAGTCATTTAACTAGAGATTTTGTTTAAACCATTCAGTTGTTTTGCAGATTACATACCAATTGGTGACGGTTTAATATTTCAAATTTTAAAATGTCAAATTAATCCTAAATTCGTGTTATTATGCACTGTTTGTCAGAACCGGCGAAAATGAGAGAGTTTTTAATTTTCTTTTCACATTTGATGACTTTTTTATAAACTTTTTAAAAAAATTGTTTCTATAGGACAGTAGAAATTTTTGTTAATATTATTATTCATAGAAAAAATATATGTTGATAAATGAATCGTCGGTTATATGTTGATTCAATGCAACACACGGATGGTGCAAAGCACACTACGGTCCAGAGATGTCGGCCACTACGGGAATTAAAAAGCCCAACACCGGAAGGAGATAGTAGATCAAACATTCGCAAGATATTTTCAAAATCAGTTTCTTCAATTTTATTAGAATCATGGGGTTTAATTTTGTTTTAATTCCAAAAATATTACACTCGTAGACTCGATCTAGCAACTATTTGCCAACACCCATTTAATCGCATTTTTACGACGCTAATCATTGATGACAAAGATCAATTATAAAGTTATGGATAAACTTTGAAACAAAATGACGTTTGTGCGTTTTTTTTTGAAAATTTTTACTGTATAACAGTACTTATTTTTTGCAAAAATTTTTTAAATCACAAATTAAACCTTCATCGTGATCAGAAAAAATTTAAGACTTTTCCATTACACTAATACGCCCAAAATGATCACGTGACCCGTATATTTAGAGGAATAAGGTTGGTAAAGTAGTACTGTTTTTTCGAAATATTGCTTAAATCAATTTTTGAAAGAAGTGAAGGGTTCCTTAGAAGTTTTTATTCCCATTACACCAAAGTCCAAAAAGCGATCACGTGACCTCAAATGAGAAAATAAGGTTTTGGTGAAAGTAACAAATAGTGATCAATTAACGCCGAAAATTTTTTGGAAAATAAGATTTATTTAGATATTTCAAACCATTATTTTTTGAACTTATTTTCGTCACCTGATTTTATTCGCAACATTAGTGTAATGAGAAGAAAGTCTAAAAGCGTCTGAAGTTCATCCCCAATGTTTTTTTATGTAATTTCAGAACTTTTTAAATTACTTTTTATCGGACAATGGTTTTGATTAATCAATAATTACCGATTGATTTTTTTTTAATTTCAAGATTCTGTTTGTATTATTTGTGAAAATTGGCCTCCGGTTAGATAGAGCATTTCTAGAAGTCAAAACTTCCGAAAAATTAATAACATTGAATCGATGAAGGTCGCGTAGGCGTGAGTATGTCTCCCATTCTGTCCACAATAAATAATTTAAAACAATAATTTTGAGTCTTTTCACAAAAGAGAATTTGCAGAAAACATATAATATTTTTAGACACACTGCTAGAAAATCATTTGAAGTTTTATATTAGGTAATTGCAATATAAATTAAGGTTTAATTTCATCTTATTATGCACTTTTTTCGCACCTTTTAGCAACTTTCCCAACTTTTTGTTTTCTTATCTTCATTAAATGCCTTTAAAATCGTTTAAAATTTTATTTTGTTATTTATTTGTATAGAAAATTGTCTGAATATTATTTAAGTAATTGAAAAATGAATGTTGATAATGAAACTTGCTCATATGGCCGATTAATAAAAGTGTGGCAACTAGTTGGCTAGATCGAGTCTGGGTACAGATTCATGTCTAAAGTCTACGAGTTAAGTGCCTATTCAATTTTTGTTATAATGGTAAACACGTTAAGATGTAGGAGGTAGCGCGCATGCTTTGGCATCCACTGACCTTGCGTGGTCGGCTTGAAAACTCAAGTCGAGCCGCAAGGAATTTTTTAACAACATTTTCATATTTTCCAGAAACTGCGATTTAAACTCAAAAATATTATGATAAAAACTAAGTTTAGACACTTTCTTCAAATTATTCACAGAAAAACTGTTAAATACATATATTTATTTAGTTTTAAAACATAAGTTCCGCATTTTAATCAAGGACAAAATAACACAAAATAAAGAATCAGGTCGACTTTTCGTGTGAAAAATGCCATGAGAATTCTACCTAATAATAATATGAGGCCATCCAAGTTCACAAAGTTTCTGATGAGATAATAAGCACATGCTTTCCCCTACAGTTGTATGCATAGGCTAGAGCAAATAAAACAAAAGTAAATATAAAAAATGGACTCAAAACATGAACAGTCTCCCAAAAACTATTTCAAAAAACTATTCCACTTTTCCAAGACATAGAATTTTTATAAGGATATTACGAGAGATTTTTCCAGAGAAAATTTCGAAAGAAATGAAGTCATTTACGTTACAAATTTGTATCTTAGCATTACTTTTTATGCTTTAATTTTGGAATTTATTTGTTTAATTAACATATTATTTGATTAAACTAATTATAATTTAGCCAATAAGTCAAAATTTTGCAATTATCGCTCTAAAAGGTATTTATTTTGTGAAAATTTGAACAGAATAAGAATAATTGTATTGAACTCAGCTTATGGTCCATAAGTAATTTATTTACTACTCTAAGCAGGGAAACCACTCATTGGCTATCAATCTGGCTTAAAAATGTCGCTGATTGGCAGATAACGCCCACGCTTTTTCTTTAAAAATACGGTTTCGTTGGTTAGTTTTTGTGTGATTTTCTATCTCGACATTCTATATTACTGACAAAATAATCATTTATAGATATCCATAGCAATATATTATAGCAATCCATATTAAAAACGTAGTTTGGGAAACTTTTTTTTGTACGAATTTTTTCAATGTTTCTAATTTTTCACAAATAATTTTCACTATTTCCAAATTATTCGAAAGGAACTTAAAATGTGAAGTGGGTACCTATTTGGCTCATATCCCTTTATCACTTTTTGGTTAGAATGCGTAGCCACTACTCCTTTTAACATGTGATTTTAACGTTGTGGCTACGCATTCTAACCAAAAAGTGATAAAGGGATATACAGTATGTAAAATTTTTTTTGAGAACAACAAGGGAAATTTCTCTGGATCAAAGCCTATATTTTGCAGGAGAATTACTTTCAATGCAGAGAAAAGACCACCGGAATGCTAGAATTCCATTTTTTCAAATCTGGAAAATAAAAAATAAAACTCACACCCACCTGAAGTTCTTCCCACAATTTTTTTCATCATATTCGCTTAGAAGTAGGCGGATAAAGTTAAATAAAGCGTTGTGTAGGCCCAAAAAGTGTCTGGCTTAGCAAAATAACCATACTGTACTACAGTAACTGTGGTCTCAAAATGTTCTGAAAAAATTTAAGTTAGATTATCTAACATTTTTGGATTTAATTTCTTCCAGTAATTGAAGTCTCGCGTCTGCCCTCTATAAATCAATCCTCCCACGTGTTTTATGAGCGACAAATGAACTGTTTTTCTCAACCCGACTCCTCAAAAAATAACTATTTTTCTAAGAAATATGAATTCTTAAAAAAACACTACTTTCCCTAGTTTAAAATTATAAGGGCCTGTGATAATTATGTCATGTTTCAATATTATTTGAGCAGTTAAATTTTTTTAATAAAAAAAAATGGTGGCAATTTTTCGGTGGATATCGTTAGATCATCTGACTTTGATCCACTCCAACAAGGGTTTTAAACAGTGAAAGTATCAAATAAGAGTTTTACCAAAAACTTTTTAAAAAGGATAAAAAAAAATATTATAAAGAAAAATCTGGGAATTTCGTTGGATTTTCACGTTTTTATGTAACTGGCGAATTTTCCATAAAGCCCAATTTAAGATTATTTAGCCGTAACAAGAGTTCATTTAATACTTAGTAGAAGCAACCAAAAGATATTCGAATGTTTTTTTAAATAATATAAAATTTTTGACTGCCAGTACAGTTCTTAGAACTTTGATAATACTTTTAGAAATTTTATAATAACAAAGATACAAATAAAGGAAAAAATGCAAACTTGAAAACAAAATTTCTGAGATGGGTCAATTTTTTTTTACTGCAGCATGTCACATTTTTGCTTGCGATTTTGCTTCAGCTCACCTCTGCCAATCAAAACGTTTGAATTGATCAACAGTGTAGGTGTTTAACAACTTTAAATTATAATTGGCCAATAAACGGTGTCAATCAGTTTTGAGCAAAAAACTAAGATCGCAAAGAAAATTTGACATGCTGTATTTTTAACATTTTCCCGCCCCTAAAAAATAAATTAATTTTAAATTCTCAAAAAAAAAACATTCCTTTGTTTACAATTTCTAAGGGCGTGTGATAATTATGTCATTTTCCCATATTAGGCCGTTTATTTGAGCAGTAAAATTTGACCCGTATTTACCTTCGTTTTATAACCTCCGTCTCGTTAAGATGTTGGCCAAAATCAGTCGTCGAGTCAGCACCAGAGACATGGCAGCCGTTTTATCTGACCGAGTAAAAAATCCGGATGTACAGAAAAATGTTTGGGTCGAATTTGTCGGACTTGCTATGGAACATAAGGCGCTAAATGTCGGACAAGGTAAGTTACACTCCTTGCTGATTATAAGAGACATGCAAATTGGGAACTTCAATTGAGAAATTAAATAAAAAAATTAACACCAAATGTCTTTGGTCAGATTTAAAACGGAAATGAAGATATGTTCATTATGATGCCATTGTTCGAAAAAAAAACTTTTTTGTTTTAAAAAACTAGGTAAATTGTTTTTGAACCGGGCATCATTATTATATTGAAGTATTCGAGGTAGCCATTGACCGGATTCTCTTGGAAAATCAATTTTTTTATGTATTTGAACATAAATTTGAGCTAAGCGTCTATTTTTCATGACCCTCAATTCACCGGTGAGATAGTTTTGAACTGTACATACGATCTTTTTGAAATTAAGGGTGATAATATAACTTCCCAAGCAGCAGAGCCCGTTTTTCAACGATAATATACCAAAAATTATGGTTTCTCCAAAAAAATCAAAATTATCGCTAAAATCGAAAAACAGCTCTACAGTGGCAACCCCTTTAAATTTATGGCCCCAAAATTTAAAAAAAAATCGAATGTACCTATTCAGAGCTATCTCACTGGTGAATTTGAGATTCTAAAACAGGTCTAATGTTACACAGTACAATCTGTTTTGAAAAAAACTTTCCAACATTTTTTTTGGTTTTCATTTATGAGACTACACTATTCAGTTTATTGCCTGTTTGTAAACTTTATAAGGTAAGTAATATTAGATAAGCGAATATTATAATATCTGCATGTAAAATATATTATTGGCTATAAATTTGGTTTGCTATAAAAATAGTAAAAGCAATATTCTGAGTGAATCTATTAAAAAATTCGCAACGCAGCTAATTTATCTGAGGTTAATTTTCAACCAACCATTTTTCTAAAATTTTTTGATTTTCACGATACTGATCTAGGGTGTTACGCGTTGTGACAAAAATAAAGACCGGAGGGGGTATAAAACTTATTTTTGCAAGGAATCCGAAATTTTTTTTCAAAATCTTACATTAACTGACCCCCTGAAATCGCGTTTACCTCTTTTTAATTCTACAGTGCAGAATTTTTATAAACAAAATGAGTAATTTTTCGATTGATCATCATAAGATCACCTAGCTTTAATCCGCTATGAGTTTTATATAAATTGCAGAATGGCTACCTTCGATTATTTATAACTTATAGCATATAAGTTTTGATTTAAGCTAAATCTTTCGCTTAAAAGTTCAAAAGTTCCCCGGTCCGGACCCTGCCTATAACTTCAAGATGGCTACTTTTTAAATCTGACGATTGTATTTTTTGCCAAAATCGTGATGAATTTCAAGTTATTCTGCGGATATCACCGAGAATGATAGGGACTTTAAATCCCCCCAGTGTCAAAATAAACCTCACACTTTTTAGATATTAGACTTTGCTTTGTTATAATGCGATTTTTTTGAATGCATGAAATACACCATATTTTTTTTGTATATAAAATAGTTTATTTCAAAATATTAGCCTTGATAAATTGTATAAAACAAATATTAATACAGCTCAGAATAAACAGAAAGTGCCAGAAAATTTATATAGACTAATTATTTTCAGTATTTATTAATACGGTAGTATTATTTTAAATTATAAGACAGGGTAATTCTTCCTTGGCCCTTTAAAATTATGCTACTGTACTTTTTCTAGAAAATTTTAATCCATATAAATTTTCAAAAATCCGGTACTTTTCGTCCTGCAAAATGGACAAGTAGGGTGCTCGTCACAAAAAAATTTGATTGAACAGGATTTACAGAGCAAATGTCCACAAGGTACCAGGGCATATTCTTTCTGGTCAGATTCACATATTGTACAAATTTTCACGCTGGCAAGAACATCATTTTTTCGGGCAAGAGCAGCATTTTTTTCCCGTTCGACAAGTAATTCTTTAAGATATATTTCTGTGTTATGCAACATTAGCACGCTGAGATCTTGCATTTCAATATTTTCAAAGTTTGATTTTTGTACATCAAAAAGTTTTTCTGCCATGTTACGAATTTCAAGTAAAAAAATTAATATATAAAATTTATTATCCCGAAGGTTTTTGTATAAATCTCGTGAAACTAAGTTATATAAATACCCTAAAAATGGCCGAGCGCCACCTATTGATTATTTGTTACAGCGCCTCAAACCTAAGGTCACCAACGCACGTGATATAATGCGCGAATTTGTTTGTTTGTTTTATTTAATACCTTCAGGTTGTAGACGAAAAAGTCTGACTTATGACTTTGTAACTCTAACTAACAACCTAAGCACTGATTTTTTAAGTTTCTGAAAACGCAAATCGTTTTTTTGCCAAGAATTTTTTTTTGTTTAGTTTTGAAAATTCTCCCTCAAAATTATGCACTTTGAAAATCGTTGTGGTGCTGACCCTAGCCATGGCTATAGCTGTATTAACCTGCATTTTCTTTGGGTTTTGAAAAATCTTACCGTTAATTTTTCTAAGATCATTCTCACAAAAATTAAATTTTTCGGAAGTTTGAAAATACTTATCGTGAGGTTATATCGAATTATTACTGTTTTTTTGAATTTTTTAAAACTTTTAAATCCGTTGCCGCGGCATGCCGTATTTCAAATTAAAATAATATTTTCCGATCGCGTAAGAACAAACATTTTGATCGTCAGTTAAAATAAAATCTTGGGTTTTTTGTAGTAAAAATGATTCCATGGTTTCAAAATAAAATTGGGTAGATAGTTTAACTCTGAAAATGTAAATTCTCGAAAAATTCTTTCAAAACATCGACTCGTTTTTAATGACAATTGGGCCTTATTTATTGGGTACTAGACTTTAGTTTAAAACCACAAAAACTAAATTTCGGCCGAATGGTACATAATTTTCGACCAAAAATGTTTTACGGTAATATTTCCCACGACACCTGAAAGTTCTCCGAAAATCAACTTTATCTGAGTTGGTCGAATTTTGTCAGGCCTACCTTACTCTACTGTAACGTAAGCTCAAGAAAACTTTTTTTTGCCTACGGTAGCTGATTTTTAGATATTTTTTAGGAAATCATGAATAAAAACGATTCTTGCTAATTTTTTTTAAAATTTTGCAAAAACCGTTTTTGAATTTGCCTAGAAATTATTTCGAAAATTCCAAGCAAAATGAAGGGCAATTTCAAAAAAAGTTTTGAGTTCTTGATGAAACTTTGAAAATTTTTCGCAAAGATCATGATTTCCTAGAACATATCAAAAAATCAGCTACCGTAGTCAAAAAAAAGTTTTGTCGCGCCTCCTTACTCTACTGTAGTAAACATTTTCTAATATTTTTTTAGGATTCCCAAGTTTTCCTCCAATTGCGCATGTTATGGAAGGATTATCTGCAATTCCAATTGAGAATCATCTCAATAATCAATACACCAGAGGTTTTGGACATATGCCTTTCGTCCAGGCTTTAGGAGATTTTTATGGGCCACTATTTGATAGAGAACTGGATGTTAACAAAGAAATTTTGGTCACGGTGGGAGCTTATTTTTCACTTTATGCAGCAACTCAAGGTAATTTAATTTGAAGCAATATATATACTAAAATAGAACAAAAATTTGGAACTCCACTTGTTCATTTCGGTCGATTTTTTTTTAAAATGCATTTTTCTTGCTCTGAAAAGTGCGTAGGCGGAAAATAAAAATTTTCGAAAATTAAATGTCACAATAAATATTTTAAGTTAACTTTTATTAACAGAATGTATTGAATTATTGACTCTACTTTAATTTAAACGAGATATTTACAAATCGTGAACGCCTTCCCTCACCCCTTTTCATTCTATAAAAAAGGTTTTATATGGACTCGGGCATCATTTTCGATATTTCAAATAAAAATAATTTATAAACAACTTTAATTTTCTATCATTTAAAGTTTTATTCTAGAATGTTTCACTATTCAATTTCATAAAACTAAAAAACGTCATTTTTGACCCAAAAATAAATTTAAAAATATGAGCCAAAATAAAATTTAAAATATGAGCCAAAATATACCTATCTAAAATATGAGTCAAATTATGTGACTCAAAAAAATAAAGTTTGTGATGGAAAATTATGAAAGCGGAAAACGTGTGTTTTCCGCTTACGCACTTTATCATAAAACTCTTAAACAAAATTCCTCGTCATTTTTGTCTTATTTTTTTTAACAATTTTTATCCTGTTTTCTATTAAATTGGCAAACTGCAATTTTAACCCACTATTTTCTTCAGCTCTTATTAACCCTGGAGATGAGGCAATCATTATTGAGCCATTTTTCGATTGTTATTCCCCTATGGTGAGTTATGCTGGTGGAACTCCAAAATTTATTCCTTTGGCTCCTGCTGGGAACGATAACACAGCAAATGACTGGAAATTGGATATGGATAAATTAGAATCACTAATCACACCAAAAACTAAAATGATATTTTTTAATAATCCTAATAATCCACTGGGAAAAGTTTATACTATGGAAGAATGTCAAGGTAAGAAAAATCAAAACTTGTGTTTTACATTTCTTAAAAATAATGGGGTAACGGACCGTTACTAACGGTTCTGAGTTGTTAGGTAACTTGGACTACAAGTCTTGGAGGCCTAAAAATAACACTGAATCGTTCAGAAACCCAATATTGAATGCGTAAAAAAAAATCGTATTTTTTTTAATGATAATCTCACAATTTCAAAAAGTTCGATAATTAATTTTAATGACTTTCACGTCTGGTCCAGTACTAACGAAATTGCTTGAACTTTGGGTGGGAGCGATGATCCCTGAACTCTCCTTTTTAAGAATTTTTGACAATTTTTCATCATGTTAAAACAAAATATGTTTAAAAAATCGAAAGTATAAAAATCACATGTATATTTCAAAAGTGAGCTTTCCTCGTATATAAAAATAAGAAATTAAAATTCCATGAAATCACTTTTATTAATTTTGCCTAGTTAGGTATTTTAAATACCGTATTTATGAGGCACTTTCGATTTTTCGAATATAATAAAGTATTTTCACCCTACTATATTCGGAATATTGCATATCATGTTGAGAAAAATGACCAAACAAATTACTGTAGTAGTAGAGCATATCATAAAAACAAAATCGTGAGGATCATCGCTCACGCCAAAGTTTGAAAATATACTGTATGTTGAAATACAATAGACTGTTTTGTCAAATGTTTTTTCGAAAATAGTCCTTGATAATTATCTAGCATCGTACTGCCTCATAAATTTCATTTTTTCAGGAAAAAATAATTTCGGATACAATTTTTTATTCTCGTAAAAATTCCTTATTTTAGCAATCGCCGATTTCTGTATCAGACACGATATTATTTGTATTGCCGATGAAGTCTACGAGCATTTGGCATATTCTCCACAGCAACACATCAGGTATTTTTTCAAGATTATCTTTAAAAATTCAAAAAACTATTTTATAGCAATCAAATTTCAATAACTTCGTTTTGTGATATTTCACCTAAAAACACCTTCTTCTATAAGGTCAAATAAGGTATATAAAAAAACTTGGTAGTATTTGGTTTTGACCTGATTTTTGTAAATTTAGCACGAATTTGAGATTTTTGACAAAAATGACATCTCACGGAAACTAATTTTTTTAATCTTTCGGAAGAATATGAGTCATATTATATGACTGAAGGGCAAAAAAGGATCTTTATTATTTTTTCGCCAAAATAAATTTCGATTGTCGATAATGGCTTCAAAAAAATTTCGAAATTTTTGGAGCATGTTGAAGAATAAGCATAATATGGAAAAAATCTCAGCTGTCCTTTTAGACGAAAATAACAAGATTATGTTTTAGAATTGGTAATTTACCAGGTATGTACGAGAGAACAATTACTATGGGTTCTGCCGGTAAAACCTGGTCAGCTACTGGCTGGAAAATCGGATGGTCAATTGGCCCAGAACATTTATTACATGCGATGCAGATTGTTTGGCAAAACTCAATTTATACATGTGCTACACCCTTACAGGAGGCTTGCGCCAGATCCTTCAGACACGAAATGAACCGACCATTTAATGGACACCCTAAGGAAATGGTCAAAAATTAAGTTTCCTAAAGAAATATCGATTAACTTTTGAAAAGTCGTAAAAGTTATGTCCACAAAATATATATTTTAAAATTTGACCCAAAAATTTTCAAATTAGAAGATAAACATTTTATTTTAATATATATTATAATATTTTGCTAAAGCATCTTTAAAAATAGTTTGAAAATTAATTTTATTTGATTTAACTTTAAAGTATCACCAAAAAATATATATTTTGAAATATAACCGAAAAAAGTCTGAAATATGACCTAAAAAAAAGTTTGAAATTTGACCCAAAAATTAAAATTTTATAATTTAACCCGAAAATTAAAGTGTAAAATATGTTTCAAAAATTAAATTTTGAAATATGACCTCTAAATTTTTGTTAAATATGACGCAAATAAAGTTTGTAATTTGACCCAAAAATTAAATCTTAAAATATGCCCAAACTTTATGTCAGATAATCAACGAAATTTCGAAAAGATGATCTTAATTTATTTACGAAATATGACCAAAAATTAATTTTGAACTATTAATGTTGGAATTTTTTTTATATTCCCAGTTTTGACCTGAGTCAAGGATAATCCCGAGTCATATTTTAGAACTTTAGCCGATGTTGAATTATTTCCAAAACGAGAAAAAATGCGTGAAATTTTGGAAGACATTGGAATGAAACCAATTGTACCAAATGGCGGTTATTTCATGATTGCCGACGCTTCGTCTATCAAGCATTTAATCCCAGAACACGAATTAGATGATTCGACCGATCCATGGGACTATAAAGGTAAAAACAAAGTTTCTGACGATATATCGAAAATTTTACTTTTTGCCTACGGTAGGTGTTTTTGATATGTTCAGGAAATCATGAATAAAAATGATCTATGCGAAAAAAATTTCGAAATTTCATGAGGAAAGTGTTTAAAAAACAAAACTGTTTTTGAAATTGCCTATCTTTTGGCTTGGAATTTTCAAAATAAATTCAGGAATAATTTCAAGCCAAATGATAGGCAAACATTTACGGAAATGCTCATTTCCGGAAAACGGGGCATAATTTTCTGGGTAAATTTCAGCACAGAAACTAAAAGTGTTCCGAAATTGAATAAATCTGAGCTGGCCGAAATCGGACGTGCTTCTCTTGTATGAGGGCTTATATGCTTTGGAATTTTATTTTGTCATTCTAGAAAATCACCTGCTTCCAAATAATATGACTCATAATCAAAAAATATGAAAAGTTCATTATTTTCAAAGTTTGATTTCTTTAAGATTTCTATGGTGTCAAATATAATATGACTCTTATTACGTCTCAAATTTCATCAATAGCTATTGTTCGAATTTCCAGATTTTTTAAAAATTTAATTTTAGCCGTTCGATGGTTATGCAAACATAAGAAAATCGCAGCAATTCCAAATACTGCATTTTACAGTGAAGGACACAAACGAGATTTCCAGCAATATATTCGATTCTGTTTTGCCAAAGATGACGAAGTTCTAGACAAATTTGGTGATATGATGAGAGAAGGGTTCAAGGCGTAGAACAAAAAATACTCTCCCAAAATGCTTTAAAAGTGTTATAACAATTATTTATATTGACCTTCAAAGTTAAAAATTTTGTCTGTATTCGAATCTGTTCTGTCTGAACTTTTGATTTTAGATCAAATCATTTCACTTAAAATATTTACAAAAAATTACGAATAAACCAGTATTGAACTTTTTATTTTTTTCATTTATTTCTGACGGTGCTAAAATTTGGCTACCACCTAAGTTGACGATTGAGCAAAATGTTCACATTTTGAAATTTTTGCTTAATTCTGATTGGTTAAGAAAAGTTCACCAATCATCGTTGTAACACCAAAGTAAGCTTGATTTCTCTTAACCAATCAGAAATAAGCTTAATTAAAATTTTCACAATGTGGAAGGAACACATGATGTACTCAGAAAATTAACTTATGGAGTAAGTACCCAACAAAAATAACATTGGTCGTAGTCTGACAGTGATTACGTGTCCCGTTTTGGCGCTAAAGAACTCTGAACTTTCAAACTGAACTTTTAGTTCATTTTCCGGCTTAATTACAAATAAGATTATCCTGTTTTTCGAAATTAATTTTCATTACAGTAGAGGACGGTCAATGTCTGAAAATTCCAAATATTCTCTCGGAATTTTCAACAATTTGTTAAAATTTGATACATTTATATTTATTTCGATTTTCTTTCCACTGTATTAAAAACTGTGCTCTTTGGGCCAAACAGATCTTCATCTTCACAGAAATATTTTATTACTGCATAATAAATGGTGCCTCACTACATGGTCTGAAATTAAAAAAAATATCATTAAAATATGTAAGAGAATTGGTTTGACCAAAATATTGTTGTACGAAAATTCGAATTTTTTGTTAAAAAGTTATTGTAATCATTTTCATGGGGTGTCATAAACAGCGCAGAAATAACAGGCTGACGTCCTTAATTGTGATTTACGTACCTAAAAATAGGTACAGGTTTGAGCGCCAATTAATTGAAGAAATAGGATTTGTTTTTTGAGTGGCAAAATTTCATAAAATCTTTCGGTTAAAATCGCATTTTTCTCCCATATAAGTTAAATCCAAAAAGTTTAAGCCAAATGGAAGCAAGTTTACGGGTGCTTAACGATTCTGAAAATGTTAAACTCTGTACGAAGCGGTTTTAATGATGCAAATAAAAATTTATATATCATAAAATCATATTTCTGCGGAAAATATTGAAATATGTATTTTCAGAGTTCAATTATTGATTTTAATCGAATTAGAAATAAAAAAATATAAAAAATAATATATGCTGAGTCAGCAAAGAGTTTCCATTTTATTTTTTCGAACATTTGTTTTTTAAAGAGGGTTTTCAATAAGAGAGTACAGCTTCTGAAAATTTTTTCATAAGTATGGTTTTTGAGGGGTCACATGAGATTTATAAGAGATCATCTCCACGTTATCTGAGGATAATCATATTATTTTTCGGAAAATTTCTTTTCATGGGAACGACTTTCGAGAAGTCGGAAACTGTACTTAAATAACTATACTAATTCTTTATTTTTTGTGTCTGTTTATTCGTTACTTCCCGTGGTGGTATCTTTTGCATACATTTTTGTTTGTTAATTTTTAAAAAAGTCTGAAAACAATTCATTTTATTTATGTGCAGAATCGTGTTCTTTGAGAAAAAATACAATTCTCAACACAAAACAAATTCAAAAAATGTTTTTCAAAAATTTCATGAAAAATAATTTTTTTTCCCAAAAAAATCGAATTTTTTTACGAAAAATTGGAATTTGAAATTTTTGCGATTTTTATGCAGTTTTAGATTAAAAAATTAAAAATTTCCAAAAAATTGAGATTTTTTCAAAAAAAATACAGTTCTCAACACAAAAACAAATTAAAAAAAATATTGAAATTTAAGAAAAATCGAAATTAAAAAAAAAAATTTCAAGAACAATTAAAATTAAACAAAAAAAGAAATTTAAAAAAAATGTAAATTTTCGAGAACAATTAAAATTTGAAACTTTTGATTTTATAATGACATTTTAATTTAAAACAAAAAAAATAAAACGATACCTTTGCCGTTATTTCCCTGTACTAACCTTTTACTTTAGATTGTTTTAATAATGACCAACTAAATGACGCAAATGGAAAAACAAGTTGGCTCGTCCCAGCCGGACCCGGAAGCCGACTTAGGAAATGATCTTAATTTCAAACAAAATGAATATGTTAAACTTATACAAATGAAAAAAGAATATATTAAAGAACTCAACGATGCGTACCACAAAGAAAGTGGAGGAAAACAGTTTTCAATTTTCTCCTTAAAATATACATGACTTTATTCATTTTCGACGACAAATCGTCATTTTTACCGGTATTTTGTCGGTTTTTATCCTACTACTGATCATATAGTTCTTGCCCGATTACATTTATTTCTTATAAAAATGACCCTTGAAATGATACTGTAGAGAGCTTTTAATAGGGCGCGAACTGGCTCCATTTTTTAGCACTTTCTTTAAAAAAATATGAAAAATGTAATATTAGCGTTTTTTGATATAAAATGACCCTTTTGTACTTAGAAACCGCTAAAATTTTAATTTTTTATTATTTCTTTCAAGGAAAATTAAATTTTGAATAAACGTGAAATAACATGGCCAATTATTCGGTAAGGCACTATAGACTGATAAGTTATTTTGGTCTCTAATGCCCCGCGTGTACAGAAATAGGCCATGGTTGATAATATCAGTATTACAAAATAGACAACGCCAAATCTGTTGATGGCGGTTTCACAGCTTTATCAATTACGGGGCCTCCTGGAGATTATTTGTTATTTTGGTGTTATAAAAAGGCCTAAATGGCAAATAATCTCCAGGAGGCCCCGTAATAGATATGATATAATTTGATTTTCATTATGAAGTATAGATAGATATCTACTGTATTTAATAAGATATTAAAATATGGCTCACAAAAATTATTTTACATACATAAAAGAAATATTCTAACGAAGAAAATAAAAAAATGATATTATTATTTATAAGGACACTAAGATTAATATTTTGCTAAAGATTTTATTGAAAACTGTTATAAAAGTTGAAGAACAGGTCAAAAACACGGACATTTTAGATCGACTCAAAATGGACCTGGATGAAGCCAATAATACCTTATCCAAATTTCAACAAAGTTTACTTGAAGTTCGAGAGCAACTAGAAGGAAAGACTTTTATTCCAAATTCCAGAACATTTAACGGTAAAAATGATGAAGTACAGTATGTCACGTTTTTGCTTTCTTTTTTTCCAATTTGGATAACTTGCTATCCCCCATTGAGATCAATTTTCGCAAATACCTACGTTTTTTCCAGATTAAACCAATCAAAACGGTGGAATGCAGATTTATTTGATTTGATTAACTCGATTTTAATGTTTCGAGAGCAAAAAATTTTTTTTTTCTCAAAAATGTTACTGCTTTATTTGTCTAAGCTGACGTTTGAGTGTCTTTTTTTTTGGCAAAAAATAATTTCAAAATACCATAATAATTTAGGGCCTATTTTAAAAATTGTTAAACGTCCAGTTGATTTTCTTCACAATTTTACCATTGAAATTTCCAATTTGCGCGTTAAAATCGTGCTGCTCTATTTACAAAAGACTAGTACAGATATTTCAGCGCCATTATTTCGATTTTTTGACCGAGATTTTTCGCTTAAAAACGGCCGAAATTTCGTCAAAACCTTCGTTATTTTGGATAACACGTTCGTCTATAAGGACAAAACGCCCAATATTTCAAATATTATTTTTATTTTAAAGACCATAATAATGTAGTGGGTATTTTTTTCTTTGTTTTCTCAGCTGTTTCACATTAAACAAAATGGAAGTTACCCGTGTAACGAACCATCTTTTTTCAGAGTGAAAAGAGCAAAAAATGTATTCAAAATTTTAAGATTAGGTATTAATTATACCGTATATAATTTATAGGGCATACTTTTTATACGGTATAATTTGTAAACAGTATAATTTTTATATATTTAGTCAAGTTAACTTCTGTTTCAGTCGATATGCCAAACGGTGCTTGTTGCATTACCGCCGAGGAAAATTTAACAGTTCAAGAAGCTCTTCTCAAATCTAACCGTTTCAAAGATATAAATTTAAAACAATCGAGGTTAGAACATCAGTTCATGAATGCCGATCACAACCAAGATACCAGATTTGTCAATTGGAAAGATTCTTCTTTAGATTATGTTAATTGCCATTTATTTTTTCACACTGACGACGAAAATTTCTTGAAGAAAGTTGCCTCCAGTACGCATAACTTTGATATTGCGTCAATTTCACTCAAAGACTGCGGATTCTGTAATAAGTTTATTGTCACGAAACTTAGAAAATGCAGGTTTGTTTTTATAGTTTATTTGGGGGTTGAAATTTTTCTTACAAATTTTTGCACCTTGAAAAAAAATTTCGACCAATTTTTTTTATCTTTGTACGGTTGACCGATAAAAAGGTTAAAATTAAACTCGTGCCCGTTGTACATGGTTCAAATCAACGGTTTTTATCAAGAAAAAATAAAGGTCGGGTTAGAATAAAAATGTTGCAATCCCCCAAAAATTAACCACCGACCTTTTTGTTGAAAAGTACAGAAAAATACGAATTTTTGATGCAATTTGAAAATTAAAAAATAATAAGTGGATGCGAAAGATATATCTTCTCTTCAATAATAGTATTTTTAAATTAATGGATTGATTAAAAAATTTGATAAAAAATAACGTTTTCCACCAAATCATTTTAGTTCATCGTTATTTCTTATGAAAATAAAATTAAAATAATTTACAGATTTCTAGACTAAATTGATTGAAGCAATCAGGCAGATTTTTTTTTAGGTTTAGTTCAAATTTTGGATATTTTTTTTTATGTGGAAGTTATTTCTATCAGATGCAAAATTTTTCAACATTTCTTTACCCTTTCAAATAGAACGCGAATTATTTCTGGGATTTTAATATGAAGCAAAAGTTTTTTATTTTGAAAAAAAAGTTTTTTTCTATTTTTTTGGACTTCATTTTTAATAAAGCTGCTTTCAGCCAGACTAAAGTGTTTTATACTTGCATAGCCATAACATTTATATTTTTAGCGTCTGTAAAATAAAAGTTTGCTCTACTTGCGAAAAGAAAATGACTCAAATTTGTAAGAGAGATATACGCCCGACCATAGCCCCACCGCCGCCGGCATCAGATCCAGAAGATGACTGGAGAATCAAAAGGATAGTTATAAATTTTTTAAATACAAAAAAATATATTTCCGGGGTTAACTTTTGTGCCGATTTTTTTTTTAATTAGGTCGTTTTTTTCGGTCAACTCATTGTGATTTCGACTGGGATAACTAGACAATATAGCGACAAATGGTTTTCTGCACGTGAAACCTTGGAGATAAATATGTGGTAGAAATTCCGTATATTTCAAATTTCAAAGTTGAAATTTGAAACTGACAAAAATGTCTTAAACATTTTTTTGGTGTCATATTACAAAATATAATCTGTGAAAATATAAGTTGAAATGCCCATTTTTTAACTTCTATAAAAGAGAGGAAGTTAACGATTGGGAAGTTGTTGGAGGTGGAACTTGGGGTATTGTATATAAAGCTAAATGGCATGGCCAAGTTGCGGTCAAGAAGTTAAAATGCAAAAATCCAACGGCGGCTCAAGTGAAAGAATTCGAAAACGAAGTTAAAATCTTAAGACAAACTAGACACGAGCACATAGGAAACATGGTGTAAACTTTCTGAAATGATGAAGTATTTTGTTAATATGGAAAATGATAAATTGAAGATAATACCTGCGTGGAGCAAGTAACTTGGAGGGAACGTTAATCCGCCTAATTTTTATTTTTAAAAAGACAATTTTTGACTAAACTTTCTAGAATTGAAGAGTTTTCTGACGTGCATAAAGAAAATTAATACCTTTACTGTCGAATTTAAAAAAATGTAGTTCTCAGAACAATAAACCTTATTAATTTGGAGTACCAATTACCGAAAATAAGGCGGATTACCGTTTCTTCACTTTTTGTACCATTTTTAGACCTTCAAAAAATTTACATGATCCGCGCAAGTATTATCTGCGTTAATTTTTTCTAACTTAAATTCAACCATGAAAATTATTGGAACAAATTATGTATAGGAGATCAAATTTCACCAAATAAAATTATGGCTTCAGAGTCAATTTCACTTTTGAAAATTATTAAAATTTGCATAATTTAAAAATATGACCAAAAAATAAATATTTTCACTTCGATAAATTTAAAGATAAAATTTGATTCCAAAAACATTATTCTAATAAAGAAATTTGACACCCAAAGTTATTATAATTTATAATATGGGTTTAATTTTGGGTATAAATTGTTTTTATTTATCTTTCCGGAATCAAATTTTATGTTTAAAATATATTGAAGTAAAAATATTTATTTTTCATTATATTTTTACTAAATAATATGGTTCCGAGATTAAATTTGACCTTTAGACATAATACAAATCGGCGTAATACTTTCGTTATTAAAATTATGTTTTCGGAATCAAATTTTATTTTAAAAACAAATCGAGGTGTCTAATAGGACAAAGCGGTCGAAATTCAGCCAAAACCTAGGTATACGCAAGTTGTCATTTTTTTTGGTTCATTTTTTAGTAAAATTTTTTACTTTAATTGAACTACTACCTAAAAAAAGGACCTTAGATATTAAAATTAACGAAAATCTCATATTGGTCCTATTGTTTACACTTTGTCTTTAGTATTATTTATGGCGTATATTTTAAATCCCCCAGATGATATGTGTATAGTAATGCACTGGTGCTCCGGGACCTTATATAAACTTCTTCACGTCAAACGAGAACCGCTTCGATTAGAAGAAGCAATCAGAATATCGAAAGAAACTGCACAGGTTAAAATATTACAAATTCTCATATTTTTCCTAAAATAGTTCATATTATATGATAATATAATACCTATATCGAAGAACCTGCCTAGTGTAATTTTTATGTCAATCGTCTATGTTTTTATGTTGCTATTGACATAAAAATTACACTAGGCAGGTTCTTCGATATAATACCTATGATAAAAAAATCGTCAAAAATCAATCAAAAATAGAAATTTATGCGTGAGTTTTAGGTAACGTCGAGACAAAAAGTGATTTGTTGAGACTTCAGGTGATTAAAGGACAGATTAAAAGCCTAATGTATTTTGGAATCAACTCCAGTCTCGACGCTATTTGAAACTAACGCGTTAGTCATCTAAATTCAAAAATATTTACATTAGGGGGGGATTTGAAAATATACAAAAATTTATTTTTTGATGAAGAACAGCAGTAAAAATGGTATTTGAAATTGCCATTTAGAAACAGGCTTTTGACAGCCGTCCCCAACTTTATAAATTTTTTTATGCATTTACTTTTGAAGCTCATGACTAGGCGCTTCTTTTAAGGGTGGTGTCGACAAACGGAACAAAATTTTGTTTCGCATTTCCCACCCTAATTTAGATGGTATTTCTTAAGACCTTAGAACTTAACTAAAGTTTCATCAAAATCGGTTATTATCAGCGAAAAAAAATTATCAGTTTTCATGTGATGGTTCATTTCTACATCCACCACTAAATCTTATATGTA
>SCLH01000887.1:73127-89525 GCA_004367855.1 Oikopleura vanhoeffeni
CGAATCCGATTCGGTAAAAATCGGTGATTTTGGATTAGCGACTACCAAAAAGAATAATGCAAGACGAGATAATGGACAACAAACTAATGCACCAACAGGTACGCTCGCAGTTTAATATTTGTAAGATTTTTTTATGTCACTAGAGAGATACAATAAAGTGTCTTTAGTAGGACGCGTCATAAGGATTTTAATAGTACTGTCATACGAAAAGTACTTAACTGTTCTCAAGAAAGATGTCTTGGTATGATACGTACATTACATACGTATCGTACTATGGCGTATTTTTAGGAAACAGTAAAGTACTTTTCGCAGTACAGTACTTTGAAAATCTTAAGGACGCGTCCTACTAAAGAAACTTACTGTACTGTTGAACGGTTCTTTGGCTAGTTAATTTGATAGATCATTTTATAAGATGACCCCAGGGTAAGAAATTCAAGTTTGTAGCATTTGAAATATAGAGTTTCAAAACACAGTATTTTTTTGTTATAATATTTATTTAATTTTTGTCATTTACAAAATATGAATTTGCTTATCTTCTAGAGAATTTTTTCTTGAAAGAGAAGACAATTGATTTTGAAGTCAAATTTTTATAATTTGAGCGGTTCTAAAACGCAGTTTAAAAAATTCACGCGAATCTTTTATTTGACCTTAAAATCATTTTATTTTGAAAAAATTTAAGAAAACAAAAAAATCTTAGTGTTAAAATGACCATAAAAAAATACAAGATGACCTAATGAAATCGATACAATTTTGGGTTGATACCATCCCCATTTTTGACTTTTGAAATAATTTTAAATTATACTTGATTTTTATGGTGTTAAATTTCATGTGAAATAATTGAAATATTTTTTTTTGTTTACGGTGTCAAATTTCATTATTTTAAATTTTATAATGAAATACAGTACTGTTGTTTATGTCTCTAAGTACATCGTGTTAAGACAAAAACGACCGAAATTTGGTCAAAATCTACGTAATTTTTTCTTCTATAAGGACTCCTTATTAAAGATCAAGCGGCGGTTTTTTAAGACAAAAAATTGTCCTATAGGCACATATGATCTTTTTGGTCATGATGTCAACGATTCCTAGGCCTCTACTTTAGCGTTCGTGTTTGATCAATGAGAGCATCAGATATTACTACTTGGATCAATAAAAGCTTCGAAAATAAGTTCGAACGCGAAAGTAGTGGCTTAGGGATCCCCTTTTAAGATATTTTACCGGTTTTCACGAGTAATTCGACCCGAACGGGGGGGTCATATTACATGATTTCTCTATTTTCATATTGAAATAATTTCCTTTAGGAAGTTTGTTCTGGATGGCCCCCGAAATCATGCGAGCAGGAAACAACAACGGTAAAAACCCTTACACCCACGCATCTGACATTTACGCCTATGGAGTCGTCTTATACGAAATTTTTGCTGGCGAATTACCATATCAAAACAAAAGCTTTATCGATCCTGCAATGGTCATTTATATGGTTGGTTCTGGTAAAATGAAACCAGATTTGAACCGGTTGAACCCAAAACCGTCGGAAAATGATTCTAATCAACCTGGTGCCAAATCAACCCCGAAAATGATTCGAGAATTGATAGAAAACTCTTTACTCAAAGATCCGACAGCCCGTCCAATTTTTCAAGAAAATTCGTAAGTTACAAACTGAAATCTAGGTCGCAATTTTTTGAATTTAATTTTTTGCCAGAAATATACATTTTAGGTGATTATTTTTCTAGCTGGTCCGAAAGTAAGGTAAATTTTATGACAAAATCGTGCGGAAGACGCCTTGTTAGAATATCTGTTTTTTGCAAATTTTGAGGAATTTTCTAAAAATGTCTCTGATTTTCGAAACCCCCTCGACAGACGTCAAATGGTCAAAAAGGAAGTCAAGTTACATATTATCTTCATAAAGTTAAAAAGATCTAAAATCTGTCCAATAATTTTACATTTGTTATTCAGGTCAACTCCCCGTGAAAAATCACTGTAAAATCCAAATAAAAAATAAAAAACTGACTTAAAAATAATACCTAATCCTCACAAAGCATTGCTTTTGCGACAACAACTCCCTTGAACATACAGTTATATTTTTGAAAATTGAAAATAATTTGTTATATTTTAGGGAAACACCACTCAAATCCGTCTTATCGATATTAAACACAGTTGAAGAAAATAATGAACCAGAAAGACATAAGCTCAAAAAATCTAATTCCGACTCGCCAATAGTTTTCAAATTTTATTTTTTTTTCGACGGATATCTTAAAAATTTTTTGAATTTTTTTTGAATTTTAAATACTGTCATGTTTGTCTATAAGGATAAAAAAACGAAATTCAGCACAAACCTACGTAATTTCAAAAACACATTGGTCTATAAGGACAAAACGGCCAAATTTTCAAATATTATTTCTATTTTAAAATACCATAATAATGTAGCGGGTATTAATATTTTGATCTTTTCTGAGCTATTTTACCTGGAACTGGACAAAAACATGACTCATATCATATGACTAATTGATACCAAACTTTTCATAATTCGTCTATAAGGAAAAACCAGTGGGTTTTCACATGGACCAAAGATGTCCTTATAGACAAGCTCGACAGTATACAAAATTTCAATATTTATTCATAATTTGAAAACTATTTCCAGCAACTACATGATTCACATCGTGCTTCAGAAATCTCTCCTGATCAAACATTAGACCGTGTTATATAAATTTATCTGCTGCTCTTTTTTCACACTTTTTAAACTTTCTTAGAAAAATCTGCAAATTTTCCATTTTTCGGATTTGTCTTCATTAAAATACAGGGTTCCCGATTGTTACAAATAAAAATCATTTTTCCCGAATAGAATTCAACTGCACCAATTTCAACGTTAACTACCTACATGTAATATCTCAAGAATAAAATGTTTAACAGTTTGGAAATTATTTTTATTATTGTGACGAAAAAATACGGTGGTAAATGAATGTCATTAACTATAATAGGACGGCTGTGGAGGCTCAGCCTGTCCTAATTAAATCAAACGACTGTATACAAAATGGAATTCTACAGTTTGGTCGATTTTTTTTTGTCTTGTGCCAAATTTAAACGTTTTGATTGGCGGATAGTAAATTGTGCAAAAATCAAGAACAGAAGCAAAAATATGACACCCTGTATATATGCATATATTCATTACGTTGCCCGGGTGCCTAAATTTTTTTTGCTTTAAAACTACTACTTTAGTAATAAGAAAAAATAGGCACCCAGACATCATAATGGATATAGGAATTCAAAAAACGTCGACCCAAATTGTAAATCTGTTCTGAGGGAACCAGGCTAGATAGCGACAAACGTTTTTCATCTGAATCTTGATCAAATTTGTAGGAGTAAAATGTTTTCTTGACTTCAAAAATCTTACAGGCAGTTTGCTCAAGCAATTTCAATGACTGATTTCCGGTCACGTAATCAACCTAGAGAGCCAAAACAATTTCATCGCTTATGCAAAAAACGTTTATCGCTATCCCAGTGGGTGGAGTGAAAAACGACCTTATCATTTTGACGATGTTAAGTTTATTTCATAAAACTTTCTATATTTTTATGGGATCTGAATTATACTCAAATAAGTTTAGATTAATTTGTGAATATGTACGAAATGAGTCTAGAAATTCCGTTTAAAACTAGTCGTCATGCAAATATTGTTCTCAATTCTGTTATACAAGATGAAGAGCCAAGATCTGGTACATCCCTTAAAAGGTAATTTACCAGTAAAGTATTATGAGCTGAGCGGGCATGTCGGAGTACATATTTTACTATACACTTTATATTCGTAAATTAGACGTTTTACGATCGGGTTATTTAGATTTTTATTGACATTTGTGATTGAGTCTACTAGACGTTTTACGTCCAACCCATTTAAATTGTAGAAACGTCGTTAAAAAACTAGGAACCTCTGTGCTCTAACTCGAATATACCGTATATTTTATATACGGTGAATATTCGTAAATAAAGAGGCAAAAACAAAAAAAGGTCCAATTTTTTTTGCTTGAATTATACGGTATAAATTAATTATAATTTATACTCCTTAATTTTTTCCCGTTTCTGCTTAAAGTTTCACAATTTTGCTGAAATTTCTGGTGTGGCCAATGATGTTCAAAGCGCGAACTCATATAGAAATAAACTTGGAAACAAAAAGATAGTGGACCAATAAAATACACTGTTTCAATAAGAGAAACGTGGATTGATTGCACATATGACATCACATTAGCGCAAGGAAAACTCATAAAGACAAAAAATCCGAAAACAAAGACATCGAACATTTGAAAGATAATATGTCAAAACCCCGGTAGGAGCCTCGCAAGGAACTTTCTGTCGCGTTTTTGCACCCCCCAAGCTACTACAGCCTATCCTCAAACAAGGAAAATCAGAGTAAAATTCGAAAATAACGAATTTGGATAACTCATATATTACCTACGGTCCATCTGTTATAATTTAGGGTGCTAGCGAGAACATACATGACTGAACTAAAACTGTTGTAAACATTTTGCTATCGGGGTAATGCGCACCGAAAAAACGATTCCGAGCAAAAAATTCTTTTTTTGCTATCTAGTGTCAGAAAGTGAGTTCAAAAAACCCTCATTTCACCACAATTTCGTTTTTGAGCATAATCAGCTCAAATCAGTTTTATTGCAGCGTAGACGCACATAAAAATTTGCTATTATTCTGAAAAAAATTTTTTTGAAAAATAAATGTCAAAAATTGCTAAGAAATTTGGTCATTACAAAAAATGAACGTAGGCGGATAATTAAACCTGAAATTTGTCAATCTATATACTACTTTATTTTCATTTCAGCAAAGTCACAAAGCTTTCAGATGCGCAAGTGAGAACCAGGCGAAGACTGCGGAAAAATTGCAAATACCGATTTGGATATTTACACTGTCATTTCCTTGCCAAAATGCCAAAAAAATAAAAAAAATATTCATTTATTTCTTCGTAGTTTTTTGCCCATATATTTTCTCCATTTGGTCTCATCATTTTAATTTAAAACTTAGAAATTTGACGCTGCGCACTATCAATTTTATGAGAAACATATATTAACGCAAATAATACAAACGATTGTTAAATTTATATAGGTCTAATTTTAAAACTTATAACTGACATTTTAATTTTATACATTTTTCAAATAATCGAAGTGGACGAAAATTGAAATACAGTGACTGCCGAAGAAGCGAGAATCCAGAACCTCTTCCACTAGTTTCAACTTATATAACTCTCGTTTCAGCAACGATTGAACAATTATGCTGGAATAACACAGTGATATGACTTTAAACAGACAAACGGTGAAGGACAGAGTCGGGCCCTAATTTTGACAGACGACTGTAACGAATACAGCCCCAAAACGGAGAAAATCTTCTAAAATAAAGTTTAATTTATTGAAACTATCCTCTGATTTTTCAAATAATATAAAAATAACGTTTATTACGTAAAATAGTTTTTTGATTACCAGATATCTTTCAGAACGCACTCAAAGCCATTTGTCAAAAAGCTTGCGCAGGTGCCGGAAGAGCTTCACTTTTCAAATAACGTGTCACTATAGAGTTGGGCTTTGTTATTCATAAATTTTAGACCCTTGTGTGTTGTTTTATATTTGGTCGTCAGTACTTTATTTGGCACCCCCCTCTCCCGCAAAAGTACTAGTTGTATAAATTGTTTGTGCATTGTAGCCAACCAACTCTTATCCTCGAGTATTTTTTATTTCAAGCTCCACCGTGACTGGTAATCAGGAAAACCTTCATTTTGCTTTTGAGGTGTAAAAAAGTGCCTTTACTCCACCAATTGGTGTCGGGTGTAAAAATAAATATTTCCTAAAGTTTCCTCTAGCAAAGTCACCCCAATGCTGGTACAAAAGTGTGGCAACTACAACGGGTTTTACTGGAGAGGGGGGGCGTGCCTAAAAAAAGTTACCTCAGCAAAAAGACAGAAAATTCTATTTTTTACAAAAAGAGTTATGAATCGTTTAATATTATAAAATTTTCGAATTTTTAAGGGATTTTGTATTAAGTCGTTTTTTTTCATTTGTACCTGAGGACGGACATTTCCCGAAACTTTGCCAGATCCACTATAAAGACGAACATTTTCGCCGAAACTTTGCCGGTCACCTTATAAGGCCGCACTTTTGAAAGTCCATCGTCCTTATACAGGCACGTTACTGTACTTAATATTTTAATTGTAACTGTTGAAATGAGTAAAAATTTCAGACCCTTTAAACGGACAGCCCCGGAAAATAATATATTCAATACTTAGGGGGGTACTGTGCTTTCTAAAACAAATTTCTTATATGGGACTTTAATCCGGCCGAGCCGTTTTCGATACAAATTTTAATTTAGGGGGTATCGGTCGCAATGTTTCTAAGGCATTTTGAGGCCTAGAAACATTGCAACCGCTACCCCCTTAATTTACATTTGTATCGAAAACGGCTCGGCCGGATCAAAGTCCGACATAATATCATCGTATTAATAAAATTAAAAGTCGGATGTGTGATAACCGATAAAAATGGTCTCTAGTTTCACTCAAAAATGGCTCATTTCAGGTCTTTGAAGTCTTCTGGTCGCCGAACTAGACGTCTGTGGGATGCGAGACTACCGCCAATGTGATTTGTTTTAGTCGAATCAGTCTAGTCCCGATCCTCAAAAAAAAATTTCACGAAGCACAGTACCCCCTTAAACCTGTCCGTTTTAAATCTTATCAGTGTTGAAAAAACTATTTTATTAGAAAATGGCGGGAAGAGAACGCAATCGAGAAAAGTTAAAAGAATTTTATATAAGTCAAGCTCGCGAAAATGCGGAACTTGTTCGAAATCCAGAAATTAATTTGGACTCTAGTCAATTTATAAAAGAAATTTATATTCAAAAAACTCTGAGGGATTTACCACTGGCGGCGCTATTAGAGAAAGAAAAGGGAGTGGGGAGAGAAATCGGAACCTTGGACCAAAGTATGCAAAGTTTAGGGGTGTTTTGAAATTGAAAATAAAATGGTCAGTTTTATTTTTCTTAAAATTTTAAATACCATAATTATGTTCCCAAAACGAAAGTATAGAAATAATTTTGATTTATTTTAAGCTGATCCTTACATTCAAGAAATACTGTTTACAGAAATTTTCCTATATTGTTGTTCGAATAATAATGTCATTATAATATCCTAAAGAAAAATATGTAACATCTAAGATGTTACATCTTTAGGCAACGCACCGTGCAAAAATTTATAATTTAAATGACGCTATCCACCTATAAATGGGAACAGAAATCTAGGACCAAATTACAGCGAGGAAAAATCGAAAAAAGATAACAAAAAATTTGAGGAATCTTTTCATAAAAAAACATTTTTCCGCCTACGCAGTTTCGCCATTTTCGATGGTTAAATTTTCTGCTCAAATGACCAAAAATTTTTCATCAAACTTTTTCAAAAATGATTTATTCTGTTTAAACCCAAATTTCGTTGCGGTAACGCTCGTGCGGTTTTTAATTGAAAATAAAATCAATATTTATCTCCTTCTTATCGAGTTTGAAGCCAGAAAATACATAAAATGTAGAGTTTTCTAGAGCGATTTTCTGACCACTAGGGGGCCAAATTTTTTTTCATCATTATTATTTGGTTACGACAACCCCCCTGAGGTCCAAGAGCACTCATGAACACTTGTAGAGTTGGCCACAAGCCACCGTCGGCACGCCTAAACATCTTACTTTATTTTTGGGAAAAAACTTTTGATAGAATATCGGAAAATACTTTTTATCATATCACACCATAAAATTACGAAATAGCTCAAATTGTCCCCAATTTCCTGAAACAATTCTGATAATACTTACGGTAACAATGAATACTTGGAAGTGGTTTGTACGTTAAAATAAGACATAAGGCAAAAAGTGGGCAGACAGGAAGCACAAAGTTACCATCTAGAAGCCAAAACTGAAAAAATGAGGCGCGATAAAAAGTTTTGGGGATAAGTGAAAAGGGGGTGCATGTGGCTAAGCTCTGGGATGCTTGTGCCAAATACTCCGAAGCACTTCATTGGTCCAAACAATAATTTCCACAGACGAAAACTAGTTCCTTATTCCGGTAAACGTGCTAGTAGATTGAGCCCGAAAAAAAAAATTAAGATGTTCACTTTTGACCGATAACTTAAAAATTCTTGAATCGGATGTCTTCCTTCCGAAACACAACAAAACATTTGTTATCATTTCACTAAGTTACCCTAAGGTAAACGTTTTGGTAGGACCCCACAGTTTTCCCCTCATTTGAAATGGAACGAGAAATAATCACAACGGATTCGACACCCAAACACCAAGGGATAAAATAAATGACCAAAATTTTTATGATTTCAACGGATGTCCGGTGATACCGAAAATTGACCGTAAAATTTAAAAAATCAAAAAACTTGTCATTATTTAATCCTTGGCTGTTGGTGCCTAAATCCGTTGTGTGCTTACTCGTCGTTCTCAAATGGCAGGGGAAAAATGGTGTGGGTCAAAAAAAGTTACTATCAAATTATCTCGCCTAATATGCCTACAATGTAATTTCAAACAGATGAAATAGTTATGATAATAAGTACACAAATTATCAAAGCCACAGATACTATAAACAAATGCGAACTGATTTCCTGTGACATTGAAATTTCAATGAAGAGTCGTTGCTGAAAGTGACCAAATGCAGTGATGTTCGACAAACAACAAAAGTGAAGAAACCACAGCGGAGACAAATTAGAATGGTTTGCAAAATGAAAACATTGACAAACATACGTTTTATTCGAATACAATAAGAGTTAAAATTAGAAAATGACGCGGGAGAATCAACAGAGAAGATTACCAAAAGCAATAGGCAGGTCCAACTTTAATCTGTAAACACGCAATGTTTTCAAATTTTAGAACATTTGATATTATATCATTGATGTCTGTAAAGAAAAGTACTCTGTCTGAGTTTTATTCGAGCATGAGTAATGGCCATATTATTTAGAAAGTTAGATGAAAGACTTTCAAATCTGAGAACTCGTTTGATTATATTCCAAATATTAATAAACAATAATCTTGTCAGTTAATTTAAACTCCAGAGTAAGGGAAAATCATACAAAAGAGACATGATCTTCTTAGAAACCATTTTTAGTTGTATAAGAAATTATCAAAAACGTTTTTATAATGAAAAAAGTTCAAGGTCGTTAAATCATTAGTCAATAAAAAAATCGGTTATATACTAAAGCATTTTATGTTAATGAAAAATAATATATTCTTATGAACGGGCCTCAAATCAATTGGTAAAGGTCCAAAATTTGGGAAAAAGCCAAAAAAAAAAAGAATTCAGTGAAGCACAAGATATTAAATTTTAATAAAAACGACTAAAAGCCGAAAGTATGCAGGTACTGATTTAAGTGGACGCCGGTCAAAATGTCCAAATGCTACATCAAGTTTTCTAATAAAAATACTCTTTAATCGTTGGCAAATATTGACAAATTTAGTAAAAAATAGTAATATAATTGTTGTTGACCCTTTCAAAAGAGTGTCTAGAAAATTACAAAAATCATCTTCGTTGCAATCTATCAACTTGATCTGAGCAAGGTTAAACGTTTTGAAAAGCTTATGCGCCATTTGATTGAAATTACTTCAACTGAAAAGGAATTGAAAGAATTATTTCTTACTCGGCTCAAATGTTGAAAACAAAACGCTATCTAGCAGCCTATGAGAAACTTTACAAGGTCGGATAACCCTTATTTGTTTTAAAGAATGACCTTTTTGAAGCATAGCAAAGAAACTTGAAATATAGTTTTAGAAAATTGACAATATTCAACTTTTTTGAACATAAAGGGTGCACAGCGTAAAAAAACAGAGAAGTTGAATAAAATATTAATGCTCAAGTTATGAACCAAAACAAAACGATGACGAGGCAAGAAAGTTGTATATTTTGGCCATCTAGTAGTCAGAAAATGATTTTTAAGACCGACTCACTTGATTTTAGCATATATAAACACATATCTATCGATTTTGAAATAAGCCTGTCACAAAATATGAATAAGTTGAAGAAAAAACATTTGAAAATTGTGAAAAATGGTCATAGTCGAGAAAATTTTTTTTTCGATTT
Organism: Oikopleura vanhoeffeni; assembly: GCA_004367855.1. Lineage (NCBI taxonomy): Eukaryota > Metazoa > Chordata > Appendicularia > Copelata > Oikopleuridae > Oikopleura > Oikopleura vanhoeffeni. The sequence goes on from SCLH01000887.1 coordinate 83,215, forward strand.
ATTTATTTTTTAAAAAGGCCGCAATGTTTGTAGAAATTTCATTGCGAGTCTTTCGCCGGTTTCATCTATTATGTCAAAATTCAGGAGAAAAAATGATATTCTAACCTTGCCCGTTGGAGTCCTGGCGCTACCGGCCATTTAAATGAATAACCGGTATATAGACCGTAAGTCACTGTAAGACTATACTGAATTGACAATGTATTTTTAAATATCACACGTTTATAATTTGTATCTACAATGAACAACTATACGATGCATAAAAAGACACTCAATTCTGAAAAATTGACAGTTTAGTTTGCTAAAAAAGGTATAAAAATAAGTTGGAATTTTTAATGACATAAAATGTAGCGATGAGCATAGCAAACATCTTAAGAAATGGAAACGAGGCCCTTAACATAAATTTGATTTTTTTTCAATTAAAAAGCGTGACTAGCAACGAAAGTTAAGTAAAAACAGAGAAAAAAAAATAAATTTGAAATAATTTTAACAAAAATTTTGGTACTATTGAGAAAAAAAATCCAATTAACTCTTATTCGCATTTATGTTTTTGAAATTGAAAGAAATTCGAAGAAAGAATAATTTTTAAATTTATTTTTATTGATTTTAGACAGAAAAGATTGTTTACAATTTTGCAGGTTTTTTGGTTTCGTGAATCGTTGTTATATTGTGGAGTTGAACCTGATTCATCTTGAATTTCGGGTTTTTATTGAGATTTTTTGGGTTTGACATTCTTAGGTTATGGACTCCCAGTTATTTTCTGTTTGATCTTTAATACTTTAATCATGAATTCGGAATCTGACAAGTAATTCATCGATAGTTTCAATAATTTCCACAAGAGAATGAGTCAAAGCAACATCGACACAAGAAAAAATCCTAAAAAGTCTGACAAAGTAAAAACTGCGGAGCTTGTACAAAAATAGCCGTCATTATCAATAAAGCCAAAACCGATTTAATTCGTCCAGAATTTCACGATAACAATCATAAAGGCGCAACTAACACCCAGGCCTTTGCATCATTCGAAACCAATGTAAAACTCTCGAACGTATCTTCATCACATAGTGATATCTTAATAATGGATCGGATTGAATCGATAGCGACTCATTGATAAGGAGAATAGAATCTTGGTCAACGCAAATTTCGAAACAACATCCGATCGAAAATCGATTTGATAAATTGTCCCACGTCCGTTTGTCAAGAATTTGTCAGACTTTCATGTACGCAATTGAAGTTTGCAAATATGGCTAAACAGTAGGTTCAAAAATCGACAATCCGTCAATTTATTGCAAATATCTTTTGGTAGGTGTCAATACTCTTCCAAAGTGGAAGGCAGATAGAAACAAATCATATTATTTAATGTAACTACGTTTGTTTTAATCTGAGCCGCAACTCGACTATATACGAGGAAAATTTNATTGTTTTTCGGAAAATTTTTCACGTGACCTTGAAAAATTCATATTTTTTGTTTGGGATCGAAATTGAAAAAAATGGCTCCTCAGAAGTTTCTATTTGTTTCGAGCTACCTTGTGCAAAAATTTGAGTGAATTTTGAAATTTAACCTAGAAGGAGATAGATTTTTCGATGACTAAAGTTAAAAAAACGGTGGTTTATCGCATGTTCTAGAAGAAATATAGCACTTATCGACAAAAACGCTCCTCAGAAGTTTTAAATACTAATTATACAGGTTATGTCAAAATTAAGGTTTATTTCAAAATAAAACCTGGGAGGAGATAGATTTACCGTTTTGACTTAGGTCCTCTTGTGTCGCTTACGTGTGAAGGAGTGTGATCATACAAAAAAGTTTTGGCATATTTTTTTCGCAAGTTGAAGGCTAGTTCTACAAACTGGCTAATCTGAATAATATCCTTGAAGACGTGTTTCGCTAATATTCTATCGAGAATATGTCAAATTAGGAGCAGGGATACCCTTAAGATTTTTCCAGGATACCCCTTTGATCAAGATATAATTTTACAATTTTCTGTACGAATTCTTTCTATTTATAAATTTTTTTCATGTTACACATTTATGGTGCTTGAAAATTTCAAACCTAATTATCTTTTAAGATGTAGCTTGTCAAGATATAATTTTACAATTTTCAAAATTGTACCTAATTTAATTTCAAAACATGATGAATAGTTTATGATAATTATAACAAATTTATCAAAGCAACAGATACTATAAAACAAATGCGAACTGATTTCTGTGACATTGAAATTTCAATGAAAGAGCTCGTTGCTGAAATGGACCAAATTTCAGTGATTTCGACAAACTTAACAAAAGTGATGAAACCGCAGCGAGACGAAATTTCAGAATTGGTTTCGCAAAATGAAACTTTGACAAAAATACAGTTTTTATTCGAATTACCAAAAGAGTTAAATAAGAAAATTGACGGCGGGGAGTTAAATGCAGCAGTAGAAGATTACCAAAAAGCGAATAGGTCAAGGTCACCAACTTTAATTCTGTAAAACCTACGCAATTATTTCAAATTTTAAGAACATTTTGAGTATTATCATTGATGCCTGCCAATAGAAAAATACTCTTATCTGAGTTTTTAGCTTCGAGCATGACTAAATGGGCAATTTCTCTAATTTTAAAAATGGTATGATGAGAAAGACTGTTTCAAATCTGAGAACTCGTTTTCTGGATTATATTCTCAAGAATATTTATACAAAAAAATAATCTGTAATTTAATTAATACTCCGATGATATAAATGGAAATCATACAAAAGAGACATGACTCATTCTTACGAAACCCGATATTTTTAGTTTTTAATTAAGAATTAAAAAACGTTTTTTTTTTTAATGAAAAAAGTTCAAGAGTCTTTTAAATCATTAGTCAGATAAAAAAATCGGTTATTATTACTAACGTCAATTTTATTTTGACTGAAAAATTAATATATTTCTATTGACGGGCCTCCAAATCCATATTTTGGTATAAGTTAAATGAGCCAAAAAAATGAAATTTCAGTGAGATGCACAAGATATTTTAATTTTATAAGAAACGAATAAAAGGCCGAAAGGTATGCAGCGTACTAACTTTAAGTGGACAGCCGTGTCTAAAATGTCCCAAAATGCTTACAAATCACGTTTTCTATAAAAAACATTTTTAATCTGTTGGCAAATATTGACAAATTTTAGTGAAAAAATAGGTACATATAATTTTGTTGTTGACTTTTTCAAAGAGTTCTAGAAAATTACAAAAATCATCCTTCGTTTCAATCTATCCAACTTGAATCTGAGCAAGGTTATAACCGGTTGGTTGAAAAGCTTATTGCGCCATTTGATGAAATTACTTCAACTGAAAATGAATTGAAAGAATCTATTTCGTTACTCGTTGCTCTAAATGTTGAAACAAAACCGCTATCACTCAAATTTATTGAGAAATCTTTTACAAGGTACGGATAATCTCTTATTTTATGTTTTTAAAGAATCGACCTTTTTGAAGCATAGAATGGAAAATTTGGAAATTATAGTTTTTATAAAATTGACAATTATTCAACTTTTTTGAACTATGAATAGGGTGCACAGCGTAAAAACAACAGTAGTTGATAAAAATTTATTTGCCTTGAAGTTATTGACCCAAAACAAAAACGATTACGGGCAAAAAGTGTTATTTTTGGCCATCTAGTAGTCAGAAAATGAGTTTTTAAAACCGCACTCACTTTGATTTTTAGCATATAAAACTACATCTATCTGATTTTTGAGAACTAGGGCCGAACTAGGGAGAACTCGTCACAAAATATTGATACAGTTTGAAAAAAAAACATTTTGAAAATTTGTGAAAAAAAATTGGTCATTTCGAAGGAAAAATTTTTTTTTTCGATTTATTTATTTTTTAAAAAGGCCGCAAATTTTTTTTAGAAATTTCCATTGCGAGTCTTTTGCTGCCGTTTCATCTATCTTATGTCAAATTTTCAGGAGAAAAATGTATTTGCTAACCTTGCCCGTTGAGTCCCTGGGCGCTACCGGCATTTTAAATGAATAACCGGTATTATAACCGGTAATTAACACTTTTAAGATATATTCTGAAATATGACAAGTGTCTTATTTTTTAAGATATCACACTTTTTATAATTTATTTAAAAATGACAAACTATACCATTGCATAAAAAGACACCTCAATTCTTTGAAAATTTGACATTTTTATTTGCTAAAAGTGTGCATAAAAACTAAGTTGGAATTTTTAATGACCATAAAAATGTAGCGATGAGCATAAAAANTTGAGTTTTAAAAAAAAAAGATTGATAATAAAATAATTTAATTGAAAGAAATTCTAATATTTTTTTTAAATTTATTTTATTGATTTATCGACAGTAAAAATATTGTTTATAATCTTGCAGGTTTTTTGGTTTTCGTAAATCGTTTGTTATATTGGTTTGATTTGACACTGATTTCATCTTGAATTTCGGGCTTTTTATGGAGAGTTTTTGGTGTTTTTCTCATGGCTAGATATGGGTAGAGGGGACATGTAATGTTGTCCATTCTTGAAATTTCGATTTTTTTTGCATATGCGTAGTGATGAGTCTTTTGTGGTTTTGATAATCTGGTTTCTGTTTCTGCCAGTGTTATTTTTTCTGTTTTTAAATCTTTTCTTAACTACTTTTTTATTCGATGATTGTTGAATTCCTGCATAATTTCATTCGATATGGTTTTCAAAGATTTGTGCTCACCAAATGTAATGCGTCAAAGCAGACTAGTCGACACAAGAATAAGCATCCCTAAAACACTGACCATAAGGTTATAGTAAATGTCAGCAGCTTTAGTATATAAAAAAGCCCATACGTCACATCTATCAATATTTAAGCCAAACGCCGATTTTAATTTCCGTCCAATGAATTTCACGAGACACAGGAGTCATAAATTTCTGCGAAAACTAATCCACCCAGGCTCTTGCATCTCTTTTCGAAACCAAATGTGAAAACTCTTCGAACGTAATCTTCACTCATCATTTAGTGATACTGTGATTAATGGATCGATGTTGAATCGGATACTCACTCTACTCTATGAAATCTTGTGGTCAATGCCAAAATTTTCGAAACAACATGATTCAAAAATCGATTTAATATATAAATTTTTGGTAATTTGTTAACAATTGTAGTTTATGGCAATTTTTGCAAAATATGTTTCAGTAGGGTTCAAAATCCTAATCTCAATTTATTGCAAATCTCTTGGTAGTTGTCATAACTCTACCCCAAGAAGTGATTCTGGCAAGATAGAAACTACAAATCCCTATTTATTATAATTGATAACTACTGTATTGTTTTTATTTTTGCCGTCACTCGTACTATATACGGAGTAAGAAAAAGGTCAGCCACTAGGTGAAAAGGCGTAAATTTCAGCTGGAAATTTTTATCACGGTTTACCAGGCTTTGCCGTCAATGATTTCCTCCAGCTGACCTGTACAGGTTTATGTGGATTATCAAGCAATAAGTAGTAATTACAGCTGGTTAACCCTCTCACTATAAACATTCCTTTCTATGATTCGGGGACGTTTGAGCGGTATTACGGGGAAATTTATAGAAATCAGACTTGATTATTTGTTGGTGTATGAATCAAAGATTAGATTTAAGTTGTAGCGGTATATATTTTTTCTTCTTTTTTATTTCAAAATAAATATATTCAAATCTGAGTTTTATATTCTGAGTTTTGCGAGTTACTCACTTCTGAGACAAATAAACTATCGAAAGTTCAGAACACCAGAGAATTATTTATCCTTCTTTTGTGAATCTGGATGTGCGGGCTGAAAAGCGCCCCCATGAGTGGCTAGGGGGCTTCGGAGTGTTAGCATTGGCCTTCAGCTCACTACTAGATTCCACAAACTGCGTGGTGTTTAATGGAGTAATCGTAAGTATTTTGAGTAGTTATTATTTTCTTAATAACTGCGAACCCTCAGAATTTTCATTTTAACTGCTTCAGCTGTATTACGTCTCTTCATCAATTTGTAGAATAAAGTAGAAATGTGAGTCATATCTTATTAATCATCTACCTGTGTAATATTTAATTCTATAGAAAATAAATTTCATACTTATGACCACATTTAATTGATGAAATTAAATATGTACGTATTTTCGGAAAAAAATTGAATAATATTTGACTCTTTCTGCGAAGTAATTTTGTAAATTTTTCACAAACACTACCGCCTTAATTTGACATGCCTTTTAATGTGAACGAATGTACAGTGCCGCAGATGTTTTAAAATGTTCCACGAGGATCACGGAAATAATTCACAAATCAGGTTAGGTTGATAAGCCGAGACCTGTTCTCAAAAGATGCGGTTGCTAAGGTAGCTTTTTTTATGGGGAACTCCATCCTTG
>SCLH01000887.1:89546-106357 GCA_004367855.1 Oikopleura vanhoeffeni
CAACTTCTTGGTTTTGATCTTCCAGTTATTTTTTCTGTTTTTAATCTTTTCTTAACTACTTTTTATTCGATGAATTTTCGAATTCCTGCATAATTTCATCGATAGGTTTTCAATAATTTTCTCACCAAAGTGAATCGAGTCAAAGCAACTATCGACACAAGAATAAATCCTAAAACACTGACATAAAGTTAAAACTGCGGCAGCTTGTACTAAAAATAGCCCGTCACATCTATCAATTTAAAGCCAAACGCCGATTTTAATTTCCGTCCATAGAATTTCACGAGGACACAGGAGTCATAAATTTTCGAAACTAATCACCCAGGCTCTTGCATCTCTTTTCGAAACCAATGTGAAAACTCTTCGACGTAATCTCACTCATCAATTTAGTGATATGTGATTGAATGGATCCGATGTTGAAATCGGGATCAGCGACTTCACTGATGATGGCTAACATGAATCTTGTTGGTCAATGCCAACATTTTTTCAAAACATACCATCCGATTCGAAAAATCGATTTTTGGAAAATAAATTTTCAACGTCCGTTTTGTCTAAAACTTTGTCAAGACTTCATTGTTCGCAATTTGAAGTTTTGCAAAATTATGCGTTATCAGTAGGTTCAAAATCCGATTCTTCAATTTATTGCAAATCTCTTTTGGTAGGTTGTCGATACTCTTACCCCAAGAAGTGATCTGGCAGATAGGAAACTACAAATTCCTATTTAGTTATAATTGATAACTACTGTATTTGTTTTTATTTTCTGGCCGTCACTCGTACTATATAGATAAGAAAAAGGTCAGCCACTAGGGTGAAAAGGCGTAAAATTTCAGCTGGAAAATTTATTATCAGGGTTTCCCACAGGCTTTGCCGTCAATGCTATTTCCTCCAGCTGACCTGTACAGGTTTATGTGGATTATCAAGCAATAAGTAGTAATTACAGCTGGTTAACCCTCTCACTCATAATAATTCCTTTTAGTGTTTGAGCGGGTATTACGGGAAAATTTTAAGAAATCAGACTTGATTATTTGTTGGTGTATGAGATCAAAGATTAGATTTAAGTTGTAGGTATATATTTTTGTTCTTATTTATTTCAAAATAAATTATTCAATCTTGGAGTTTTATATTCTGAGTTTTAGAGTTATCACTTCTGAGACAAATAAACTATCGAAAGTTCAGAACACCAAGAATTAGATATATATCCTTTTAACGACCTTTGTGAATTCTGGATGTGCGGGCTGAAAAGCGCCCCCATGAGTGGCTAGGAGGGGTTTCGGAGTGTTAGCATTGGCTCCTTCAGCCGCACATACTTAGATTCCACAAACGTGACGTTCGTATTAAAGGATTAATAGTAGTTACTCTGAGATATTATTATTTTTTAAAAACTCGCATACCCTCAGCAATTTTCATTTTACACTGTTCGTATTATGACGCTGTCACAATGTTACGAATAAAGTAGAAGATGACATATCTTTTTAGACTACGTATTTTGTAATTTTTTAAAAATAAATTTTCAACTATGAACACAAATTAATTTGTGAAATTAAATTAGTATTTTCGGAAAAAAATTGAATAATATTTGACTCTTTCTGCAGTAATTTTGTAAATTTTTCACAACACTACCGCTTAATTTGACATGCCTTTAATGTGAACGAATGTTACAGTGCCCATGTGTTTTTAAAATGTCCACGAGAGATGCACAAATTTCAAAGGTTGGTTGATAAGCCGAGACCTGCTTCTCAAAAGCTGCGGCTTGCTAAGGTAGCCTTTTTTTGGGGAACCTCTATCCTTGTCAGCATAATAACTCGAACGCTATCTCAAACAACGGTTTTCTGTATTCGTGTACACATTGTTAATTTGTGATATGAAAACCTTTTGTTTTTCCATGTCAACCAGTTCACTGGTAACAGAGCTTTTGAAATTAACAGTTTTTCTAAGGAAAAAACATTGGAAATTTTCGAAAAAAAAAATTTTCTGTGAAAAATGCTTCTGGAAAATGTGATGTTTTCCCAAAAAAAATCCGAATCAGCCACAAATCGATTTCAAAATTTGTGTTTTTTTTCTTATTATACGGTATAATTTTACAACTCGAACGCTATCTCAAACAAACGGTTTTCTGTATTGTGTACACATGTTAATTTGTGATATGAAAAACCTTTTGGTTTTTCCATGTCAACCAGTTCACTGGTAACAGAGCTTTGAAAGTACCAGTTTTTCCAAGGAAAAACATGGAAATTTTCGAAAAAAAAAAATTTTTCGTGAAAAATGCTTCTGGAAAATGTGATTTTTCCCAAAAAAAATCCGAATCAGCCACAAATCGATTTTCAAAATCGTGTTTTTTTCTTATTATACGGTATAATTTATACCCCCTCGAATTAAGTGTTTTTTCCAAAAACTAACTCAAGGTCAAACTTAGGTAACCTTTTTTTAGGGGAACCCACCCTTGTCAGCCGAATAACTCGAAGTCCATCAGAGATATCGAGAAACGGGTTTTTGTATGATGTACACTTTTTATTTTTTTTTCAAGTCAACCGGTTCACCGGTAATTGATTTTTAAACCGAAAGTTCAGGAGTTCTAATCTCAATTAGCACAATTTTTTCACCTATTTCAATCGAAATATATTTCTTCTTGATAATAATCCTTCTTTATATCGTAACGAATATTTCCGAAAAAAAAAAATTTCCGAAAATTCTCATGTTTTTCCTCATAAAAACTGGTAATTTTAAAGCTCTGTTACCGGTGAACTGGTTGACATGAAAAAAACAAAAGGTTTTTCATATCACAAATTTACATGTGTACACGATACAGAAAACTGTTTGTTGATATCTCTAGCGTTCGAGTTATTTTGCTGACCTAAAAAAAAAGCTACCTTAGCAAGCCGCATCTTTTGAGACAGGTCTCGGCTTTATCAACCTTACCTTGAATTTGTATCTCTCGTGAACATTTTACACACCGGGTACTGTACATTCGTTCAACATAAAAAAAGGCATGTCAAATTAATGGGTTAGTGTCTGTGAAAAGTTTTACAAAATTACTCGGAGAAAGAGTCAAATATTATTCAATTTTTTTTGAAAATACAATTTTTAATTTCAAATTTAATGTGTCATAGAGTTTGAAATTTATTTATAAAAATTATACACCAGTTAAGGGGGTAGCAGCGATGTGGCAGACTGGCGTCCACAAAGTAGTTTAAACAAGATATGTATTTCTACTTTTATTCTGTAAAATATGACAGCGTCCAATACGGAACAGTTAAAATGAAAATTCTGAGCGATATGAGTTTTTAATATATCTCAATCTCATATCCTTAACGACCGTTTGTGGAATCTAGTATGTAGCGGGCTTGAGGGAGCCAATGCTAACACTCCTGAGAACCCCTCTGAGCCATCTCTATATGCGGGACCCGCTTTTTTTTTCTCAGCCAGCCGCCATCGCAGACATGTCACCAAACCGGTTCGTATAAAGAAATACAGGATTTTGATATTATCGAATTCTATGTTTAGTGTCTCTGGAACTTTCGATAGTTTATTTGTCTCAGAAGTGAATAACTCTAAAACTCCAAGAATATAAAACTCCAGATTAGACTAATAATTATTTTGAAATAAATAAGAAAAAAATAATATACGCTACAACTTAAATCTTCTTTGATCTCATACACCAACAAATTAATCAAAGTCTGATTTCTTTAAAAAATTTTCCCGTAATACCCGCTCAAAGGGCAACTAATAAAGGAATTTTTATGAGTGAGAGGGTTAACCAGCTGTAATTACTACTTATTGGCTTTGTATAACCCACATAAACCATGTACAGGGTCAGCTGGAGGAAATAGCATTGAATCGGAAAGACCTGGTGGGAAACCCTGTGAATTAAATATTTCCAGCTGAAATTTTACGCCTTTTCACCTAGTGGCTGACCTTTTTTCTTATCTATATAGTAGCCGAGTGACGGCCAGAAAATTAAAAACAAATACAGTAGTTATCAATTATAAACTACAATATGGAATTTGTAGTTTCTATCTGCCAAGACACTTCTTGGGCGTAAGAGTATGACAACCTACCAAAAGAGAATTTTTGCCAATAAATTGAAGATCGATTTTGAAACCTACTGATTAACGCCATAATTTTGCAAAACTTCCAAATTGCGAACATGAATGTCTTGACAAAGTTTTGACAAAACGGGACCGTTGCAAAATTTATTCCAAAGAATCGATTTTTCGAATCGGATGGTATGTTTTCGCAAAAAAAAATGTTGGTCATTGACCAACAAGATTTCATGTTAGACTCATCATCAGTGAAGTCGCCTGATCCCGATTTTCAACATCGAGATCCAGTTAATCAAAACATATCACTAAATTGGATGAGTGAAGATTACGTCGAAGAGTTTTCACATTTGGGTTTCGAAAAGAAAGAGCAAGAGCCTGGGTGGCATTAGTTTTTAGAAAATTTAACTGACTCCTGCTTGTCTCGTGAAATTCTTTGGACGGAAATTAAAATCGGCCGATTTGGCTTTAAAATTTGAATAGATGTGACAAGGGCTATTTTTAGTAACACAGCTTGCCGCTAGTTTTTAACTTATGTCAGTGACTTTTTAGGGATGGCTTATTCTTGTGTCGATAGTTGCTGTTGACTACGCATTCATTGGTGAGAAAATTATTGAAAAACCTATCGATGAAATTATGCAGGAATTCGGAAATTCATCGAATAAAAAAAGTATTAAGAAAAAGATTAAAAACAGAAAAAATAACCTGGAAGATCAAAACCAAGAATTGTCAAAACCACAAAAAACTCTCCATAAAAAGCCCCCCCCGATTTTCAAGATGAATCAGTGTCAAATCAAACCAATAATAACAAACGATTCACGAAACCAAAAAAACCTGCAAAATTTAAACATCTTTTTACTGTCTATAAATCAATAAAAATAAATTAAAAAAAAAAATATTAAGAATTTCTTTCAATTAAATATTTTTATTTCAATCTTTTTTTTAAACTTCAAATTTCAAAAAAAGTTAAACATAATGGAATTTTTTCTAAAGACCAAAATTAATTTTTGTTAAAAATTATTAAAATTTTTTTTTCTGTTTAACTCAAACTTTTATTTTATCACAGGGTTTCCCAGCATGGCTTATGCCGCAATGCTATTTTCCTCCAGCTGACCTGTACAGGTTTTAATGTGGATTAATCAAGCCAATAAGTAATAATTACAGCTGTTAACCCTCTTCACCATAAAAATATCCATATTCCCCTTTCCCCCCCTTTGACATGAAAGATCGGATTCGGGGAACCCTATCCTTTGAGCGGGTATTACGGGAAAATTTAAGAAATCAGACCTTGATTATTTGCTGGTGTATGAGATCAATAGATAAGATTTGGTTGAGCCTATAATATTTTTTCTTATTTATTTCAAAAAATAAAATTATTGTCAAAATCTGGAGTTTTTTATATTCTCAATCGAAAGGTTCAGACAATATAATGATAATATTGTAACATATAATATGTTGCTTGAGATAAATTTTTCTAAAAACTGATAATCCTCAAAAAAATTTTCATTATATGTTCGTATTGAATGCTGTCATATTTTTACGAAATAAGTAGAAATAATATCTTTTTTAACTCGTGTATAATTTTTTAAAATTCAATGGTCTTCAAAAAAGTCTGATGCCTGGAATATTTCTTGAGTTTCCATTTAAACAGCTATCGTAAAGAAAAACGTTATACTGGTCAATTAGGTAAATTGGGATGACTTGAAAGCCCACGCCCGAATAATCTTGACTTTGTCACTCATAATATATACTCCCGCACAAAAACTTCCAATCTAACAAATAATATAGTTAACAAAAAAATCCTCTTTAATTGTTCCTATTTTGTTTAGAAAGTGACCAATTTGTTTAATTTTAGTGCAAACAATTGGATCTAGCCTCGAAGCTCAAGATTTGAATATAAGTTGATTACGGCGTGGTACAGAAAATTTGCAATTATTTGGCCGAGCTGTCCGTTCTGTAGCTATTTTTAAAAACGAATTTTTTCGCAAAATTTATTAAAAATGTTCGAATAAATCACACAATCACACGAAGGGGTGTTAAAAAAGTTATTTTATAAATGATATTTTGTTGGAAATTACCCGGAAAATGGTCTTCAGTCAAGGTTAGCAAATCAGATAGACGGATGGATCAGTTGAGGGGCTCTGTCACTCGATTTATGGTACTCCGAAAGCTATCAAGCGACAGCTCAAAATACTTTCCAGGTAATTTTGTAATATTTTATGAAATGATGAACTTTTTTTAAAATTTTTGATAATTTTTAAAAAAAAAGTTGAAAATAAGAACCTTAAAACCCTGAAATTAAAATGGTTTTGAAAAAATCAAAACTTTTTATATTTTCAATGCGATGTTCAAAATTTTTAACTAATGGTTGTTCTTTTAAATCCTTTAAATGTGACACCTTCTTAAAATATGTTAGAAATAGCGGCAGTATTTATTAATATTGAATATGATATTATTACTGATATTATTTGTAAATGTTTTTTTGAAAATATCACATTTTTTTAAAATTATTCGTTTTGAAATTACAAAAATGAAAATATTTTTTAAAAGACACTTCAAGAATTGTTAAAAATAAATTTGATATAATCCCTGTAAAAATTTATTTTTTAATTTATAAATAAAAACTTCAAATTGTCCACGTGTGTGAACATATGATCCTCAATAATAATTTTCTAAGAAATTTTTTGAAATACCCTTGTGTAGGCTGCTCGATATATCGAAAATTATCCCTATTGGTCTTTCTCAGAACGCGTCATAACTTTGAGAAAGTGACCAATGAACACGTCGGGATTCTTGAATTAAGTCGAGAATCGAAGTATTNAAGATGAAATCAGTGTCAAATCAAACCAATATAACAAACGATTTACGAAAACCAAAAAACCTGCAAGATTATAAACAATATTTTTACTGTCGATAAATCAATAAAATAAATTTAAAAAAAATATTAGAATTTCTTTCAATTAAATTATTTTATTATCAATCTTTTTTTTTTAAAACTCAAATTCAAAAAAAGTTAAACATATGGAACTTTTTCTTAAATGACCAAAATTATTTTTGTTAAAATTATTCAAAATTTATTTTTTCTGTTTAAACTCAACTTTATTTTATCACAGGGTTTTCCCACCAGGCTATTGCCGTCAATGCTATTTCCTCCAGCTGACCTGTACAGGTTTTATGTGGATTATCAAAGCCAATAAGTAGTAATTACAGCTGGTTAACCCTCTCACTCATAAAATTATCCATATTCCCCTTTGACATAAAGATCGATTCGGGGACCCTACTTTGAGCGGGTATTACGGGAAAATTTTAAGAAATCAGACCTTGATTATTTGCTGGTGTATGAGATCAAAGATAGATTTAGGTTTGTAGCCTATAATATTTTTTCTTATTTATTTCAAAAAATAAATTATTCAAATCTGGAGTTTTTATATTCTCAATCGAAAGTTCAGAACAAAACATATAATGATAATATATGTAACATATAATATGTTGCTTGAGATAATTTTCTAAAAACTGATATCCTCAAAATTTTCATTATATGTTTCGTATTGATGCTGTCATATTTTTACGAATAAAAATAGAAATAAATATCTTTTTAACTAGTGTATAATTTTTTTAAATTTAATGGTTTCAGAGTTCTGATGCTGAAATTCTGAGTTTCCATTTAAACAGCTATCGTATGAAAACGTTATATCTGTCATTAGGTAAAATTGGATGACTTGAAAGCCACGCCGAATAATCTTGACTTTGTCATCTCATAATATAATCTCCCGCCAAAAACTTCCAATCTAACAATAATATAGTTAACAAAAAATAAGCTTTATTGTCTATTTTGTTTAGAAAAGTGACAAATTTGTTTAATTTAGTGCCAAACAATTGGAATCTAGCCTCGAAGCTCAAGATTTGAATATAGTTGATTACGTCACAGAAATTTGCAATTATTTGGCCGAGCTGTCCGTCTCTGTAGCTATTTTTAAAACGATTTTTTCGCAAAATTTATTAAAATGTTCGATTAAATCACAACATGCACACGAGGGGTTAAAGTTATTTATAAATGATATTTTGTTGGAAATTACCGAAATGGTCTCGGTCAAGTTAAGCAAATCAGATATGACGGATGATCAGTTGAGCTCGGCACTCGATTTATGGTACTCGAAGCTATCAGCCACAGCTCAAATACTTCCAGGTAATTTTATAATATTTTATGAAATATGACACTTTTTTAAATTTTTCGAAAGTTCTTAAACTGAAATTAAAATGTTTTGAAAAATCAAACTTTTTATATTTTCATGCGACGTTCAAAATTTTTACTATGGTTGTTCTTTTAAATCCTTTTAAATGTGACACTTCTTATAAGTGTTAGAAATATGACAGTATTTATTAATATTGAAAATATGATATTATTACATGATATTATTTGTAAAATGTTTTTGAAATATCACACTTTTTTTTTTTTAAAAATTATTCAGTTTTGAATTACAAAATGAAAATATTTAAAAAAAGACACTTCAAGAATTGTTAAAATAAAATTTGATATAATCCCCCTGTAAAAATTTATTTTTTAATTATAAATAAAAACTTCAAAATTGTCACTGTGTTGAACATATGATCCTCAATAATATTTTTCTAAGAATTTTTTGAAATACCCTTGTGTAGGCTGCTCGATATATCGAAAATTATCCCTATTGGTCTTCTCAGACACGCGTCATAACTTTGAAGAAAGTGACCAATGAACACCGCGGGATTCTTGAATTAAGTCGAGAATCGAAGTATTNAAAATGAAAATATTTTTTAAAAAAGACACTTCAAGAATTGTCAAATAAATTTGATATAATCCCCTGTAAAATGTATTTTTTTAATTTATAAATAAAAACTTAAAAATTGTCACGTGTGTTGAACATATGATCCTCATAATATTTTCTAAAATTTTTTTTGAAATACCCTTGTGGAGCTGCTCGATATATCGAAAATTATCCCTATTGAGTCTTTCTCAGCACGCGTCATAACTTTGAGAAAGTGACCAATGAAATCGCGGGATTCTTGAAGTAAGTCGACAATCGAGTATTGTGATTGGACACTGGCTCAAAGTTATGACGCGTGCTGAGAAAGACTCAATAAGAATAATTTTCGATATAAAACTTCGCGTAGGTATCTAACTTGTCAAAAAAAATTTCGATTGTTTTTTTTGTTTTCAAAATCGTCCTTTCGAAAACTGGAAGGTCAGAATTACAATGCGAAAAATGCCACCGCCATGAAATTTATCACTAAAATTTTTTTCTTAAAGAGCTTAATTTAACTGGGCCGCTCGAAGAATTTAATTATTGGACGAAGCTACCGGACGAGTAACTTGATCCAAAGATTCGCTAATTTTAATGGTCCTGAGAAGAAGAAGTCATATCTCTCTATGAAAAAACTGAAATTCAATCAAAAAAAGTTCAATCAGCTATTCTCCACACTTTATCCAAGAGTGGTAAACTAAATATTCCGTAATGTCAAAATTCTTGGCATGAAAATCGTCGAAATATTTTTTGAAATAAAAACAAATTTTTTTTTGTTAAAAAAAGCAACGAACAAAGCGGATTTCAAAGCTCATTTTATATAAAAAGTGGCAACTTAAGAATAGAAATTTATTTTTAAATATATTTTTTTTTAAATATAAACCCGTTTAAAACTGCGACTACTGTATTTCAAAAATTTTTTATGGATTACGAAATCGTAATTTACGAATACGGTATCGGATCGATAATCATTTAAATATGATAGTTCTTGCAAATTTTTGGAAATATTGAAACCCAATTTGAATCTAAAAAATTATTGAAATATGACACTTTTTAATTTTTTTTAAATATTAAATTTGTATAAAAGTTTTAGGACCAACTCATTTTTTTGTACAAAAAAACAAAAACATAACAATTTCATTATTTTTTAATCAGAATACAGATTTGTTTAGAAAAAAATCAGCCCAAAATTTTTAATTTTTATATTTGGTTACACCGTTCTAGCTGCTCAAGACAAACTTGACCAATTTTTCACCATGTCAAAATCTTATTCTCAAATTGAGTTTTTTCTGGTTGAATGGAGTGAAATGACAAAAAGCATTCGGGTCGAATGCGTTGAGCATTTGACCGACTTTGCCGAGAAAAATATCGAAACCGGAAATCAGCAAATTTTACTCCCAATTTCAAAGTTCTTGAAATTATGGTCTGAATCGACGGTAGAATATTGTCTTGGAAAGGTGAGATTTTTGTTAAAATAACCGAAAAATAGTGCTAAGGTAGCTTTTTTACCTAGTTTTAAACTTTTTTTTTATTTGTTTTAAAACCATAAGACATTTGTCGTTTTATGTGTTTTAAAAAATTGTTTAACTGTCGTGTTTGTCTGTTAGGACAGAATGGCCGAAATATGGCCAAAACTTTCGATTTTGAAATTTTTGAAAACGAGATCGTCTATTAGGACAACTCGGCCAATTTTTCAAAGATTTATTTTCAATCACAATAATAATTAATCGTTTATTAATAATATGAATTTTTTTATTCGGTTTCTGCTATTTTTCTTGGAAGTTAAGGCTGCTGATGTCTGAAACACCTTTTTTCGAAAAATTTACCGAAGAGCAAAAAAGGACCTTCAAATATTTTCAGGAGATACCAAAAATTTTAAGGCCTACCAATTTTTTTCTGAGAATGCGCCTTAGTCGTGAAAACTTGGGCTTGCATGCTCTTCAGCGCCATTTTCTAGATCATTATTCTAATAGGACGAAACAGCTGTTACCACCTGGAATAAATTCCAAAGCAAAAGGTGTCCTTATAGACAAACAAAATCATTTTATACTATAGTATATACAAGTCAAAGCATTCTGTTTTCAGCTAAATATTTTCTTTGAAAGGAAAGAAAGCTGACAAAACTAGCTGGAGTTAAATTCCCACTTACAGAAAAACTCAAGAGGGACACTTCTTTGTTTTTCAAGATGAAATTGTCAGAAAACATATATTAAGCTGTTTTCGTGACGATTTTCAGAAGTATTTTTTGGAATTTTCTGTTATAGAGAAATTAAAAAAAGACATTATCAAGAGAAAATTATTTATGAATCGATTTTGATTTCTCAATAAATTTGTTTATTTTGGCTCGCAAGTGGTTCGCGTTAATTACCGTTGCAATTTTTTTGGATCCTTAGCGCCACTTTTTGTTAACACATTTTTCATATCAAAGTGATACGGAATTTAAAAATAAGCACAATTTGGCAGCAATAAAACATTATTTATGTTTTTTCTTTCAGAATTACCGAGAAAAAATCTTGAATTTAAAAATTCGATTTCAAAATCTTTCTTCAATATCCTTGAAAAAATTTGTCTTCCTCCGCGGTTCAAACTGTGCCGATTTACTGACCAGAAGTATAATGGCGCGTGATTGGTTAACATGCACCGAACCGCGTGGTTCCCGACCGATAGTGAAGACTTTTATTGATGAAATCCGTAAAATTGATGAATCATGTTCAAATTATTTACCAGATGGTCATAAACCAACCAGAAGTCAAAAATCGGGATCGTACAGGGGTTCAGTGGCACGATCGAATTATGACGAATTTGAATATTAATATGGTTTTTATAACTAATCATCATATAGTAAGATGCTTGAAAATTTCAAACAAAGAAAAAATAAATTGAATTAAATTTACACCATTTTATTAAAATTAAAAAAAAAAATTTATGTTTTTTTTACTTCTATACAATTTTTAGGCCAATATTATTATGCAAATTTCAGGTATATTTTTTAGGAATAATAGCCATTTTAAAAAAAAATTAATTGATATAACGTTGGAGGGAATACGTTGATATATGAATTTATTTTCAAGAAAAAAATCGGAAAAAAAACATGATATACTGTGGGTCTTGGTCAAGGCGAACAAAAAGGGGCAAAACCTACGCATATTTTTCTGAAATCCGATTAAAGGTTTAGCTAGCGGGACTGGATTTCAGAATTCTTTCCGCTTGCCCAGACCCACAGTATATATCAATTTATGCCATTTTGGATGATATCTAAATAAAGAACGCAACTAAATTTTTCAAGATTTTCCTCACTTTTTTATAAAATTTCTTTAACTTTAAAAAGGCTGTTCTACTGACAGAATCGAGATATTTTCAAGCAATTCGAATTCAGCAAAAATTTCGGGACCTTCAAAAGATCACCGAATGTTGCTTTAATCGAGCACTGTTATGATGGCCCATTAGATATGAAGAACGTAATGCGAGTTTTGGTTTGCAGCAAATTCAAAGGATAAGTTTAAAAAATAAAAAAAAAAGCTTTCTTATTAAACCAAAAAATAAGGAAATCAACAATGAGAATCGGATCAAATATAGAGGGGAGGGAGGGGGAGGAAAGAACAAAATTTTGAATTTCTTGATATTACCAAGGGAGTTAAATTTCTCTAAAAATGAAATTAATCAGTCTTACCACTTACCGGTCAACCATAGAGGTGGGGTGGCGAAATTTGCTGGCGCAAAAAACTTTCAATCGCATTATTGTGTCTGTATTTCTAACCTCAACCGGAGAGACTCGGTTTATTTTGAACAAACAGATAAGGAAGAAAACTTTCAAAACAAAATTCGGCAAATTTATTGTTATTTTAAACTTGCTTGAAAACGTTCGCGGATATATTTTCTATTCTGTATTTTTTTCCTGTTGTCTTGGAGAAATTTCCCCGTATGCTCTTCGGTGTTGACCTGACAAGCGGTCTGAATCCACAACACGAAAATTCCCATTAAATTTTCAATGATCCATTTCGGATACGGGAAGGTATCTATCACCGTTATGGTCTCAAGAGGGAGGGTTCTGAATAATAAGCTACCTTTAGCATTATTATAACAATGATTGGTAAATTTGGCTTACACTGGAACTAATGAACAAAGTCAAAATTTGATATAAACTTATAAATCAATCATAAAATGTTCATTTTTAGAGGGTCTATATATATTAGAGAATCATTCGAAAAGCATCTTAAATTTTCTCCGATCTAAATCCATTTACAACAGAGAAAATTAGAGTTTTTCATGATAAATATTACAGAGAATGAATCGTTTTTCGGAATATAAAGGTGCAGTATTAAGACAAAGAATTTTCCACCAAACGTTTTCTTTCTTTGGCCAATTAGCCCTGTGCTGGAAGCGCGAGACTCAACATTGCGGGTATGAAGCAAGCGCTAATCGAAGTGAAATAACAACCCTGAAATTAAAATATNGGGTCATATTTCAAATTTGACCTTTTGGGGTCATATTACAAAATTTGACCCCAAAAAATTTTCGTCAAAAAATTCTAAGCAGAATGGTAAAAAAATCAGAGTCATATCATATCCAAAGACTTGGAAACCGACAATTTAAGATTCAACCGGTTTTTTTCGGTATATCGGATATCCGATTCGCCAAAAACGCTTCGTCCCGTCGCGTATCGAAACCTTTCCTATCACGATCTTTTGAAATTTTCGAAATCGGTTCATCCATCTCTGAGAAAAACTCGTGCAAAACTCAATTGTGCTGAAAAAAAAACACGCCTATTTAAAAATTTACCACCATTTTTATTAAATTAAAAAAATTCATTTGACTTCTATACAATTTTTAGGCATATTTTATGCAAATTTCAGGTATATTTTTTCTAGGAATATATTAGCCATTTTAAAAAAAATTATATGAATTTATTTTCAAGAAAATCGGAAAAAATACATGATATACTGTGGGTCTTGGTCAAGCGAACAAAACGGGCAAAACCTACGCATTTTTTCTGAAAATCCGATTAAAGGTTAGTCTAAGCGGACAAAACTGGATTTCGAATTCTTTCCGCTTGCCCAAGACCCACAGTATATCATTTATGCCATTTTGGCTGATATCTAAAGCCCACTAAATTTCAGATTTTTTCTCATTTTTTAAATTTCTTAACTTTTAGGCTGTTCTATGACAGAATCGAGATATTTTCAGCAATCGAATTCACAAAAATTTCGGTGACCTCAGGAATCATCCGAATTGCTTTACGAGCACTGTTAGAGGCCATTAGATTGAAAACGTATGCATGTTTTGGTCTTCAGCAAATTCAAGGTAAGTTTAAAAATAAAAAAAGCTTTCTTTAACAAAAAATAAGGAAATCAACACATGAGAATCGAATCAAATTATTGACCGAGGCCAAACAAAAATTTTTGATTTCTTGATATTACAAGGGTTAATTCTCTAAAAAATGAAATTAACCAGTCTTTTTACCACTTACCGGTCAACCAGTAGAGGTGAGAAAGGCAAAAAAAAAACTTTCGGCTGAAATTGTGCTGGCCAAAAACTTTCAATCGTCAATTTTTGTTGTCGATTTCTAACCTCAACCGGAAGACATCGGTTATTTTTGAACATAAGGAAGAAAAACTTTCAAAACAAAAATTCGGCAAATTTATTGTTATTTTAAACTGCTTGAAACGTTCGCGGAATATTTCTATTCTGTATTTTTTTCCTGTTCTTGAGAAATTCCCGATGCTCTTCGGTGTTACCTGACAAGCGGTCTAATCCACAAATCGACAAAAAAATTTCCCATTAAAATTTTCATGTCTTTCGGATACAAAAACCGTTTTCCGATATCTATCACCGTTTGGTCTCAAGAGGGAGGGTTGCTGAAAATAAGCTACCTTTAGCATTATTATAACAATGATTGTAAATTTGGCCTTACACGTGGAACTATGACAAAGTCAAAATTTGATATAAATTATAAACAATCATAAAATGTTCATTTTGGATTTTTTTGAGAATTCATTCGAAAGCATCTAAAATTTTCTCCGATCTAAATCATTTACAACAGAGAAAAAATTGAAAATATCGTTTTTCATGATAAATATTACAGAGAATGAAATCGTTTTCGAATATAAAGGTGCAGTTTTTAAGACAAATAATTTTTCCTCAAACGTTTTTTCGTTCTCTGGCCAATAGCCCTGTGGCTGTCAAGCGCGAGACTCAACATTGCGGTTATGAAGCAAGCGCTAATCGATGAAAGTTTGAAAATAAACACCCTGAAATTAAAACATTACATGTAATATTTGTACAAAAATAAAAAAAAGGATAAAATAGTAAATTAAAAAAAGCCTACAAATGTCTGGTGAGATAATTTGGATCTGGTTCGTAAAATCTTTGAGAAAATTGTGGGCCCTCATTTAATTTTTTAAAGATCACTGCCAATATAGAGACATTTTTTTCGATTTCAGATTTTTTACCAAAAATATCAGTTCATCGAAAATATTTATCAAAAATAACCGGTAAAATATCTACATTTTGTATATTTTTTTTAAATTTATACTGTGAAAGTTGTCTAAGCGGGCGTTTTAGTGTTTTTGAGCGAAAACCTACGCTTTTTTTGTTTCAAAATTGATGTAAGTCTAAGCGCACGCATTTCAATTCATTTTTTGACCAAATAATAATTTAAACACCATAATAATAAAAGGCTAATTTTGGATTTTTTAGCGGGCGCCCAGTTATATCGATAATTATGCCTGAGTAACTTTAAAAACTTATTTGCCTGTTAAAAGAATAGGGAATAAGTTTTTAAAGGCATAATGATCGATTTATTAATAATTTTATTTTCAATGTAAGATTCAAATTTAGTGGATATCAGCTGTTTACAGCATGTACTGTGGCGTTATCTTGAAGATGAACGTGAATTAAATAGTCTGATGGACGAAATCCTGCAATCTGCATTGAATCGATCTCTACAAAAAGATCTGATGGAAGCTGACGTTATTGATCTCATAATTGATAAATCACAACTTGGCACAAATTAAATAGAGAAAAAAATCTTCTGAATAATCAACTTTTTTAAATCTACATTTTCTTCAAAACTTGTGCAATATTCAAAAAATAATTATATTTTATACAAAGATTTGTTTACTTTTCATTGAATTTTGTCAGGCTTTATTAATTTTATATAATTAATAACTCGGGTTACACTTAAATTAAAACAATATCCTGATTTTTTAATGATAAAACTAATGTTTTATCACTTATTTTTTTTATATTTTGAAAAATGACCCAAAAATTTTTCATATTCAGAAACATGACCCAGAAATTTTTCATACTCTCATAAATTTTTTATGATATTTAGAAATTTTATCTCAAAAAATTAGTGAGTTTATCTTTAGCATGGAATTTGTTTTTTGTGCTCTATGCAATTTATAAAAATCCAATGCGAAAAATGTCACCTACAAAAAAATAACTTGAAAAAATTTTCTTCTTATTTTCGCCGTAAAAGAAGCTACTAGCTAGTTTTTTTATTTATGAAATGGAATTTGATCCCGACTTTTTCGTGAAAAATAACTCATCTTAAAATTTTTAAATCAACATATTTAAAAGTTTTTTATTTTAGAATGTTAGTTATAAATGACTGAAATAAACGGTATGGATCATCCATTAGTGGAATCTCGTCCAACCCCAACATTTTGCGATGTTTGTAATAAAATCGCTTACGGGATCTTATTACAATGTAAAACATGTGGTTTAATATGTCACAAACAATGCCAAATCAAAATTCAATTTCACTGCGAATCAGACTCTGATAGAACCGTAAATTCTGGTAGAAATCAGGTAACAAGTTTAAAATTTCCTAATATTTTTATTTTTGAATTAGATTTTTATTATCAAATCTATGTTCAAAAAATATTTTTTTATACAGCTGAATTTTTTTTACTAGTGTAGATTTTTCCAATGAGAATCTTATTTTAAAAATGAATATTTTTCAACGACAAAGTTGATCATTTTTATAGACACACGG
>SCLH01000887.1:108534-124094 GCA_004367855.1 Oikopleura vanhoeffeni
CCAAATTGGAAAAAGAGGAGCAAAAATCATACCGTATTATTAATACATACTGTATTATTCATTTTCAATTAGGTATTCAATTTATTATTAAAATGAAATGTTCAAAAAGTCTTTTATGTTAATTAATTGAATAGATTATTTAATCAATTGTTTTATCAATTAAATAATTACTTAATTATTAAATATTTATTGAATAACTTACTCTTATAATTAATAAACTTATTTTTTTATTGATATCTAATTAATAATGGAATTAATTATTTAATTAAATTTTCAATTAATCATTTTGTTAAATATTTGATTAATTATTTTATTTGTTATTAAAGTTATATGTTTAAATTAATTATCAAAAATGTATCGTTCAACAACTCATTGATATCATGGATTAATAGAAATGATTGTTAAATTTATTAAATAATAAATTATAATTATAATTCCTTAAATAAATTTATTTATCTATAAAAATTTATAGTTTAATTAATCATTATAATTCCTTATTTAATTATCAATAAACATTTACAGTTTAATTAATTATTAAAATTGTAGGCCTCTGCATGAAANTTTTTTTTTTTTTGAGTTTAAAGGGAAATCACTTGAGAAAAAATAAAACTCTCAATAAAGACCAGAGAAAAAAATAATACTTCCAAGAGCAGCCTCAAGCAATTTCCTAAATCTGAGTCACCTCAGAATTTTGATTTTAAGTGTCGTATTTACGCTAGAATTTTTTTACAAAAATCAGGCGAAAATCCTAAAAAAAAGTAGGAAAAAATATCTATTGAACTACTAGTCGTATCGAATTTTTAAAACCATTACTAGAAAAAGAATTGCGAACTTTATGACACATCTGAATTAAAAGTCTGTGGAGTTATTATTTCTATCTCGTTTTAAGGATTTAAAAAATCTCGCGTCCCCGAATGGCGTTTGGGTGTGAGGGGGTTAAATAAATTTATTTATCTATAGAAATTTATAGTTTAATTAATCATTATAATTCCCTATTTAATTATCAATAAACATTTACAGTTTAATTAATTATTAAAATTGTAGGCCTCTGCATGAAAATGAACGACCTTTATTTCTGACATTATTATGGGGCACAGCTCATTCTGGGCACGGTTTCCGCCTCCGAGATCAAATGGAACATGACCCGGTTTGGATCGAATTCAAAGAATCTGAACTTCAAATATTCCTCAAAATGTATCATGAAGAAGAGGAAAAAGCCATTGAAGAAATTAGACAAAATTATGATATCAGAATATATCAGATTGAAAAAATATTAAAATCGAGGCGGAAAGAATCTTCATGATGCAGCAACTGCTTTTTAATCAGAGAAAACCCTTTTACACGAATCAAATTCCTACAAGCTTATTTAATTATTTTTATTCAAAATTTATTTTCTTCACTGCAACCACTTTAATTTTTTCGAAAATTTAATTTGCCGATTTAAGAGAGTGGGTGTCGCTGATTAACCCTTGTGAGCATATAAAAAAAGTTCCGTGGTACTGAAAAACTTGCTCAACTTAAAGAACAAGTTTTTAAGATAATTTCAACACTAATTTTAATCTGATACAATCCAACCTATGTCCACGCACTCACCTTGAATAAGCTTCTCAAAAAACACCAAAAAGCTATCTCCTCCTACAATTTTCACCATTTTTTATAATTGTTTGTGTCTCCTAAAAAGCAATACAAACAATAAACTGAAGCCAGTTTTTCGAAATTTTGCTTTTGAGGGACAATTTTTTTTCGTTTAATTTTCGTTAAAAGTTTTTTTAGGTTTTTTTCCGTCAAAAACAAAATTTCAGAATACTGGCGTTAGTTACTAGTTGATATTGCTTCTCTGGAGTCTGACACAAACAAATGATGAAAATTGTACTAGGAGATAGCTTTTTAGTGTTTTTAGGGACCCTTATTCAAGGGCCAAGTGTAGGCGTAGATTGAATTATATCAGATTAAAGTTAGTGTTGAAATGATCTGGAAAGTTTCACGTTCAGTAAGTTTTTTTGATTTCATCTAAGCCAGTTAAGCAAGAAACCGCGTAGAAAAACTTCAAAAAACAGCTTAATCAGCGACACCAACTCCATTGAAAAATCATTCAATCTAAGGGAGCTGTTTTTTTTATATCACCCCATTCATTGACTTCATACCATTTGAGAACAGATAAAGATAATTTCAAACAGATTTTTCGATCCCACATCCACAGAATAATTGCAGATATTTTTTCTGTTACGTCTCCGTATCTCCGGTTAATTGATAGTTGATCTTCACAATTTAAAAATCCTTCTGATTATATTTCGGCATCAAGAACAACTTTTTATCAAATTTTAAGTCATATCATATGACTCATATGACATCTGATAGGGGTCAAATTTCATTTTTGGAGCATTTAACTACATGAACCCATCAACCAGTAAATATGATGACCTGGGCAGACCTATTTTCAGAAGTGTCAAATTACAAGAATAAATTGCCAAAAGATTCTGATGAAAACTTGTCCTACTTGCCAAAATATAATTAAAAATTCGAAAGACGTTTTCTCACGACCGAATTTTTACGGTAATTATTAAAATTTTGACGGCCAAACATCCGGTAACGTATGATCAAATCATGTGATAATCCGTTTGCAATTTTCTTGTACTGTCAAGAAAGCATTTAGTCAAATTGGGGTGAGCTAAAAAAAGTTACCTAAGACGATTTTTGAAACAATCTGACCCAGCTGGTGTCAAATTACTAAATTTCATCTTGTTTTTATCAGTTAAAGTAATAGTGGTGTCAAAACTTCAAAGCCATTGGTCTTTAAGGGAGTGGGTGACGATATCTGGAAGTAGTTACATCGGTTGCCGGGATTGCGCTAAAAGTGGACATCTGACAAATTTGTCAGCAGAATGTTCCAATAATGACCGTTCAGAATAAGTTCAGACGAAAAAGTTCAGAAAAATTTTCAGACAAAAATTTTCAGTCAAAATGTTTCAGACAAAATTTTTCAGACGAAATGTTTCAGACAAAATTTTTTGGTCAAAAATTTTTCGGTAAAAAATTTTTCAGACAAAATTTTTCGGACAAAAAATTTTCAGACAAAAAATTTTCAGATAGAAAATTAATTAAAAGTGTAGAAATACAACAAAAAGTTCAACACGAAATATTTCAACAAAGAAAAATTTAAACAATGTGTTTTAGCTTTTGGGGTTTTCCCCGGGGAGATTGAAACGCCCCTTAAATAAACTAACCAAGTCGCGCTCTGATTGGTTAAGCGTGAATCTCCTCGGGGAACACCCCAAAAGCTAAAACACATTGGGTAGTCCAAAAAAATCTCGCAAAAATTGATATCTTATATTTTAAAAATATACTGAGAAAAAAATTCAAAACATATCTCAAAAAAGTTATTGTCCTGAAAGATATAATGTCTAAAAAGGCATAATGTCTAAAAGACATGATGTCTAAAATGACATAAGGGGTAAATGAAAAATGTCCAAAAAGCATAAGGGGTAAACATAATGTCTTAAAAGAGATAATGTCCAAAAAGACATAAGGGGTAAAGGTAATAATATCTAAAAAGCGATAATGTATAAAACGACATAGTGTCTAAAAAGACATAATGTATGATGAAATCTTCTTACGATTATTAAATCCTATAAAATAATTTAATCGGCTGACTAGAATTTTTAGTATATATCTCCTTTTTCGATTTAGATTCGACTAGTACAAGGCTAGTATATACGTTTACTTTTTCGTAAAACTACAAACTCGGAGGTGCCTTTTTTCTAGGCGAGCCCCAAACTGCCAATAACGGGTGTTTTATATCATTTAGTAAATATCATTTATTTATCTTCGTTCCAGTTTATTTGAGAATCTTCAAAATTAACTTATTTTAAGTTAAAATAATTTAAACAATAATTTGCAGAATACTAGAATTTTTACGAAATTTTCACAGGTTTTTTCTGCTGATTGCCGGTAAACTGGTAGTCTGATAATTTCTGGGCATTTAAAAGTAGAATGAAGGGAAATATTTTAAGGAAGGGTTAGGTGATGAATTTTAGGATATCATTTGAGGGTTTATATTTAGGGAGGAGGGTATAGGTGGTGAATTTTAGAACGAGGTTTAAGGATATATATTCAAGGAGAGGTTAGGGGACGAATTTTAGGATAAGATTTGAGGGGGTATATTTAGGGAGGGGTTAGGGGAGGAATCTTAGGCCTAGATTTAACGAAATATATTTATGGAGGGGTCAGGGGACGAATTTTAGGGCGATATTTAAGGTCACATATAAAGGAAAGGGGTTAGGGGGAAAATTTTAAGACGGGATTTTAGGGAGAATTTAAATTAGGGAGGGGGGTAGATTTGAGCGGTTGTTTTATGAAAAGAGGTCGGTTACAAAACTAGTCAAAATTACCCATATTTTGCAGACGGCGGGAGTGGGGGGTGGGGTTGATCAAAATAATCAAAGCGCGCAGATGTTCTTTGAGGACAATTCTAGTAATTACACTAATTACAGCTGGCTAATTACAGCTGGTAATTAGCACCATCAACTCAAATTAAAGATATATAACGGACATCCGTTTCTGAGAAAATTATCAACTAAAACTTAATCATGTCTTTTAAACATGAAAATAACCATTTCGGTCTTACTCATCGATATGATGACAGTTAGACTGACCATATGGTTGGAAATCCGAACAGATTCTACTGTCACACCGCGGTTTCCGGTTTTAACGGTGTGCAGTTTTGGAAAAATTCATCAGCTAAATTGAAGAAAACCAACAAATATGCTCAAAAAATAATACCTCTTTGCCACGTGTGCAAAGATAGGAAGAGTTACGAAGTGTGCGAGGTCCACTTTCACGTGGAAAAACCGATAAGAGATTTCGTAACTGGAGAAATTTATTCGTTGAAAGATGTCAACCGTATAATCAAGAATACCCGAGCGAAAAGCTCACTAGAAAGTAAAGTGGCCGGTCGTTTGGATATCTTTTTTGAAAATTCGAGGGTTTTCCTCACGACGTGTTGCTAATACCCCAAGGACAAAAATCTGCAAATTAATTTGGAACATATTTCCATCAATATTACAGAGAGTCCCAGTTCTATTGGTTTGAAAAAAAGTCAAAACAGACAAAAACCTTTAAATCGACAAAGGAGTAAAAAAGGATATAATTGTGAACTGTCCACATGGTGATAAATATTCTCTCAAATGCTTCGATCAAAAACAAAATCCGACCACCAAAAAAATTGAATATCACTTTGGACTTACGTATTACACGAAAGCGATTCGTGTGATCAAAAATGTAATCATAATCGATATTGATGATTTAAATCGAAATGAAGTAACAAACACAAACCCTCCAATTCCAAAAAATAATGCGAGGAATCAATCATAACAAAGGAAAAGAACTGTTATTGATTCTATCGTATAATATTCCAGACCCTGTAGAGGATGAGGGGCATGCTATCACAGGCTCGTATATCTGTGGTAGCGATGAAGCTTGGATTATGGATATGGCATGCGAAAAAAGAATGCCAATCAATCGATGGCCAAATTTGAATTTGACCCCAGAAATCCGACAATCGATTGAAATGGCCTTGGGAAAGCTCGAAATCACAAAAGTTATTTATGGAACGGATAATCGAGGTCGGGGTCCATTACAACAATATGGTCCTACCTGTGCTGCAACCTGCTTGACCCTTGGACTCTTGGTAGGTGTAGGATTCCAGAAAGTTCCCGTTTTCGAAGAGGAATTAGTGCGAGTGATTGCCTGCAAAATTGTGGTCCTATCCGAGCGATCTGATTTGGTGACCCTCCCACCAAGTACCCTTTCCTTTTCTGCATTTATTTCTGCCTTTTTTGCCTTGTAACTATTTATTTCTGTATCAAAATTCAATAAAAAACCTTAAATCGAAAATAAATGTCTCTTTATTCAAAAAGCTTATATAAAATGGTTAATTTCAACCATATATTATTGATTTTTTCTGAATTATAAGAACTCTTCATTAAAAAGTCTACATAAAATGGTTAAATTCAACCATATATTATTCAGTTTTTTTAAATATAAGGACCCTTTATTAAAAAGTCTATATAAAATGGTTAATTTCAATCATATATTATTGATTTTTTTAAAATATAAGGGCCCTTTATTAAAAAGTCTATTTAAAATGGTTAATTTCAACCATATATAATTGATTATTTGAAGTTCAAAATTTTCATTGAAATATGTTTTTTTTCGAAAAATGACCAAAAATTTTTTTTCGAAAATGATCGAAAAAATTGGCGACGTAGTAGAATGTCGACTTTGTAGAATGTCGACNGTCGACATTCTACAAAGTCGACATTCTACTGTCCACCCGAAAAAATTTTGTCTGGAAATGTTTTTGAACTTTAATGAACTTTTCAGAAAGGTCATTCTCGAACATTCTGCTGAGATGATTGACAGGTGACGAATGTCCGCTTATAGCGCAATCCCGGCAACCGAGCTAACTACTTGTGAAGATCTCCAAACAGACTTTATCATCAAACTATTTTGTAGAGAATTTTCCGACGAGTATTTTGACTTATATCTTTTTTTTTAATTTTAAGATTTTTTCATAAAAAATCCGGTTTGGGGGGGCTGAAATTTAAGGTGAAATTTTATGTGATTTCAAATTATCAGTTTCAAATTTCGATCTAAAATTTTATCTAGCATATCAATTTTGTGAATAAACTCATTTGTCTCTATATCCATTATGATGCCCGGGTAACACTAAAAACTTATTTGCCTGTTAAAAAAATAGGGAATAAGTTTTTAGTGTTACCCGGGCATCATAATGGATATGCTGCTCGAAAAAATAATTAAAATTCAATTTTCCATCGTTTTTTGTGGAAAACATTTTCTAAATTTAAAAAAAAAAGAGAAATTCACAAGCATTTTCAGACACCCCAAGACGAAAAAAGGGCTCCATATGATTTTAAGCCAGGCTTTGTCAACACTTTGCAACATAAATAAAAAAATTTCATGAAAAATGTGGGCTAGCTTTTTAGTGAGCTTCCCAAATTGACTGTTTTGACAACAAGAGGCATACATTTCAAAAAAGGGCTCCATACGATTTCCGTATTCATAAATTACGATTGACTGCCAAATTACAGAAAGAAATAATATCAAACGAAAGACTTTTTAGTGCTTTTTGGGAGGCCTATTAAAAGTCATTTTCTGAGCGTAGGTTGAATTTTCCCATGATTTTAGTAGTACTCGCATCATTCCAAAGATTTCTACTACATATTAAAAAAAATGATTTCCTAATCCAGGTTTCTCAGAAACCGCCCTTTAAAACTGGCTAAAAAAAGCTCAATTACATGTATCGTCACCCACTCCCTTAAATGCACTTTTACGGAATTTAGTTTAAAATAATGAACGTGCAATTTATTTTAAAATCCATTTCTTCCCAGCACCAGCTACTTTTCACAAACTTTTTCTTTTCAATCAAAAAATGAGTTTAAAGTCTAATTTATTTCTCAGTTTATTATTAAATTCTTATTTGGCAAGCTGTACAGTTGTACGATGTGTCTAAGAAAAAACAGAGTAAAACTGGCATTGATGAAATTATGAATTTTCCGCCCAATGAAACTGAATTACAATTTTACACAATAATACAAGAATATAAATATTAAATCTGACCTTTTCAATATTTTTAGATATGTCTGTTGGGACGTTTTGGGCTTTTATTTTTAACCCTACTTTTGACCATTCCTGAGCGAAGGTATTCAGCCATTGGTAAAAAAAAAAAATTAAGAAAAAATTTTGGAAGGAAAAAAAAAAACGAATCGTTATAGTTAAATTTCTACATAAAAGAAATTGTTTAAATTTCAGAATGCTTTTATATCCAAGTTATCAAGACAAACCGCAGTGTTTACTAGCAAAAATGTAAGTTTTTATAAATTAATGGGACCTTTTGTTAACCGCGCTGCGGTAGTAATTACATATTATTGAAATTTTTTTGGGTAGAAAAATTCAAAATTTTAGGTCTGTTTAAAATTTGATGAATCCATCACTTCGTAGGTGAGTATTATAAATTTAAGCTCCAAATTTCGCGTTCGGGATTTGTAATTTTCGGGAAAACGGCTGTATCCGCACTTCCAAAAAATTTTCCAAAACTGGGTTGATTTTCTAATTTTTTAGAAATCTACAGTTGCCCCGTTTAAAAAACTCTGCGCAGATACAGGGGTGCTGTATAGTGGTATTTTCCCGTTCTTCTTTCAACAATGGGCGATTTAGAGTTTGAGCGTGTTCCGCCCGTTTTGATTGTGGAATCTGAGAAGACGTAGGTTTTGCCACAATGAATTCGTTGCTTCATTAGCTTTTCTCATCGCTCTCAATTTGGAAAAAAGAATGGGAAAAACTTAACACCCTGATATTGTGGAAGCGTCCCGCTAGCAGTTAAATTTGCTTTCATACCATCACGATGCCCGAGTTCATATATATCTTTTTTCCTATTATGGTTTTTTAAAGCAAAAAAAATAGATTTGTATATGTAACATCGTCATCGATTATGCAATGTTAAATGACCCCATTATATTTAGGTTCATTTTTGTTAATTGAAAACTTTTTAGATTAGCCCTTACGGAGAACAATTCGATCCGACTTAAATTTCGAGCTATGTTTATATCCCGCCTCTGTAAGGGTCCCGTTTTTTCTTTAAAAGTGTCCCAACTAGGGTTATCTGTTCTGCGAGAACCAGGACTAGATAGCCAACAAAACGGAGTGTGTTTTGCATCTGAATCTTGACCGAATCTGTATGGGTTTAAAATGTTTATTTTCTCCCGGTGAATTACCGGTTCCACCGGGTCTAATTTTCGCAAAAAAAATTGTTTTTTTTCGGGTAATTTTCGAGGCAACATTCATGACTTATATCCTGTCACGTGCATTCAACCTAGGAAGCCAAAACAAATTTTTTATCGTTATTTTTGTATTCCAAGGTTAACCAGTGCAAAAAACCATTTGTCGCTATCTTGTCTAGTTCTTCCAGTCGAAATCGCAGTGGGACAGTCTAAAAAACCGACCTAATTTCAAAAAATTGAATTTTAAAAAAGTCAATTTTTTGAAATAACTGAAAATTAGAATATTGTTTAAATGAAATTATTTTTTTAATTTTTGCTTTAAAAAATACACTTTTAGCACATAAAGAACCAGGAAAAGTAGCTGTTGCTAAAGTCGACTGTGAAGCACAAGCAGCATTTTGTAAAAAATACGAAATAACAAAATATCCAACAGTTCGTTTTTTTAAGTATGGATATCCAATCAAGAAAGAATATAGAGGAGATAGACATCCAATCGATTTCAAAATGTACGTTGAAATTAAATTAACTTGGTGTTTAAAAAGTAAAGGCGATACAAATTCTGTAAAATTCAACTTATTTACTTGGGCCGGACTTTTAACAATGATTTCAAAAATTTAGGATTTTTTAAAGATATTTTTTATAAAATGGTGTTAGCGAATTTGGCTTGATTCGTTTTTTTTCAAAATTCTACATTTGCGGTGAATTTGGAACCGAAAATACGATCGCCAATTTTTATCTCAAAATGGGTTGAGCAATCTTTCGCATTGGATTTTTTTATACAAAATATCTTCAAATATCTTTCAATTTCTACATCTCAAAATGGACGTTTTATTGTCTTTGCGTTTTTTGGCGATTTAACGCTTTTTTCAAATTTGAAAATTTTGCATAAAAAAAATTGCATAAAAATTTCCAAAACATATGTTTCATATTTTATTCTGCCAAATTTTTTGCACTTTTCAGAATAATATTTTCTAATTTTTTCGAAAAATATTTGAGTTTCAAAATTCCCAAACAAAATTGTTTTCCATTTTGAGATGTAAAAATTGAAATTTTACAAAATCATTGTCAAAAATATATTCAATTTTGAAAAAATTATTTCAAGTTTGCGATAAATATATACAAAAATTTAAATTCGAATGTTTAGATTTGTTGACGAATTATTAAAACTCCAGGTCCTAGAATTTCGTACACTTGAACAACTAAAACTGGATGACTGGAAGCATAAATTTGTCTCTCCACGAATGGTCGGGTATTTCAATAAAAAAGAATCAGAATCTTACATGACATTCAAGAGAGTCGCAGCAGCCTTGAAATCTGACTGTGTAGCCCTTGCTAGCTTTGGTGACCAAGTTTCATCAGAAATGCCTAATGGAGAAAACATCATTTTCAAAGATAAAAAAGACGGTCATGCAGTAAGTTTTGTTTAAACACATTACTCGAAATTTGTTGAAATTGATCATATTTGAAAAATGACCCAAAATAAGTTATCATATTTGGTAATATAAACAGAAGAAAAATAATTAAATTAAAAACAAATGATCTCAAAAAAATTATCATAGAAATTTGACCCCAAAAACAATAGTACGAGTTAAATACACCCCCCTCAATGTTTTCCCGCAAAAGAGGTGTCATTACATTCGCTTATGCGTAGGTGGCTACCGTAAAATAATAGCATTGCGTAGGCCTTAAAAACTGGCTTGCCGAGCAAAATAAATATAGGGAACGTTATATGACCTCAAAAATATAATCAAAATGTAACTCTAAAAATTATTTATAGAAAAATGACCCAAAAAAACTTTCATATTATATTTCATAATATGACTCCAAAAACAAAAATAAATAAATCTTATTGCGAAATATGACCCAAAAATTTATAATTATAATATTTCATAAAAAATAAGGCCTCAAAAGATCAACTGAAAATTTCATCAACCAGGGATCCAGTTCAGGTCCAGTAGTCCGAAACTTCCTGTCGAGTAAAAAAATGCAGGCCCCAAAGTCCAGTTTTGGCCTCAGAATTAAGTAATTTGTTTCGGAAAAAATCTTTTGTCCTCTATCATTGCTAGAATAAAAAATTGAGGTTTCATTTCGAATAATATAAATTCTGGTCAATTAGTATATTTTGGTTTTATATAAATAAATTCCAACTTTCTAAATATCACTAATCATCTGTGGTCATATTATAAATAAATTATTTGCCGGTCAAATTGTAGATTTGCTTATTAATTATTTGTATCCCGTACCGCCCGAGCTCTATTATTCTTTGAAAATCAAACTGTGGTCCATCTATGATATTTGATGGCATGTATTGCATTTCTTTCATTAATGTGTGCGATTGGTGCGCCGAAATACTCTTTGGAATGGGAAGATTAACAGAAGAGGGAACCTTTCTTGTTTGTATTTCATGGGCCAAATATTCAATCTGTCAAAGATTTTGGAAATGATTTCAAATCCTGATGCCTTTGAGGGTAAAGTTTTAAAAATTTTGGAAACTTCAAAAATTTTGGAACGTCGAAAAATTTATAGTTTCACAAAATTGATTTTGTTAAACACAGTAAAATTATGGTTGTATTTGCAAACATTTTCCATTAACTTCATATATTTAAATCGATATTTAAATTAATTTCAAAAAAGTTTAAATTTTCGAATACAAATGAAATATTATTTAAAGCATTGAAATTGCCGCAAAAATATGAAATTTCTATAGATAAATAATTTTTCAAAATTTCTTTATGTGATATAATAAATATCAATAGCTTCTGAAATTTATATTTGTCACTGATTTTTCAATTCTTATAAAATTATTTGTTCGAGAATGTTCAAGTTTTTCTGAATTTCAATTTTTTAAAACAATTGAAGAAGGACAAAATTTCCAATTTTTACTCATTCATCAAATTTTACACCTTCTTGGCAAATTTCAAAATAATGCATTTTCAAACAATTTCCCTTTATAGCAATTACATCTATAAACAATTTTGAATTCAAATTCTTAGCGGCTCACAAATTAATTTTCTCGAATTTTATTGTGTACTAATTTTTAAATTCTCTAACATTGTCATATAAATAATTAGACCGTAAATTTTGTTGTCATGCTAAATGTGATGATTTCCGACCAAGGCCTCCAGCATGTCGGAAAATCTCCGGCCTCCTGCTCAATGTCCAGTTATCGCAATGCATGGTTTTTGATTCACGTTTTTCCAAGATTTTATGGAAAGCTTCAGCGGAAAAAAATCTTTTATTTTTGTCATATTTTAAGAGTGGAAAACTGCACAAAGATTATCATGCTCAACAAGGTAAAATTTTAATAAAAAATAAAAATTATTTTCAAACCACTATTATTTTAGAAAGCATTGAACGATCAACTTCACGAAAAACAGGTATTGAATTAAAACTATATTTTATCACGATTTTTAACTAAGAAAATAACCAGATTTTCTTCAAAATAAAAACTTTTTTGACGAGTCAATTTCAAACATCATTTTTTTGATTCAACGTGTTGTTTTATTATCATTATCTAAAACTTTCGTAAATGTAACGTTTACGTAATTAAAAAAAACTTGTCCAGGAAAACAAATATTCGAATTTTTTTTTATAGATTATTCAATTTTAGGCTATAAATTAAAGCGTTGAATTAAACAAATAACCTTGAGCATAAATTCATATCAACATTAAAAGGTATTACACAGAAAAATTAACCTTTTCGAAAAATGTTTTTGCGGAAAATTGAAAAACATCTGTTTTGAAAAACATCTGTTCACAAGAAATTTCAACTTTTGAAAATATTTTTTGAGGGTTTTTGCAAAAAATTTAAATTTTCAAAAGATTTTTGATGCTTTGTTTGGTACTTTTGCAAATATTTAAGCCCTTAAAAATATTTCAGTCTTTTTGCAAAAAAATGTTATGTTGAAAATTTTTGGTGTTTTTCAAAAGGATTTTAACCTTTAAAAAGTTTTTGCTAGTGTTTTGCATACAATTAAGCCTTTCAAAAGTTAGAATTTGTTATAAAAAAATATTTTAGCTAACGAATTGGAATCTGACTGTGCCCAGCAAAAAGAGTCAATTTTCAAGAACCTAAAGCCATCAACAAGCAGATATTCTATGATTCGAGATGAACTCTAGAATTCTTCATATTTCGTCTCAAGAATGAATTGCTTTGGGTGATAAAATCCAAGTTAATCTACAAACTGGTGTTAATTAAGTTTTCTAATGATATCAAATTTGCATGCAGCATGTTTCAAATTGTGCGTGTCCATTACAAATATTTATTTCTGTATTGTGCTAGAAATCCTTCAATTTTTATTCTGTTCAAATATTTATATTTTACCTATCAAAATAGCCTCTTTTAGTCACTAAGTTTATGCCAAATACCAATTTCTATTTTCTGTTTTCGTGAAAAAAATTATCCGAAATGAACTTACCTTTTTCGTAGGTAGCTTTTCCAGAAAATATTGCTGGCAAAATATGAACTGCAGTTTTTTAGATTTGAAGCTCTACCGGTTATCTGGTAATCAGCATAAAACAAGTGTTGATAACCAGTTGGTAATTTTTCAAGAACAGGAAAACAAAATTATAACAAAAAATTCGAATTCTTTTAAAAATTGCTTAAAAAGTTTGCATAATGTTTTTTTTTTAAAATAACCGATGTTTTTGCTGATTACCGGTAGAGCTTGAGAACAAGTTTTCATCGCTTAATATTTTGTCAGCTATCCAATACAAAATGAATTTTCTCGTACCTACTACGTTTTTTTGTGTACCTAAAAAGACAATCTTATTTATTTAAACTATTTTTTCACTGAAAAAAACTGCTTTCAAATGCTTCAAAAAATATACCGCTGTGAGTCTTTATTTAAGACTTTAAACTCAAAATGAAATTTAAATCTGCGTGATGAAAATAAATCGTAGAAAAAAAAATCAATAACATGTATAAAATCACAGTTCTCGAGTAAACTTTTCAATAAAGATATTTATTTTTAGATTTGCCGTATTTATTATATGCGTCTCGTAAATCAGCTGTTTGGATAGTTAAAAATTTTCCGAGAGAACCATTTAAAGCAACGATATTTCAAGTGACTAGATGGATGTGGAATACAGTTTTTATGTAAATTTCGTTAATTTAACAGAAAAATGAACTTTAACGATAAAAGATGAGTTTCAGATAAAATTGCCCTACCTGTATAAATTATATTTTTCTTATTAGCTATAATAAAAATATAATTGTATGTCTTAGAAAACCGACTAATATTATTTACTTCTGTACTGTAAAATTAAGCTCTCAAATATCTATATTTTATCTATCAAAACGTTACGTTCAATATTATTTTCGCTCATTTGCAATGGGCTATTTCAATGCAATTTTCCATTTCATAAACATATTCATTTTTGCTCTTATTCGAGTACAAAAATGAAAAAATTTTTTAAACGATTTCTAAAAAAACATTTCGCCATTTCTGATAAAAAGGTGTTTTTGGTAAAAAATACTAGAGAATAAAGAAATAAAAAAAGTGAATAAATTGTAACTGAAAATCTCTAATAATTTATTCTTTATTGTACAAACATTTCGATATCATGTATTTTTGACATTTTTTTCGTCTTTCTGCCAAAACATCATATTTTATTCAAATGAATATAATTGATTTTAAGAATGTTTTCATACAAGTGTTTAACTTATACAAAGTGTATTTATGTTAGCAAAAATATTTTTTCTTGCTCTCGAGCGCCACGTTTTTTTTGGACTTTAAAAGTGTAAGATAAATCAAGCCGCCCAACTTAAGTGATAATGTACATTTTCGAAAAAATACTGAATTTCTTCTTTTCCGATAAATTTAGAGAGGCTATATTTATCTTACACTTTTAAAGTACAAAAAAACGTGGCGCTCGAGAGCAACAAAAAAATTATGGAAACATAAATACACTTTGCATAAGTTAAACACTTGAATGAATACATTTTCAACATCAATTATACTCATTTGAATAAAATATGATGTTTTGGTACGTAATCGAAAAATTGAATATTTTGGACTTTAACTGCGCACTTATTTTTTCAAAATAAAAAAAATAATTTCAACTTTCTAAAATGTGCTTTTCGACTAATTTTACAAGTTTTAGACATGTTGAGTCGCCTTGGTTTATTACTTTTTCCATTTGTCTACAGTCTTGGTGCCGTTATCCAACTGACTAAAGACAATGAACATATTATGGCAGAAACAGAAGTAATGATTGTAAATTTTTATGCAGATTGGTGCAGATTTTCACGACAGTTGCATCCAATTTTTGTTAATACAGCTAGTTTGATAGCAGAATGTAAGTTTCAATGGCTGTCAAGAAAATTTTGTATTTTATAAATATATTTTTTCTAAAAATTATTTCGAATTGTGAACTGTCGCGAAATTTTATTTTTTTCGATTAATTAATTATTTTAACTTCAGTTAGGTCGCTTTTTTTTTAGGTGGCACCACCATGATTTCGACTGGGAGAACTAGACAAGATAGCGACAAATAGTTTTCTGCACGTGAAACCTTGGAAAAAAATATGCGGTAGAAAAAATTTTTGGCTTCCTAGGTTGATCACGTGACCGGAAATCAGTCATCGAAATTGCTCAAAATGACCGAAAAAAACGTTTTTTGCGAATTACCGGTGAACCGGTAATCATCGGAGAAAAAGAAAAAAATCCTGCATTTCAAATTCGGTTAAGATTAAGATGCAAAAAACCGTTTGTCGCTATCTAGTCTAGTTCTCTCAGAACAGATACCCCTTAGGTGGAGC
>SCLH01000887.1:177030-188813 GCA_004367855.1 Oikopleura vanhoeffeni
GGGGGTGCCATAAGTCCAGAAAATTGGTACATTTTTTCAGAGCGATATATAAAAGAAGAAGAAAATGTGAAAATTTATTTTTTATCTTCAATAAAAGTGTTGGAAACTCAAAAAATTAGCCGAAAAAAGTATTTTGAAGAAAAAAGTTATTTTGCCGAAAAATCCTTCTGAAGAAAAAAATTGACATTTATTTTTTGACAAAAAAAATTCTCTTCAGTTTATTATCCCTTTTTGAAGAGCACCCTTCAATCTCGCGGCATCATGCAATTTTACAATGGCACGCTGTGGACAAAACATGGAAAATTATGGATTATGCATCTTCAAACGGAGTCAAAGTTAATAAAGTGAAGCTGAAAGCTCATCAATTTGTTCGAGCTACAGTGGGCTCTGTTCTAGAAATAGGTTTATCTACCAGAATAGGCTGAGAAATGTGATTTCTTTGCTTGGTCGTTGATCGTCACTAGACAAAAAGGGCTTGATCAATATAATAACAAAAAGAAATTTCAATAGTGTCTTTAGTAGAGCGCGTCCTAAGGGGTTTGAAAGTATCGTCATACGAAAGGTACTTGACTTTACTTCAAAAAGATGCCTTAGTATGATAAATATCATATACGAAATATGTTACATATATATCGTACCATGCCGTATTTTGAAGGAACAGTTTGTTTTTTGCACGTACTTTTTGCAGGACAGAACTTTCAAAATCGCGTCCTTCTAGAGACACTCTACTTTAAAATTTTTCTATATTTTTACAACTGACCCACTGATTTTTTAGCCTCTGTGACTAGACGCTTCTTTTTGCTTTGTAGCATACAAATCTCATTTTTCACATTTCATGTTTTTTGAATTTTAGTTTTTTTTTGAAATATTTGTATGGGAATTTCCTTTGTTGAATATTCCATTACTCAAACTACTATGCCTAGGGAGCGCACCGGGCCAATTTCTAAGTTTTAAACGGTCGAAATTAACGAAAAACGGGAAGAAAAATCTTAAGCAAAATTCAAACGCAAGAATTATGAAAAATAAAAAAATGAATTTTTTGCCGGTGATAATACCGGCTATTGGTTTAAATTTTTCATCTCTTTTTTTATTTTATTTTTTGGTTTCGAATTAATTCTATTTTTGAAGTCAATGTTTGATTTTTAAAAACATATCTGTTATTTTAAAAAAAAATTTATGTTTTTTCAAATTTACGTGTTTTTTTGAAATATTTTTTTTTTAATTTAAAATTTCTTTTAAAAGATAAATCGAATTTTTTTAATTTTGAAGTCTATGTTTGACCATATAAAAAACCTTTTAACCTCCTCACACCCAGAAACGAGAACTTCGCCTCACACCCACAAGCCTATCTAAAGGCAATACTTTGAGCGCTTATCACGGGAAAACTGAGAAAGATATCAATTTACTTATTTGTCACTGATTGAGATCAAGAATAAAATTAAGTGAACAACACGTAACATTTTTAAATTTCGAAGTTTTTAAACTAGATAACTGCGAGAGAAAAGAGAGGTTCACTCACCTTGTATTTCTTGAAAAACCATACATTTTTCACAATGGCATATAAGTTACAAATTTAGGAGTGAAACTTTAGCTATTAAAAGCTGGTCTAAAATTTGAAATATGATATCTTGATCGCTTACAAAACAATTATNTTCGTATAGAGACTGCAGATAAAATAAACTTATATCAAAAGAATCCTTAAATACTTTCCTAAAAACTTGCTTCCTCAGAATTTTGATATCATGTATCGTTTTCACACAATTATTTTTTTAAGAAATTTTGACGAAAATCCTAAAAAAAAGTAGGAAAAAATAACTTTCGAACGGCTCATCATATAAAATTTTCAACAA
This sequence comes from Oikopleura vanhoeffeni, assembly GCA_004367855.1. Lineage (NCBI taxonomy): Eukaryota > Metazoa > Chordata > Appendicularia > Copelata > Oikopleuridae > Oikopleura > Oikopleura vanhoeffeni. Next base: position 178,881 of record SCLH01000887.1, read on the forward strand.
TATTTTTGGAAATAAAATTGCAAACTCTATGTCATATTTGAATTGTAGGTCTGTGACGATGTTATTTCTGCGCCGTTTTGGCTCCCGAAATTTTTTTTGCCTTTAGATAGTCAAAGGGTGTGAGGGGGTTAAGAAATTTTGGAATTATTTATAACTCGCTACGTAATATTAAGCACATCTCAAAGGGAAAACAGCAAGTTGAAATTCGCATTTGTCACCCTAAACTAGAAAATATTTACTAATTGGGCCAGCTGAGGATCAATTGGAGGAATCTATAGAATCCGGTTTTGAGCTCCGTGAGGCCTTCAAGAAAAAACAAAAGAAATTAGAAAGACAAATGTTGGGCGAAGATGATTCCGACGAGGAGGAGAAAAAAGATGAAAAAGAAGATGGAATTAACTGGGGCTTTGCAGAAGATGCTTGGGATGATAGTAAAGATGACGATGATAACATTCCAGATCCAACCAAAAAACCAAATTTTTTAAAGGTACTGTGTTTTCTGTCTGTAAGGACACCCTCTATAAGGACAACTTGGGGAAAATATGGCCAAAACTTACGCTTTTTTATTTTGGTCGGTCCCTCTATAAGGACAATTTGAGAAAGATAATCAACATGGTATATTTTCAAAAATTTCTATAGAGCACCTCTTTTTCTTAAAATTTTTGAGTGAAGAACAAAAAAAAAGGTCTTCAAAAAAATTTTGGGTGAAGAGCAAAAAAAAAAAAAGGGTCTTCATATTTTTTGGGGAATATTATGGTTTTAAAAAAATTTGGAAAAATAGCTTTAGCTGTCCTTAAGGACAATTTAGGAAAATTAGCTTAGGACAAAAAACACAGTAACAGTTAGAACAGATTTAATGCCATTTGGGTTTTTTCAGCATCGACAGACATTGCCACCACGGACAATATATTTTTATATGATTCGGCTTTAGAAAACGACTCATCCGACTGAGTTCTTAGATTGCCTAAACTGAGCACAAATATTTAGAGCAAAATAAATTAAAAAAATGGTCCGAATCAGACCATTGTTTTCAATTTAACAACAACTGATAATTAAACAATTTCAGTAATCACAGAAAAAATATTAATAATGGTCCGATTCGTAGCAAAAGCTGAATTATATAAAAGAAATTTGGCCTAAAAAAGTGGCTAAAAATATGCCTGATATAATGGATATGACTGTATAGATATAGATATCTGAATTATCGGCATTTCAGAAACTCTTCGATTTTTATTGAGACATTTCATATAAAAGATTATGGTGCCCAAAAATCAGAAAAATTATGCGTTATTTAAAATATTTATTAAGACCGACCTCGATCCGAATGCATTTTATCACAAAGATCCTTTGAAAGCGATCAATCACTTTTTCACATCTGATAATATGGAACCTCCATGGGCCTTCAAGCAAAATCCAAAAGGAAGATGGGAATGCTGCCTGGAGTTACCAATCGGTATGATTACATAAACAAATAAAACTTCAATTGCTACTGTTTGAAAATATCAGTTTCATTGTCAAATTTTTAACGCCATTTTGAACAAACTTGAATTTTGAGTATAACAAAATTCGTTTTTTTCATCAAAACACTCGCAATAACATAAAAATTTGCCATATTTCGAAGAAACAAAATGTTCGAAAATTTATTTTTTTCACGTAAAATCAATCTGCTCGTTCCCTAAGGAATGCAATTGAACCCAGCTGCATTATACAGAGGCTTTAAGGTTTGAAATTCAAGTTTCAACGCGAAATTCTCTCGATAAAATTTTATTTTGTCAATATTTTTCAATGGCACTTTTCAACATAGCTAGATAATTACAAATTGATTTCTGCATCCAAGGATAAATTCAAAGGCTGATAACCCCCCTGTTTAAGGAGGGTTACAAGAAATGCATGAGTTCTGCGAATTAAAGACTACCGTTATTATTCTCGATTTATTATATCATTTTCCTAAAAAGCGAAACAGCGAATCCGAGACAGAAACTAGATTTGTGTTTTGTCCGTTTTGATTGCCAAGCTGTAATTTGGCTAACATACTAAACAACACTGAGTGTGTAAAACATACACCCAGGTTATCAAGGCCATTCTTTGATTTTTACCGGAGAAAACGCATATTTAGGGTGCACAGCGAGAACCCTACAAACTAAACTAAAACTTTTTATAAACATTTATTTGCTATCGGGGGTCATCGCCACCGAAAAAAACGATTCCTAGCAAAAAAAATTTTTTTGAGCAATTTAGTGGTCAAAAAGTGAGTTTCAAAAATAAATTTTTGTAAAAATTTTGGTCATTTTGACAAAAAAAATGTGTAGACGGAACACTTTGTAAGCTGAAAATCTATGCGGAAGACTGCGGAGAAAATGCACATGCCGATTAAATATTTTAACCGTCATTTTCCCTGGCCAAAATGCCGAAAAAAAATAATATTTCATTTTATTTCTTCGTAGTTTTTTGTCCCGATATTTATTTCCGTTTTGGTCACATTATCATAATTTAAAACTTAGAATTTTGACCGCTTCGCACCCTACGCATATCCTTCGAAACAATTTTTTGGCAATAGGTACAACTTTCATGTGATGTTTTTGCAACTCTTTTTTTGTAATTTGACACCCCTAATTTTTTTGCAAAAACGGAAAAGCTGGAATTTGACTCCTTTAGTGGTGTCATATGACAAAACACTTTCTCTTTTTAAAAACGGACGAGGTAGGTATATCACTGGATTCACAAGAAGTGACCAATGAAATTACTGGATTTCTCTTATTGTGACGTAGTGATAAAATTCGACGCATAGGCAGGATTTTCGGTATTTCCGGTCTCTTTCTTGAGGTGTGAAATTAAATTCGGCAAAGATTTTTGGCACAAAAAGATATTTTTTTAAATTTATACCAGTCAATTTCCGGTTAAGTTGGAGAATTTTTCATTTTTTTTAAGGTGATGGAGCAAGTGGAATTATCGTTGAAGCAGAAGGCGAAGGAAAACTTGGTGCAAAAAATTATTGTGCGTTGGAGGCTTGTAAGGCTTTGGATAGACATGGATTATTTGATGCAAATGTTAAAGCTAGAAAGAAAAGAGATAAAATGGAACAAAATGATTTTTACGATTCTGATGAAGATTCGTTTTATGATAGAACTGGCGATCTTGATAAGCTACGAGAAAACCGAAAAAAAGCTCTTCATAAAAAACCAAAAGTTCAAAAGGTAAAGTACAATTTTAATTATAGGATATCTCTAAAACATTTTAGGAGGAAAGTTTTAAAAATTAAAAAAAAACGAATTTTGTATATTCCGAAAATTAAAAATACAATAAAATGATATGTTTCATATTGAACAGTGCGATTTTAGCATTTTTACGAATTTAATTATTTGCAAATTTTTGTATTTTTAAAAATTATAAATGCGAAAAATATAGAATAATGCAATTATCGTATTTTCCGAATTTTAGTATTCGCCAAAAATACGAAAATGGCACAGTTCGATATTTTTCGTATTTAAAATTTTCAAAAATACAAAAATTTGCAAAACATAAAATTTGAAAATTACGAAAATCCCAATTTTGTACTTTGTATTAGAAAAAATAGAAAAAAACGATTTGAAAATTTTATTAAAGAATATTGGAAATATTTGTAGTGGTTTGAAAATTGCAACCGGCAGTCCTATTGTTTTAAGATGAAATCCAAAAATTGAGAGTTTCCCATTTTTTTGATAATAAAAAACAAAATTTTATCATTTTGGTAATTTTCGCACAAATACCGCCGATTTTAAGGAGCGTCGAGACCGAAAGTGATTCCTTAAAAATGCCGTTATGCTAAAATATAATTATTCATCTGATTTTCGATACGTGACGAGACGACGCGTATTTAGCCGGTCGGATATCCGGTATAAGTATGATTTTTTCACTACAGTCATACACCTCTAACTGGAACACCTTAATTTTGAATTTGCGCTCAATCTGAAGTGCTATGAATAGACTTTTTAAGTTGATCAAAACCAGAATTCAAAACGCTATCTTTCAACTCAAAAATTGTCTGCNAAAGACTTTTAGATTAGGCGCAAATTCAAAATTAAGGTGTTCCAGTTAGAGGTGTATAACTGTATTTATTTTTTCTGAAAGATCAACTTAAATAAAGTAAATTGTTAACAAAAAAATCGGCTTCAAATTTCTGGGAAATATTTTTGGGGTCAAATTTTGTAGAATGAGAAATCTCAAAAAATCTCACTCTCAGAGATTTATCAAAATATCATCAATGTAAATTCTCAGAAAATAACAAACTTTTATTTCAGGCGATTAACCACACAGAAATTATTACTAAATTAACCGAACTGAGGAAAGAATTTTCTAAACTTGAACATCAAATGGCCTCCGACAAGAAAATGCGCGATTTTACAAAAGCCTCCGACGACCCCTTAGACGCGTTTATGAAACAAGTAAAAGCCGGAAATATGTTAGATTCGATGACCAGGTCAAAAATGCACAGGCGAAAAGCTGAGCTATCTCACGATATTCACAAATTTGAGAAATTGGAAAAACTTTCCGCCCCAGTAGACGTTTCAAAAAGTTTAGGGGTTCAAACTGATGCAGAAAAAGCGAAAATGAAAAATCAATTATTAAATAGAATGAGAACTAAGAAAAAGGGATTTGGAATCACAGAAATTGCAAAACTTAAACCAACGGACGCCGTGAAAAGTAGTACTAAATCCGCTACTGAAGTCGAAATTGACTCAGATGAAGAAGTTGAAAGTAAGTGATTAAAAACTCAAAACAAATTTTTAAAAAGATAAAATTTCAAATAAAAAAAACGTTTTTTTTTGAAAAATTCTAATTGTTGGAACAATTTAAAAAAAATTAAAGTCCATGTTTTTAAAATAGAAAAACTTTTTTGATGTAAAAGGCGGCGGGAAACGCTGGCCAAGAACTTCGCTCCTAGGGTAAATTTATATCAGGGAAACCTAAAATGACCTTGAAATTTTCTAAATTTGAAGATTTTTTTATAATAATGAATTTTCCACAAAATTTTTTTTCCAAGATAAATTACGACAGGTCTCGCTAGTGAGCAAAATTTCTAAAGTCGAAGATTTTTTATAATATTGAATTTTATAAATGATCTTGAAAACTTCAATGAAATATAATCGCAAGTTGTTTGAAAAAATTAAAAGAAATCTATATTTCGAAAAAATAAACCGAAAGTCAAATTGATCGAATAAAAAACATTTATTTTTGAAATATTTTACAACATGTTTCAGTTTAAACTTGTCAATAATCTACAGGTGTAAGTTGTGCTAACTTTTGACATTTTCAACAAAAATTCAAAATAGTTTTTAGGACTTGTAAAAGATCCAAAAATTGTGCAAAAATAATTTTTCTGTTTAGAAGTACAAGAAGTTCAAAAAACAATAAAACTATTCTCAAAAGACGAAGTTCAAATCAAAGCAAAAGCTGAAATTTCAAAATCAGAAAGTCCCAAAACTCTAGAAAAACCTTTAGACGAGAAAAAGCCAAGCAAGTCTTTGGAGACAAAACCAACCACTGCCATTAATGTCGCTAAAGCTGCCCTTGAACAAAGTCGAAAAAGAAAAGTTGCACCTACGCCCACGCTTGTTCCAGGAATGATCAATGATTATAGAGATGACTATGCTATAAACGTAATTTTATTTATTTATTCATTAGGGGAAGTTGACTGAGAAAATACTTTAAAGGTTTTAACGAGCAAATTCCATAAAAAATACTGTCGTGTGTGTCTAAGAGGACAACACGACAAAAATTCAGCAATTTTTGGCAATTTTCGAGAAGTAGGTGCCTCTAAGAGGACAAAACGGGCCGCTATAACTGTATTGAGGAAAAAATTTTAACAAGAAAAAACATACCGTGCCCTAAATGTGAGTTACAAAGCAATAGATTTCAACCAATCCCAGCTTTTTTCTCTATTGGATACTTATACGCGTGGGTTTCAATCTGAGTTATAGCTCGATAAATTATAAAACACTTTTAGGGCCTTGTATACAATTCAAAAAGTGAAGTGTTTTGATATTTTTATTGCATTTTTAAACTGGTCGGAAACGGCGTGTTTTTAAACTCTCCTTAATTTCGATAGTACGACACAAAACTAAATCTTTTTCTATCAAAAAAAGATTTTCCAAAAAATAATTGATAAAAAAACCCATTCTACAATTGTCTAATAGAACGCAAAAAATATCATCAGATAAAAACATTCATTTAATCGTTTGTGGTATCGTTAGCATGGAAATTTTTGTTTTGATAACATTGCTTAAAAAACAGAAAATATTTTTTTATTGAATTTTAAAATTGTACAGGGTGTAAGATTTTTCCCTTCTTTTTTCCAAATTAGATAGCGATGAGAACGCTAATGTGAATGGTTAATTTCGGCAAAAACCTACGTCTTTCTCAGATTCAACCAATCAAAACGTCGAAAATCAAGTGAATCCAATTTGGAAAAAAAAGGGAAAAACCTTACACCCTGTATAAAAAATCCATGCAAAATATACCGCCGAATGTTAAATGGAAGTGTTTTTTCACTTGATATAAAAAAATTTCGAATTGGAAATTTTTAACGCGTAACTTTTATAACGAAACCTTTTTTTTTACAAAAAAACGACTTTAAAAAATCCTCCTTTACTGTAAAAATTAAGAATTTTCGAACCCGTTTTAATTTAGTAATTTTTTATCATTAATAAATTAAAACCTAAATCTCAAAAAAATTCAGCCAAATTCCACTGAAACCGAAAACGATTTGAGGAGGAAAAAGAAAAAACACGAAAATAAGGTGTCAAAAGCTTCCAAAAATTTTGATACGACGTATACGGAATCCAAAGATTATAGCACTTGGGTGCCTCCTGAAGGTAATTTTCTAAAAATTTTACGCTGAAAAAAAATATTTTTATTTAGATCAAAGTGGAGATGGAAAAACGGATTTGAACAAAAAACTTGGTTACTGAAAATATTTTCTTCTAATAAACACTGCTCTTATTCCACGAACATCTTCAAACATTGCTTAGGTCGGGTTTTTAATGAACTCAGATGGATTTCGGCTAGTAGAACAAGATAGCGATAAACTTTTTTTGCATGTGAAACCCGAGAAAAAATAACCAAGGAAATTTTGTATGTCTTGCTTGGTTGATCACGTGACTGGAAATCAGTCGGGGATTTTTTTCTCGTCGTGAATAGCGTCTTTTACAAATCGTTTTGAATAGCGTCTTTACAAATCGTAAATTCGATGGACATTTTTAAAGTTTGCTTTTCAGAAATTTGTGGGCTCTTGAATAACTAATTTATCACGCATTTCGGCCTAGAGCCCAAATTAACCAGTATTCATCGTTGGCCTAAAATCATGAATTTTTCACAACCGACTCACGAATATTTTAAGAAATTTTGCAAAATGAACTGCGGAAATATCCGATCAAGGATCGTGTAAACGTGATGTCAATCTGAAATTTTTTATGTTTTCAGATTTTGATTTGAATTTTTATGGTTTTTAGAAATGGGGGCAAAAGCAGCGAAACCGATAACGAACAAAGTCCAAGTATCCAAAAATATCGCCGATTTATCCTCAAAAAGAGTTTGGATGGATGTAAAAGTAGGAATGTCAAAAACCTCAAGGCTCACAATTTTCCTTTATGACAAAACTCATCCAAAAACTGCAGAAAATTTTAGACAACTTTGTACTGGCGAATCTGGAATCGGATACAAGGTACAGAATTAAAAATGTGAACAATTTGACAATTTTTTTAACCACTCGAATCCAGTCTGATATTTTCATAGAAAGCATGTAAGAGCGATTTTTATGAAAATTTTAGAGGTGTGTTTTTTTTTCAGCAAAACCAATTTTGTGATTTAGTTGCACGAGTTTTTCTCAGAAATGGATAAACCTATTTCCAAAAGATCGTGATAAGAAAGTTTTCGATAGGCGACGGGACGAAGCGTTTTGGGACAATCGGATATCCGGTTAAATCTTAAATTGTCGGTTTCTCAGTCACTAGATATGATATGAGAACAATTTTCTTACCATTCGGGCCGATTTGGGTCGGCTTCAAATTTCTGCGGCAATATTTTTGGGGTCAAATTTTGTAATATGACCCCAAAAGGTCAAAACACGCCAGAATGACCCAAAAATTTGTCAAAAATGCTATCTGATGCAACTATCTGCGTTATTACCCTATAATTAACCAAACGTTTAAAAAGATCGTATGTTAAAATTCCGAACTTAAGGAAGTTTTGGGTTGAAATCAAAAATTTCAACTGATAAGATACAAATTTTAAGTTAAAAAATCAATGTAATTTTAACTATTTATTGAAAATTAAGGAGGTTGTAGGATCTTAAAATAAAACGTACCCGATAAGTAAATTTAACAAACAAAACTTTTTCGAAGTCTGTTATCACTTGAAAAATAATAACAAAAAATAATTTCCGAAAATTTTGTTGAAAAGTTTATAAAAAATAAACATTTTAATTGTGTGTAGTAAATGTGACAGTTACTGAGTACAATTAAAAAGACCGCGAGATTTCCAAAACTTCTGCGGCCTTATGAAAAGCTAAATTTTGTTTTGAATTAAAAAAATTGTAACATTACATGTACAGTCCCCGATCTGTAAATTCCGAATCCTCATCGTGAGGTGCGAGTTTGGTCTGGCCAATCGGATTCTCATTTCGATTTCGAAAACACGTCTTGCGTAATATTTTTTATTCGCGAACGTTCTTTTTTATTCGAGTCGTTCTAAGCTTGGTCGCTATTGGCAAAATTAAATTCTCGTGTAGGTGAAATTAAGATTGTTTATTTCAGGGTTCGTGAAATTTGTTTCTCTTTGTATTTTACATATCGGGCACTGTATTAAATTTTCTAAAGAAATATGTACATTTCTGAATTGTTATCACTTTATAACATAAATAAATCAATATTTATAATTTAATTAGAGCTTTCGGCGGAATTCCTTCGTCAGCTAGAAAATAGTGTATACAGTGAATATGAAAAAATAATAACAAAAATGACTTACCATGAATACAATGTTTTTTGTACTGAAAAAATGTTGTAAACAATTTTACGAACAATTACAACATTTTTCCAGTAAAAAACCCTTTGTATTCATGGTAAGTCTGTTTTGTTATTATTTTTTCATATTTACTGTATACACTATTTTCTAGCCGACAAAGGCATTCCGCCGAAATCTCCACTAAAATTATAAATATTAATTTACTTATGTTATAAAATGGAAGTCGCAAATAATATTATCACTTTGGTTATTCAAAAAAAAATTTCAACAATTTTATTAGTTCAGAAATGATTAAAAAAGATGTAAATATGTATAAACCAAATTTGAAGTCTAATCTAATTACGTTAGATAATTTTTTTATATTTTATTTCTATAACTTTCTTAATCAAGTAGGATACGAAAATCCACGACGTGGTTTATGAAAAAATAATAATGGGCGGAGATTTACTTGATGGTCGAGATCTTGAAGGATTTTCAGCTTTCGGAAGAAATTTTAAAGATGAATCTAAGAATGTAGAATTCAATAGGAGGGGTATGTTAGGCATGATGAACGAAGGAAAACCTGATACTAATGCCAGTCAATTTATCATCACTTTAGATGCGGTAAGAATTATATATTGGATAATTTACAATAGAGTAGCGTTTTATAGGTGCCACTTTTCGCCCCCTTTGAAAATTGTAACATAAAGTGTGGTTCAAAATTTTACAATTTTCTTATTGAAAATGTCTAATAAAAACTTTTTGCAATTTTCAAAGACAAAAAATAGCAAGAAATTAATATGGGTTATGTTGTTCCACCTACGCATTTAATTGTCTAGTCACTCGAAATCGAATTTAACTTCACTTGTTAATAACTTTTAGAATAAGGTTTTGAAAATATATCGTCTTTCTTCACGCACAGGTGTAATTTGAACCAATAAGAGCCTTTTTGACGCA
>SCLH01000887.1:198502-209575 GCA_004367855.1 Oikopleura vanhoeffeni
TGATCTCTAGCACCGTTTCTGTTCAAAATCAGACCATAGCTGCTGATATCGTTTCCAGCAAACCATACCCAAGGAATCTTTGGGTGACATTCAAATTGTCTAATTCTCACTTTCATATTCAAAATTTTCGATTTCGCGCACTTTTTTGTCGATTTACAGCCAAATTCGAAAAAGTACTTGCAACATCTTGCTCACCACCCCTTGGGCTTGTTACATTCCGAAAATGACGTTGTTTTGAAATAAGGCGAGAAATAGAACTTTCAAAAAAAATTTTTTGCTCGCGGTTAACTTAATTTACCGGTTGGTCGAACATGCTATGAAAAAAGTCAGAAGTAAAATGTGTTCCAGAGATTACGAACTACTATTCCTAAGATTTTTATAAGATTGTTATGTGGGAAAAAAAAGTTATGGGCCTTCGAAAAAGCCTTTCCAACATGAACAACCCCCTTAAAGCTTTAAAAAATATAAAAGCAAAAGAAACAGTACAAAGTTTTTTTATGATCGTTATAAAACTTACAAGAATGATGGAAATAATTTGCAGAAAAGCGTATACATTTTTTCAAAATTCGAAGATTAATCTGGGCTCCAGAGAAATCTGGCACTATGTCTAAACTTGAGATTCTCAAGTGTTAGATTTGTCTTACAGTTGGACATATAATTTTAAATGAGCCTAACTTTAATTGAAATACACCAGGTTCTCATTTTAAGACAAAACCAAAATTTGAATTTTTTTACTTCAAATCCGCAATTAAGTGAAATTTGAAAAAAACATTACTTCAACTGAACGGTTTGGAAACCCTATTTACCATAAAGGTTGATAAAAGGAGACTTGTTGTATTTTAATGATTTTTTGGTTAATTAAAATCGATGATTTTATCATTATTTGTAATAACGTTTTTTTTTATTTTGGTCGTTACTTAAAATAAGTTCCTGGTGTAAAAGCATCATGCACTGTAATCTTCATCTAGACCGTTTCAGAACCTTTGTATGGAAGTGTCACACTTCAAGTGTGTTTTGAGTATAATTTGAAGAATATAAAAAATTATATTATCATTAGGATATGTCAAACCTTGAAACCCATATGTATAGAGGAATTTTAGTTTGGACATCTGAATTATCTAAATAAATTTCAGAATTTTTAAAAAATTTCACGGGACCATCTGTTGTCGTATCTTCATATATGCTGCCAACGGTTGTTAAAGAAGCATTTTCTGGTCGTTCAGTTGTTGTTGTGGTAGGTATTGTGGTTGTTGGTGTTATTTCTGTTGTGCTAGTCATTGTAGATGTCAGTGTACTTTTTAGGGGTGACAACATAAACATTTTCAGGATAAACTTATATCTTTAAAACCTGCAAAATGCTCTCGCGAAACGTTGTTTAATAAAATTTCGAAATTAACATTTTCACGATATCCCTTTAACAACCTTTTGTGAATCTAGGATGTGCGGGTTGAGGGAGCCAATCCTAACACTCCTGAGACCCCTCCTAGCCACTCATGGGGCCGCTTTTCAGCCCGCACATCATAGATTCACAAAAGGTCGTTAAAGGGATGTCCTTTTCCGAACCGAAGTGCCTCTCAGTGGTAGTTTTCGAAGCGAATCATCTGATTGAGTTCTTAGTAGTTCAAAATGACTACAAAAATGATATTCAAAAAAATCTAACAAAAATTTGACCAAATCGGACGTTTTTTCAAAAAATATCTTATATTTATTATAAGTTTTTGATAAAAAAATGAAGGAGAATGTGTAACTGAGAACTCAATCGAATGAGTACATTCCAGAAGCCAAATTTAGAACGATTGTCAAAGTTTTAAGATGTTTTCTTTTTTTCTGCGTATTTTTGAGGTTTTAAAGTTTAAAATATTAGCAATATTATTATTTGACGACTTAAATTCGAAAAACCGTTAGCACTTTTTTAGTCAGTTAATTGTTAGCGTAATTCTAGTGGTATTTTAAAATCTCATCATGAGATGGTTTTCGAAATTGACAACAAAAAAATATTTTTCAGAGTCTAACACGAAATTTGAAAAAAAGCTTGTCTAAATATAATAGGCGTGTTCCGAGGAAAAAAAGCTTCTCTTTAAATATTGGCATGCTATCGTTTCGCGTTCTGTGAAAATTTGAGCTAATTCGAATAAATCGTCTGGAAGAAGATAAATTGATAGGTCGAAAGGCGGCCTGTACGCTCACCCATCGCTTAAAATCTCTTTTCTACACCACACTGATATCACTCTCCCGAGATTTTTGTGTACCCTTTGAACAGGATATACTGTAACTATGGCTGTAATTGTCAAAACAAAAATTTTAATGTGTATATTAATAGTTGATAACCCCCTTAAAGTATCATTAATTTGGCCATTGATTTTATCTCTCCAATCTCCCCAAAGTGAACAGACAGATGTATCTCCAGCATCATCGCATTTCATACAATTTTTCCAAAGACCAAAATGAAGACTATTTTTTGAATTTTTAGGACCTCCCAAATAATCATCGAAAATATTTCGTTCTGGGCTCAAAGCACTACATTCAATTCCAGTGACTCGCCAATAATCAGTACTTTGTTCAAGTTATATTTTTTTCATAAGAGACCTCTTTCATTTTTTAACTCGTACATGTCTTAATAAAAATATTCGATCTATTTATGAAATATTTTCTATAAAAACCACTGCAGTCCAAAACTTGGAAAATGTGTCGATATCACAATCAGCATATGCAGCATAAGCTATACGAAATCTCGCCACATATGACGAGACCAACCAGAAACACTTTTTCGAAAAACATGATAATTTATATTTATTTCCCTGGAAATCCTAAACTATTTTTTGTAAATGCTTCTAAAACACTACACGAATCAAATTTTTTTGTGAAATTATCAAATGATTTTGTGAAATTCAGTGTGTAATAGAAAATCAAATTCAGTGTCAAATCAAACCATTCACAGTATGTCCTCTTTTCTCTTGTACTTTCCCTTTCTGTGGCCATCTTTTTTTTGACGATGACTTGTTTTAAAAACAAGCCATCGTTTGTTCTTTATCGCTGGCCAATCACCGCGTGCTTGGCTCCATGGCCACAAAGAGGGAAAGTACAAGATAAAAAAAGACATACTGTATAAGTGTTGCAGGAAAACAGTTTATGTTTTACAAATCGTTTAATTTAATTCACGATTTTTCATTGACTGGAGTTATTAGAACAATAATCATCGAAAATCATCAGATATCGAAATTTTATTGTACACATATTTTTTACCCTATGTCTAAAATGAACTAAATTCATCAAAAAAATATTTTTATTATGATAAAAGTTGAGAAAATATTTAATCGGTGAGCAAAATATGGTTCTTTAGGATATTTTTATTTGATTATGAATTTTAACCTGTAACTAAGACCAATAATTATGACAGCCCATGCTCCCAGAGTACATGCATACCAAGCAAATTCGTGTATTAATTTCTTATAAAAATCCCATCTCTGTTTTTTCAAATGAAATCCAAAATACGAAAAATACAATTTTGACATTTGAAATTAATCATTTATTTGAATTACAAATGGTAAAACGTAAATTCGGTTCATAAACGATATTTACTTAAAAAAAGGAATTTGAAGGGCCAGAAAGTTAAATTTATCAAAAGAGTCTATTATTCTAAAATCGGAAATTTAATTTTCTTATTTTTTACAAAAAATTTTCTGTAGAAAGAAATAATTTTAATTAATGCAATTTTAAGAAACATTCAAACTCCGTAAACATTAATAATGGAAAATTATGCACCGTGAATAAATCAATCAATCTTTAATAAATTGGTTTATCGGAGTTATTTTGAAATTCCTATTTTCATAAAATAATTTTTTGTTCCGCGAAAATGAACCAATCAGAATCTGATTATCAGATACAGGTATTCCGGATATTGTCCAATCACTATCGAGTATTTTTTCGGGAGAAAAAAAGCGCGATCAACGAGAAAACTCAGGCTGTACTGTATACCGGATATAAAGTGAGCTCAAAATACCAGTAAGAGCTTTAGTTTAATTGAAAATTTTTAAAATGTTTCGTAATTTTTGACGAATGTTTGGCCAAAATCTGTCAAAATTTGACCTTATATTGACAAAAATTATAAACGATGAGCTAAGTTATAAATTTGGTGGAGCATAATTCGACGTAAAAACCGCCATTTGAATTGATAAACCCGGGTTTGACATTATTTTTTTAAATACGGTATATTTATTGGCTAAAAAGTAACGACCCCAAAACAGATCTCCCTGCGTTTTTATATAAGAATAATACTTCATCTCGTGCATTTTAAATATTTATTTTAGCAGGAAAGAAATGATGAGATCACAGAACATAGCAACGTACTTCAGTTCTCGGTTGACGAAGAGGGATAAAGTATTCATTATATTTCTCATAATAGGCTCAAATTAATCTTAAATTTTAAAGATCAGATTTAGACACACCGATCTAATTTAGCGGTCCCAATATCAAGCATCCTTGCCTATAATCATACTCAAGACAATCAGTAAGACAACATTCGTGGGATTCGAACTCGCGCTATAGAGATAGTAACCGTTTTTGAGATGGAGTTACGTTGGGAAAGGGTATAGGTTGTTCTAAAGGCAAAAGTGATCGTTCTTAATTGTTTGGTTCTACAAAAAACTGTTTTGAAACATTTACGAAAACAACTGTTTTGATCTAAAGAGCACAACCTAGCAAAAATAGTAAATTTTGCCTATTTTTTAGTTTTCTTGGATTTCATGGGCGAAGAAATGCAAAAATAAATCGAAAACACGTTCAAAATAATCAATTATGATTGTGTATGTCGAGACACCTACATTGGTGAAACTGAAAGATGTATTGGGTTACGGATTTCAGAACATCAACAAAATTCGAGACAAAGTAATATCAATCATCACATTTTATGCTGCACAGATTTTATAAATCAGTCAAACGATTTTTTCACTCTAAATATTAATGACTATACAAGTTTTTCCAAAGCAAAATTTGCCTTTTTCAAATCACGTTTCTCAATAATTCAACAAGACGATTTGAAATAAGGAATTTCAAAAGTCAAAAATCGGTTTTAATGTGTTAA
Source organism: Oikopleura vanhoeffeni (assembly GCA_004367855.1). Classification (NCBI taxonomy): domain Eukaryota; kingdom Metazoa; phylum Chordata; class Appendicularia; order Copelata; family Oikopleuridae; genus Oikopleura; species Oikopleura vanhoeffeni. The sequence continues at coordinate 203,583 of SCLH01000887.1, forward strand.
GGCTATCTTGTAGAGAATTTTTTTCTGGTCATTTTAAGACTAAGGATTTTTTTTTTTATGAAAAATTTTCAAAAAAAAATCGATTTTTCGTTCAAATTTTCGAGATTTTACAGGGTGTCATGAAGCCAGTTCTAGCGCCTCCGTATGAGGAGTTAAACCGGTAAATTTTTTGGCAGGTGAAAATTAAGCGTTTTTTAGGAACCCGTTTTTTTTGGCTAGGGCTGGCGACCACGTGGTCGACCTCAAATGACCGGTCAAAGTTCAAGGTCAATCTCAAGTTCATCGTAGAGACTTGAAAGTACCGCCAAAAGAACCGGAGGGGTCGACTTTCTAATGAAAGTATTAGCAACTATGGGTCAATTATGTACTGAAAGGTCGCTAGAGAGCAAAAACTGGTCAAAATTTTGAGTTTTTACAAAGGGTGATGAAGCCAGTTCTAGCGACTATGTAGGAAGAGTTAAAGCGGTTATTTTTTGGCAGGTAAAAATTAATTGTTTTTAAGGAAACCTGTATTTTTGACTAGGGCTAGCGACCACGTGGTCGACCTCAAATGACCGGTCAAAGTTCAAGGTCAAGCTTAAGTTCATCGTAGAGACTTGAAAATACTCTCAAAGGAACCGGAAGAGTCGACTTTCTAGTGAAAGTATTAGCAACTATGGGTCAATAATGTACTGAAAAGTCGCTAGAGAGCAAAAACTGGTCAAAATTTTGAGNAAGCATATAACCGAAGATTCATTATCAACATATATTTTTTCAATGATAATCATATTTTTCAAAAAATTCTCGACAGTCCTATAAAAACAATTTGTTGAAAAAGTTTATAAAAAGTCATCAAATGTGAATAAGAAAATTAAAAATTCTCTCATTTTTGCTGATTCTCACAAACAAGTGCATAAATAACACAAATTTAGGATTAATTTTACATTTTCAAATTTAAAATATTAAACCGTCGCCAATTTGGATATTGCATATGCAAAAAAATTTGAATGTTTTTATCATCATTCTCATGTAAAATTAGTCTTAAATTTTTTTGAATAATTATTTCTCGTGAATCCTTCTCTCATTTCTTTCGCCTACGCATTCTTCTGTAATAAGTATTTGACTTCTAGAAATGCTCTATTCAAACCGGAGGCCATACTGTAATGTAATAAAAGACTTAGAAATTCGTTACGATTCTTTTAAGGGGTCTTCCACGTGATTTGACTACTTTTGAAAAAAAACATAGTACAGTAATTTGAAAAAAAACTCAAACTACGTCAAAAAAATTCCAGGGTCAACTTCAAACGGTTTTAATACTGTTTTCACCTTACGCCAAAGTCCGAATAAAATCACGTGAAGAAATAATCCAAAAATAAGGTTTGAAATATCTCATAAATTAATCCTTATTTCTCGAAAAATAAGATCACGTGACGTTTTTGGAAAATATTATTACGTTCAAAACTCTTGAATTAGGTGTTAATTGACCGTTAAATTTTTTCGACGTAATTTGATCACTATTTATTTATTTTAAACCAAAACCTTATTTCCTAATTTGAAGGTCACGTGATCGTTTTTGGACTTTGGTGTAATGCGAAAAAAGCTTAAAAACTTCTAAAGAACCACTTCACTTTTTTCAAAAATTGATTAAAGCAATTTTTGAAAAAAAACAGTACTACTTTTACCAACCTTATTCCTAAAATATACGGCCACGTGATCATTTTGGGACTATGGTGTAATGGGAAAAAAGTCTTAGAATTTTTTTTTAATCCCGCTCAAAGGCTTTTTTTGATGATTTAAATTTTTTTTGCAAAAAATAAGTACTGTAATACAGTAAAAATTTTCGAAAAAAAAACGCACAAACGTCAATTATCAAAATAGTTGATCGATCACTTTGTAAATTTTCATCCATACATGATTAAGGGTCCTAAATTGCGATTAAAAGCCTTCGAGCCACAGATGGCTCGGAAAACACTACGGGAGTTAAAAATCCGAATTAAATTGTAATCCTTTTCCTGTTAAATTGTGTATCCGATAAATTGTGTCCAAGATTCCGCAAAGATTCAACACACTTTTCAGGGGTGACTTCTTGAGCCTTGGTCAAGAAAATTTTCAAAAAATAATACAACGGACAAAATAAATTGAATACACCCTACTTGATCGCTGGAACGAGAATCACGGAAGAATCTCGTTTTATACAAATTCTTAGAGCGCTTGCTAATCGAGGAATAAAATGATTTTCTAACTGTCGTAACATTTCTGCTTTTATAGAGCTTAAAATATGCAAAGAAAATTGTTCGAATTTTAAGAAACTGAAATTTCCACGTACAAAAAGTGTGGTCCTATAAACTCTCACCTTATTGATTGATCCAGCAACTGGATTCCAGTTGCTCTATCTAAACTGGGCATTCTGAGTATTTTAGAAGACCAATGAAATCTCAGTTTTTTAGGAAAACTAAAAATTTTATGAAAATTAAATTTCTAGGTATTGAATTGGTGCATACATTGTTGATCGTATTTTTCTCTATTGCTGCATAAATGCGACCGCGCAAAAATTCTACCAATTTAAAGAAAACTCAATTGCAATAAAAAACCTTTTATAAATAAACCGGTTTCTATGCAATTTTAATCGACAAATTTATAATTTCGTGAATTTGTATTTTGTATTATTAAGCTCTAATCCTGCTTGCATTTCGTTAATTTGCGCAACTTCATAAATTTCGGCAGAAACCTCCTTAAAAAATATTAAAACAAATATTTTATCCAAACAAATTAAACACTTATTGTTTGGTCCATAAGCGCCACAGCATCCCAAGTAATTTTCACAAGAGATCCCTGATTAGCATTAGTTAGACCCTTACAGGGGATTAAATTTTAAGTTTTTTCAAACAAAAATGCAGATTATCTAATCCGTTTCAAAAGTAACTTGCTTAAAAGGTGACCTCTCAAGAGGCTAATCGAGATTATTGACCTTTTATGAGACAATAACTTTGCTGACTTTAAAAATCTTGACTACCTTGGTCAAATTTTGTAAAAGTACTAGGTATACGGTATACCTAGCACCGGTTGTTTTGAAAAAAAACGGTGATTTTGGAAAATGGTTTGAAGAATTAAATGTTGAAAGTACAGTGGTTTTATTTTTATTAGCGCAATTATAATGTTGGCTTAACAATTTGAATTGAAATTTTCAACACTATAAGAAATCTAAAACTAATTTTCTCATAGGAAAAACATACCCTATCTTTTGCTTAAATCTACGCAAAAATGGGATGAAAACCTCAAACGAAAACTAACCAACTAAGCATTTTTGGAAACCCACTTCCATTAAAGGGTTATGGGTTAACATTACAGGGCAATGAGTTTCCATTACACGGTAATTTTTGCAAAAATTTGAAAAGTTTGTTTCAGCCAAAAAATTGAAAATTTTTGAGTTTTTTTTTCTAAATTCAGGGATCAATTATAGGGCAGCCGAAACCATCAAACTTTTAAGAATAGTTGTGAGCAAATTATGCACCAAAAACAGAGTTTATTTTACTCAAACATGCCTTGTTTTTCACAAACTGGTTTCCATAAAGTATAATGAGTTTCCATTAAGGAGTTATGTGTTTCCATTAAGAGGTTATGGTTTCCATTGCCGCTCCTTAATGGGTTTCCATTAACATGGTTAGTCTGGTTTGTACTTCTTTTTCATCCTGATGTAGAGGGGGCTTATGTGATCTTTAAAGGCTTGTATCAAAATTACTGAACTCGGTTAATTTAACCCTGGCCCAATCTTTCATAAGATATTGTATAATTTTTGGGATTGACCGAGAGAATAATGGTTTTGTAGTTTTCTTTTTCATTTCTTCTTGTATCGAATGCAAATCATTGAAATTTATCAATTTTCGGCAACATCGCTCTATTCCATGCTGAACGAGGCAACTGAAAATAGAATAGAAAATATGAAAATAAAATATCTCAAAATATCAATCCTCACGACTAAAAATTTTATAAAATTTCTAGAATTAGCAATCTTTTATAATTTTCGGAGAATTTACACGATAACAACCACTGATTAAAAACAGCTAGCAAAAATTTTGAAATCTTGGGTCAAATGATAGTTTTAAGATAATATTTTTCTGGAAAATTTTGAAATAAAATTATTTTCAAGATATATTTTTTCAAAAAATGACAAAAATGTTTTAATTTTTTTTAATTAAAAAAAATGTGATTTTGTTGAAACATTAACAAAAAAAAATTTTAGTTGTATTTATGACAAACAGCAGTAGATATTTCGAAAAAGCTATCAAAAATAATCTACTAACTTGGAAAAGGCTAAATTCAATTTTCGTATTTTTTTCAAATCAAGCTCAAGGGACCTAATAAAAATTAAAAAAATAGTCAATAATGATCTAATCATGCGTTTTCTATGTTTATCCAGTATGGACATTAATCTTAACCTAATTAAAGTCATAAACGTTTCAAAATGTAAAATTTTTGATTCGGAGATCTTACAACCTCCATGATTTTGGAAATGAACATTAAAATTATAATAATTTATGATATTGTTTGTACTCTGTAACTGCAGGAATTCTGTTGTTGCTGTTGTGGAACATCTGATCTCTGTAAAAACAAGCCGTTTGCTGTTGGGTAACCTACTTGGTACATATTTGAGTTAAAAAAAATGATTCTATTTTTTGGATCTTTTTCTATCTGAAAAGCCCGTTTTATGATTATTCAGCATAACCTAATTTCCGCAATATAAATTATCAACATTCGGCAAATTCCGCGTTTTTAGAAAAGGTGTTATGAAGAAAAACGAAAAACGAAAGTCAAAAATGTTTTTTATTATTAATAACAATTTCAATGTAATTTGTGCGAAATTTTATGGGAACGTTATTAAATAAAATTGTAATCAATTCGATAATGTTCCTTCTCCTTGATATATCATTCCTCTCTTTCGTCATAAACAGGGGTCGGCATATCTGTCATGTGACATGACTCATGTCCTTGTCCAGCTATCGTGTTTTTTGTCTATATTGACTTGTACGGACAGGACAGATTTTTTCAATCGCCAGGACAGGACTAAAATTTTAAATTTTCTGTCCAGTGGACATGACAGGCCAAAAAATAATTAAACCTTCTCTCCTGTCCTTAATAAATCAGTGTTTTTTTTTTATTTCTGAGGAGAGTCTAAAGTTAACCAAGGAAAACATATCGAAAAAACATTTAGCGGTAAAAGACCCAAAACTGGTGTTTGATAGTTAAAAAGATAGGTAAAATTTTAACTTTGAGCATTTTAAAAAATAAACAACTTTCCTTACACTTAACTCGTAGACTCGATTCTAGCCATCTAGTTGCCATTCACCATTAAATCGCATTTTACGATGCTTAAACATTAATGACAAGATCAGTTATAAAGTTACCGATAAACTTTGAAACAAAATGATGTTTGTGCGTTTTTTTTTTGAAAATTTTTACTGTATTACAGTACTTATTTTTTGCAAAAATTTTTTAAATCACAAAATTAAACCTTTCATCGTGATCAGAAAAACATTCTAAGACTTTTTTCCCATTACACCATAGCCACAAAATGATCACGTGACCGTATATTTAAGGAATAAGGTTGGTAAAAGTAGTACTGTTTTTTTCCAAAAATTGCTTAAATCAATTTTTGAAAGAAGTGAAGTGGTTCCTTAGAAGTTTTTAAGACTTTTTTCCCATTACACCAAAGTCCAAAAGCGATCACGTGACCTTCAAATAAGAAAATAAGGTTTTGGTGAAAGTAAACAAATAGTGATCAAATTACGCCGAAAATTTTTTTGGGGCAATAAACACCTAATTTAAGAGTTTTGAACATAATAATATTTTCCAAACACGTCACGTGATCTTATTTTTCAAGAAATAAGGATTTATTTATGACATATTTTAAACTTTATTTTTGGATTATTTCGTCACGTGATTTTATTCAGACTTTCCTGTAATGAGAAAAAGTCTTAAAAACGTTTGAAGTTGACCCTGGAATTTTTTTGACGTAA
>SCLH01000887.1:218536-232837 GCA_004367855.1 Oikopleura vanhoeffeni
AGCTCACAATATCTGGTAATTGAGGCTTCAAATTATGAGAAAATTGGTCTATCCGCTCTAAATCTTTTATTTTGTATCGCGGAAATTTTTTCTTTTTATAGAGTCTGAGTCATAAATGCTGGAAACCCAAGTGAGAATTTGATTTTCGTCCGAAAAAAAAAAAATTTCTAAATTTTTATTCAAAATTTAATTTTCATTACCTATCCGACGCAGAATTCAATGCAGTTTCAGAAAATATAATTCTGATATTTCTGCGATGAAAATTAAGCCTCAAAACTCAAAATTGAATTGCCAACAAAAAAGACTATTTTCTAGAATAGTACTTTCGAGGGTAGTAAGGACTCTAAAAATACCACTTATTGATTTCAAATCCAGAAAATATGAAGTTTTGAGCGTTCTAAGAAAAATAACATCATAACACATTTTTGTCAAGATTTGCGTTAACCACCCCCTTAACCCCCACCTGCACGAGATGTTCTCCCCCCACCTGCACAAGAGTGTTTCAGAACACACACATAGACTATGTGACATACATGTAGATAAGGTGCGCAGCGGTCAAAATTCTAAATTTAAAATTAAATGATTAAATTAAGATGACTTTCATCTTAAAAAGTGTTCCGCCTACGCATTTTTTTGTCAAAATGACCAAAATTTCGAAAATTTTCGAACATTTTATTTTTCAAAAAAAAAAATTTCAGAAAATAGCAAATTTTTATGTGAGTACGATCCTTACACAAGAAAACTAAAAAATTGAGCTGATTATGCTCAAAAACGAAATTAGTGCTAAAAGTGAGGGTTTTTGAAACTCACTTTCTGACCACTAGATGGCCCAAAAAAAAGTTTTTTGCTCGGAATTGTCTTTTTCGGTGGCGATTACCCCCCGATATCAAATAAATGTTTATCAACAGTTTTATCTTGCTCCAGTACTGTTTTAACTGCAATAAATAAAAAATTGCATCCAAATAATGCATTTTGGTCTGATGAGAAATTTCTAGAACTCACCAAAATTCTTGAAATTAAAAATAAGGGGAACTATCTGGGGTCTGTTCCGATATTCCGCCGGCCAAAATGACACTTCCCCAAAATATTTTTGCTCTCTGTGTTCTGAAACACGCTCGTGCAGGTGGGGGTTAAGAGGGTAGCGATCGCACTCTTTTGAGGGTACTTTGGGGTGTAAAAATAGCACGACATTGCTAGGGAACACTCAGAAAGCATCAGCTTATTGAAAAAAACATAAAAAAATTACAAAAAAAAGTTCGAAATTTTCATTTTTTGAGAATTTTTCAGAGTATTTTTATTTGGAAAACATTGAAACCGAATTTTCGACCAGAAAAATTCAAAATATAAAAAAGCTGTAAGGAGATTTTCTTCTCGACATCACCCAAGCTTCAATTTGATGGTACTTTCCACTTAATCCGACGACTTTTATTTTCGAGTTTTAACTTCCATGGTTTATCTGTAAAATTGCGATTCACTAGAATCAACTATAACATTTTTATAAATGTCTGCTCCATCATTAATAACAAAAAACCACCATTTCTGCCGATTTTTCCTAAATTGTATACTGCATTCTGAATGTAACCTAGGAGGAGAAGATTTTGAATAGCGAAAAATCTTGAAATAAGGCGGTTTTTCGCAGTTCTAGAAAAAACTAGTCGGACATTCAAAAATCCTCGATCACATTATATTGACCATGAAGCGTTTCGTCCGAGTTCTATTGCCAAGATTTTGAGTGAAATCGTATGACCGAGCTCTTAGCGAGGTGATAGATTTTGAAATTTTGATTAGGTGTTCTAGAATTTGCTGCATGGTGGTCACCAGGGTCGGCAAAACTTATTCTAATTTTTTTTTGTAGATTAAGGATAGATCTACCAAATGGCCATTATCAAAAGTTTCGAAACAGTTTAGTATTCGGGTAAAGTAAGATACAAAACCCCTTAAGATTTTCAATTGTAACCCGGTGCGCATCCTAGTTATATCCTGCAGGCAATAAAATCGAAATTCCATGGTTGCTTTACTTGGGTAGTCGTATGTAATGGGAGTTTTTAATAAAACACAAATATTAAGAGTGAACCTAACCATATCTAGTTATGAGACTAACAATACCACTGAAACCAACTACGATTTGAAATAAGGAATTACAAAAGTCAAAAATGGGTATCGATGTTTTGAGATTTCACAGGTGGTCTCCGAGTCGGAGACTCCGACCCATTTCTAGCGAAGCCAAAAAATATATAAAGATATAAAAATATACCGTTTAACCCCCTCACACTCAGAGCTATTTCGAAAAATCCTGTAGATTAGAGATCAGAAATCGCAGGTTACTTCTGAGGAAGTCACTTTGTCGGAAAATTGTTTCTGAATCTGCTCCATTTTTAATTTTTGTTCTGACGTCATTCAGTAAATTTTTATTTCTTCACAAGTGATTTTGATAAATTGCGTACGTTATATTTTATTTTTGGAAAACACCTGTAGATTGAGTACCGAAAATTGCAGGTTATTTCTGAGGAAGTCACGATTTAGAAAATTTAATTCTGAATCTCCTCCATTATTATTTTTTGTTCTGACGTCTCTCACTTTCTCACAATGACACATGCGTAGGTTTAAGGTCACTTTGCAAATTTCACTATTCGACGGAATTAATAAAGTCAAAATGTAAATTAAATAGCATTAACATTTAAGTCTATCCTTAATCTCAAGGACTAAAGAACAGTGAATTTGCAAACACTTTTACTTCTCCCGTACTAAAGGCTCAAAGTAGCGTCTCCAAATGGAATTTTTGGTGTGAGAGGGTTAAAGAGAACTGATTTTTGGCCAGTGAAAATTAAGCGTTTTCCGGTTATTCATTTTATTGCATTGGGGTGGGCGATCATTGTTTGTTCTCAAATAAGCGATAAAGTTAATTTCAAGACAGTCGATAGAGAGCAATGATGAACTTGAAGTTTACCTTGAGTATTGACCAGTTTTTGCTCTATAGCGAACTTGAAGTATATACTTGACCCATAGGTTCTAATACGCTCATCCGAAAGTCGGCCCTTCCGATTATTTTTGGGGAGTCTGAAGTCTATACGATGACCTTGAGATTGACATTGAACTTTGACCTGTTATTTGAGCTCAAATAATGTTCGCCCACCCTAATGCAAAAAAAGGTAACCGAAAAACGCTTAATATCCACTGGCCAAAAATCAGATTTTTTGCCAAAAAATCAGCCCTCTAGCTATTTAACGGCTTTGCTGGAACTGGGTCGGTTTCCACCTGTCAAATCTCAAAAAATGTTAATTTGGTGGTGAAATAATATTGTCTATTTTTTGAACTACTGTTCCTTAATGAAAAGGGCGAAACTGATGTGAAATTCCAGTTAGAATAATCCAGTTGACATTCCATTTCAAGTAAAAAGTGTACTATGTCTTCAAGGAATGGATGTCCGGGAAATAAAGAAGATAGGCGTTCTATCTTATGATGGATATTTTGACCGTTTAAATCACATCTTGATACAAGCTTCTTTAATTTGTCAATTTGTTTATCTTTGGTCATCAAATATTTTAAATGTTTTATGCATCTGATAAACATTAAGATTGATTTCACACCAAAGTTCAAGACTGCAGGTTCGTGAGTCATCAAATCCAGGGCAAACTCTCCATCAAGTAAATCATCTGACTTCTGAAATTATAAAAAATGAGATAACTAAATGTTACAGGAAATTTTTCATTTGAGTTCTAACGTCCTGGAAAAATATCCCTTTAACACCTTTTGATTAATCTAGTATGTGCGGGCTGAGGGAGCCAATCCTAACACTCCTAAGACCCCTCTTAGCCACTCATGAGGCCGCTTTTCAGCCCGCACATCCTAGATTAATCAAAAGGTGTTAAAGGGATATCAAACGTCCTGACAAAAATATCAAAATAACGCGATACTCAGTAGTACTGAGTCAGTACTGACAAACAAACGTCCTGACAATATCCCCCTTTCATACTAAGCGGAAGATTTACCCTGTGTAGTAAACGTAGTGTATTATCTAATACTAGTAGTAGGGCCCAAATCTTCCGCATAGTGTAAAAGGGGGATATAAATTATATCATATAATTTTTTATGGAAAATAATTAAATGATACTGATGCAGCATTTATGCTCTTTGATAAAGGTGCGAAGCCCAAGAAAAACAGCGACACCAAGTGGACTGATTTTTTTATTGAACCTACTGTTTTTATTTTTTTTAAACTAAAATTTTCGATTTTTTCAAGACATAAAAAAATTAAAAACGATTAAGGCCCCTCAAATGCGCACAAAATACGGAAAACACACTAAAAAACTTACAATGGTTCATTTTTACAAACATGTACTTACTTTTGCATTAACTATAACTTCTACAGCTGAGGCTACAAATACATTGAGTACTAAAGTCTTTTTCGGTAACCATCCAATTTTTCGATCTTTTTCCAGCAATTTTGAATAAATGGAAAATTTAGTTCTCATCTTTTTTGCGTGTAAATAGAATAATGCAAATCCAAAATAACAATTTTTAATTTTAGCAAAACCATGCCCAGGTTTGTGCACCGTATTGTTTAGGCTCGCGTAAAACTGAATCTGTGTAAATCCATCAGATCTTAAAATATTGTTTACATCTTTAAAGTTTTTTAAATTCCCAGTCAAAATATGCGTCAATACAATTTGTATTTCGATTCAAAAACTCTCCTTCCAAATCATCGGCTGAGACATGAAACCCACTTTTCTCAAAGATTTCTCTCGAAAAGTTCTCATGTGAATTCATTACACAAAATACAACTTAAACTAAATTATTTTGGTTTATATTATTTTGGTTTATATTATGAATCATTATTTCTGATTCTTGATATGCAAATATTTCGAAAAATCATAATATGCAAATTTGAGCGCGTAACGCGAATACTTTATAGCATAGGGACATTCAATTGAGCTTTCATCGGGCCACAATCTAGTGTACTCATATATCATTCCATTCGCTTCCTAACTGGTACAATTACCAACCCAACATGTTGTACCAGTTAGGGGATTTTGGTGAATTCAAAGTAGGAACCGAACGCTTCACATTTAGGGGGCCGTATGAGAAGAATAACAAAAATTGATGGTATTTTTGTACCAGTTCCATTGAGTCATTGACCAACACCAGAAACTCGTACCTTGTAGGGAGTTTATTCCCCTCGGTATACCGTCAACGTAATGTTACATAATTTAGGCATTTTTGTAACTTTTGAATTTTCGTATTATTGCTTTTTTAGGAAATTTTGAGTTCGAATTTATCTTTTCGAATTCGTCAAATTTTGAAAAAAGTTCCGAAAATTATGAAAATTTCCTTATTTTTTGTTCAATTTTTTTGTAATTATTTGTTTCGAATCAACGAGAAAAACTATTACGAATGGCCACTTTAACTTTTCGCGTAGGTGACCACATATAATATGTGACATATTTTTAATATGCTCTTTGAAAAATCACATGACATTTTTTTGTGATTTTTGGTCGAAAATATTTGGAAATATTTTCAAAAATTTTCTCATTTCTCGGTCAAAATTTTAAGAACTAAGTTTTCTGACTTATCCGGCTTAAAAGATTATGAATGCCTGCTTTAACGTTATTTGATGATGTCCCTGTTTTATTTTAGCGCTCTTGTTCATTATGACTATGAGTCAATAACATACCGTAAGGTCGCTAGAGTGCAAAAACTGATCAACACTCAAGGTCAATCTTAAGTCCAGTTTTGGCTCTCTAGCGACTTTACGGTATATAATTAACCCATAGTTTCTTATACGCTCATCAAAAAGTCGACCCTTCTGGTTCTTTTGATGGTACTTTCAATTGACCTTGAACTTTGACGGGTTATTTGAGGTCAAATATTGGTCGCCAGTGGCGACTCGCCACACTGGACCCTAAAGCATAAAAACGCGTAACCGAAAAACGCTTAATTTTCACTGGCCACAAAATCAGCCTTCTAGCTCTTTATACGGCTTCGCTTGAACCGGGTTGGGAACTACACCTGTACCTGTAAAATCTCGAAAAATTGACCGAAAAAACGATTTTTTTGAAAAATTTTTGAAGAACAAAAAAATTCTGCATCTTAATGACCAGAAAAAAATTCTCCACAAGATAGCTTGAAAACATCGATTCCCATTTTTGAGTTTTGAAGTTCCTTATTTCAAATCGTCCATACATGTACTCTGAATCATCATTTCTGCAACGAAAATACGGTTTAGTAGGAATCAATCGAAGCCCTCTTCAATCAAAAAAATATTTTACTGAAACTTGCCAATCCACCAAAATCACTTTATTTCATTAATCTCATAAAAAATATTCGTGTTAAAACAAATTAAATAAATTGTATTCGGTGGATTGAACCGTTTTCTGCGGTTAATAATCAATAAAAAATAATCATTTTACCTCAATTTAGACACCTTCGATAGCAATCTACCGTTTTTTAGTGTTTTTTCATAAATATAAATGCCACCAAAAGATTCCTTGGATACGATTAGCTGGAAACGATAATAGCAACTATGGTCTGATTTTCAACACAGCGGATTCTAGAAAAAAATCAGAGTTTTTTACAAATATTTCGTTTTTATCTCTAGCACTGTTTTTGTTGAAAATAATACCATAGTTGCTAATATCGTTTCCAGCAAATCGTATCCAAGGAATCTTTTGGTGGAATTTATATTTTCTAATTCTCATTTTTATGTTCAAAATTTCGCGCAATTTTTTGTCGATTTACATTCGATGTTCACCAACCCTTGGGCTTGTTACATTCCGAAAATGACGTTTCTGGCATTACCAAAGAAAAAGCCTTATATCAAAACGTCGAAAAAACAATCTTTTTCGGCACATTCAGATTGGTGACCCCTGAGGCAAAAATCGAAAAAAACAGCTCGCATTCATTAAAATTGGGACATTCTCACCAAATCTCAAAACTTTCCGATATAAGCTCTAGGATCCTTATTTCTTTGAAAAAAGCTGAGGGACTCGTGTTTAACCGCGGTTAACTAGATGGTTGGTGNGATAGATTTATCATATGTATTGATGATAAATGTTCTACCACCATCAGTTTAGCCGTACCAAGCCTCCAAAATGTCAAAAATCACTAACACCACCCCCTTAAAACATCATCTTTAAATTATCAAATGCCAAAATCAAAAGCGTTAGTTTTGGCCAAACTGTCCTTGTAGACAAAAACTATAATGAGTATCTCATGAATTACCGTGCGTAAGTGCGAGTTCAGAGTTGCTTTTGCTTGCTAAAACATTGCATTATAAGAGTTTTTATGGTATAAAAATGACTTTATTAAAAATAGTAAACATGTTATATAAAAAAATACTGTATAATTGCGTATAAAATACATTAAAGACTGATTCCAGAAATGGAATTTAAGTTAAAAATTGAAAGTACAGAATTTGTTCTTGATAGCATCAGTAAGCATCCGGCGTTTCTGCCACAGAAAATTTCTTCGCAACTGAAAGTAAACATTTAAAAAATTGTTTTCTGTAAATTTTATGTTTTTTTAGTTAAAAATTCATACCCTGGAATTTTGACAGTTTGTTTCTTCCCACTTTCCAAATCAATACAGAGGATGTCGTTTTCACAGGCTGCAAATAGTTTTCCATCATTCAAACAAATCGATCTAAACAAAAAGATAACTCTCAGTCGACCGATAAGCAACTAGATGACATTTTTATTTCTTAAATCCTCACACATCGATTACGATCCAGAGGGTTCGATTTTTGAAATAGGGCTTTTATTACTGTTATTTTTTCTGGCTTCGAAAAGTGGCATTTATTTAATCAAAAAGGCGGCATTTTTCATTGTTTGTAAATAAATCGAAAATTGAAATAAACATTTCTATATTTTTTTTTAAATCTGTTTTTTAGAAACGCATTAAATTTTTTGAAATTGCCTCATATAATATGAGTCATATTCAATCAAATCTGGTTTATTTAAAAACTTTTTTAATTTTTTTTCAACGGCTCATTTTGGCATTTCTCTATTCTAATTTTCAAAAAAAAAGTTTTTAAACAAACAGGCACGCAATTTGTACCCCCATTTACAAGTATTCGACCATTTTTTCGAAATTTATTTAAAAATAAAATATCTGATTTGTTTTGCCAATTTTGCGTACACGTAAACATTTAATTTTTTTAAATGACGAAAAATAAAATGGCTTTTCCAGTTTAAGTCATTATAATGTAATTTAACGGTATAAAAAAGAACATGAATCGAATCTTATGAAATACCTCCTCCCAAAGAGTCCAATAAAATCTTACTTTGATTGATTTGGGAAAATATATTTTTCATTGTTTGTAGATAAATCAAAAATTGAAATTAACATTTCTGTCGCTGCAACCACCATGTTTAGCGATTGATCGATTCCTATTTTGCAAAAATCTATCCAAATATGACCAATCGTTACTTCGAAATTTGTGGAGTTGATAATTGCTATACTGTCAAATGTAGAGACAAATATCCTGAAAATACACTTTTTACAATATTAAGGGCATTATATTTCGGGAAAATAAAAAAAGTTTTTTTATGTTTTGATAAGTCAAAAAAAAATTCTACAAAATGGGTATTTAAACAAATTTTTTTTTGAAAACAAAATAAATTTCTAAACTTTTTAAGAAAAACACTTAATTTTGTTTGATAATCCATCATATTTTCTTAAAAATTGCATTTTTATCATTTATTCATTTAAAATAAATTTTTATTATTTTTTACATGACTAATTTTGACAAAAAATACATTTTTATCATATATCGAAAAAAAAATAGCTGGATTTTAGTTATATTTGGAGATAAACTTATTTTCAAACTTTTTGGGAGACTCATTTTTTCAAATTTTTATAAATTTTGTTACCTTGATTTATCTTGTGTCACGTCATAAATCTCCTTGTCCAAATCTGTAGTATGTATAAGTTCAAATTTTTCATCAATAGTTTTTATATCCCACTTTTTCAATCCTCCAAAAATATCGGCCGTGACGACTTCTTTTTCCTGATTGGTCGAAATTGCTTTAATTTTCGCCCTATGTCCATTTGTATAGCAATCTGTCGAAAACATTTTTCCATTTTCAAAATTATAGCACGAAATCGAGCCAAATGGTCCACCAATCAGAAGACTAGATTGTCTCAGTAGTAATTTCTCAGCTCGGATCGGAATGGTCAGGATCGGTATGGATGTGTTACTCAGGCTATAAATCGCGACACCGGAATCGGTAGCTATTGCGATTTTATTCCAATCTGTCTCAAAAGTTAAAATTTTTTCGGAAATATTGATCTGGACTGACGGAATGTTTTTGATTTTTTTTTCAAATTTTTCGTCGTCGATTTCAGAGAGTAAAATTTCGGCGACTTTTGCCGCTTTTTGAATTTGAATTGGAGAAGCTTTGTAAGTTTCATTTTCGAGATTATTTTGAATTTGACGATTTGATTTTGCAGATTGCTGATTTTGTGTCCAAGTCACATCTACCTCGACAAGTTCTGTTTGAGTTTCTTCTGACATCTGAAATTTAATTAATAAGGGTTAAAATTAAGAGGGTTGAAGAATTTTGTCGTATTTGTTAATTTTGGCTTAATTAATTAAATTTTCTGTAGCCATTTTATTTCTTGAAATTAAAAAAAATACTTTCATACTTGTATTTATAACTTGTATTCTCAAGCGGACGATGTTTCAAATTTCAAACGTCCGCTTTGACACACAAACAACAATTAAAAAGCCTTAAATATTTATGGTTTTCGAAACTCTTTTTTAGTCAAAAAAAAGAAAAAAACAATTTGCAAAATAAAGTTAAAAAAAGTCTAAAAGACGCAAAATCAAAAAAGGGTTGACGCCAAAAAAAAAACTTGTAAAAGTCCGATAAGACAACTGTGATAATAAAAAAAAATTAAAAATATTATTTATTTAAAATTCGTAATTCCAAAAATTAAGGCCGTTTTAAACTTGTAGGCGATGTCCCTATACAAAAAACAACAGTAGTCAGATAAATTTGAGGAAAACTTGTGCATTGAGTAAATCTAATGGGCTGGATACAAAAAATATTTTGTGATACCTAAAAAAAACTACGCGAAAACATTTAATAATATACCTGGTTATCTTCAGTTCCAACAGATACGCATGCTTTATGATTATTTGCAATTCTTTTCATATATCTTGTATAATCTGATTCTTGATTAATATGTAAAATAATATCATGCGTAATATCAAAAGTAATAAGTTTTTGAATAGCCCTCGCCCTGACCCAATCATTATTATTTCGCCTCCTCGTTGCACCCAAGCTGAAAATGGAAGCAGTTTTTTCAACTTTTTGTGGTTTTTTATGGTTTTCAGCCAAAATTTTTGATGGAAATTTAGCTTCGACGGGTTTTTCTTTAGCAGATGATATTCTATTATTTTCAGATTTTATTTTATTTTGTAACTTTTCAAAATTTTCTTCTGGAGAAGTTGAATTTGAAGAAGGTGGGCTTTTTTCAATTTTTTCTTGATTTTTATTAAATTCTATTTCTTCGAAATTGTCAAATTCGTCAAAATCTTCTTCGTAATCCTCAAAATCCTCGTCGTATTCGTCTTCAATTTCTTGAAAATCTTCGAAATCATCGTCATAGGCTGTTTCTGGCTTTACTATTTTTTCGCCAGCCTTTAGTTCTCTACTTTTAGTATTTTGCATAAAACTATAATACGGTGGGAAATGCGTTGGTAAACTCCCCTTGTTTTTTTAATGTTTGCCTGAGAATATTCATACTACCGAGTGGTTAAATTATAGTCGTAAATTTGGTTTATGTTAGGTAACATTTTTTGAAGATTTCTTTCTATACTCGAAATCATAGTTTAAATTTTTTTATAATTTCGCGTTTAAAAAGAAACCTGCTGTTGTTCGAACATTTATTCTTAATCAAATAACTGTGTTTGATGAATTTTTTTTCAATTTTTAAAAATGTTAATATTTCACTTAAAAAAAACGATAAATTTCGAAACATTAGCTTTTGTTAATTTACCAGTACTTCGGATACCTTTTGAAACTTAAAACTTATATTTTAGGTTTTCTTGCTACCTTCTGTTTTTTAAAATTTCAAGGTATTTAAAAAAACATGTTTATATCTGATAAAAACGCTGGACATATAAATCTGCCACGATTTTTGTTTTCTCGAAAATGTTGCGATAAAATTCTGAGCAATTCAGGTTAAAAATCGAAAAAACTATTTTAGATTTCTTTTTAAACTTTATTCAAAGATTTTGAACTCAATTGTACTTAAAATTTAATAATATTGGAAAGTGAAACATACGCTGCTTTGCCGAATGTCCACTCCAGGTTTTATGAGTATAAATTGCATGAGTTGCAGTACTTATACTGTGGTTTCTGTCTAAGCGGACAAAACCGGATTTAGAAATCGGCTCTAAATCACTCCGTTTTGTCCTCTTAGACTCACTTCAAATCGGATTCTCAGAAAAATGCGTAGGTTTTGCCGGATTTGTCTGCTTAGACAGAAACCACAGTAGTTTATTATTTAGTAGGTTAGGTTTTTCAAAGTCCCTAGAACATTTTTTGATATTTTTATGTTCTTATTAAGACGGTTCTCTTGAGGTTATTTCAATTTTTTCTCAACAATTTTACAACAGAAAAATCCTCAATTTTTTGAAAAAAAAAAGATTTCACATGTTTTTTGGAAAAGAAGAAAAAAAC
Source organism: Oikopleura vanhoeffeni (assembly GCA_004367855.1). Taxonomy (NCBI): domain Eukaryota; kingdom Metazoa; phylum Chordata; class Appendicularia; order Copelata; family Oikopleuridae; genus Oikopleura; species Oikopleura vanhoeffeni. Next base: position 230,224 of record SCLH01000887.1, read on the forward strand.
AATCTTCAATTTATTAGGAAATAATTTTATTTGAAGCTTTAGAAAAAATATACTAAAACGAAAATCAGTCTACTTCCATAAAACAAAGTTCTAACTAAAATTTCGCATTTCTCACCCTAACCTAGGAGTTTTAGATTCACTTTGAGATACAATTTTTGGTTCACTTTTCGCCTCTTTTTTCTTTTTAGCTTCTTTTTCTTTTCGAATTTTTCTCTCCTCGGGAGTTTCATCGCGTTTACTGGTCTTCCGGTCGCTAGATTTTTTAATTTCCGGTTTTACTTTAATTTTTTCAACTTCATCTCGCGTCCTTTTTTCTCTTTCTTTTCGTTTTTGTCTCTCCTCTTTTGTTTCCGATTTTTTAGATTCGCTCCTACTTTTTGACGGTTTTTCTGTAGGGACAGTTTCTGGAACTCTGGAAGAAGTTGTTTTTTCGCGATCACTTCGACGTTTGGTTTTTTCTTTCCGGATTCGACGCTCCTCTTCCGTTTCGGAGCGTTTGGAAGAAGGTTTCGATGAAGACCTGAACAAAAGATTAACTACAGCTCTCGCACACTAACAGGTACAAGTTTTTAATGTGTGTTTTGAACTTTTTCTTATATTTATGAATGCCCTAAAACGCAGAAGTGCAGATTTTTTTCAAAACGTACTTTACAAAGATTTCTTTGAATTATTATGGTTTTTGAAATATGGAGAAGGGTACATGTCGAAAAGTCACGAAAAATGTATATAAAACGGCTGACTGTATATGTTTTCATCGATTTCATCAAAATATTATGGTTTTTCAAATATCCAAAAGACTATTTTACAAAAAAAATATTGACAGCTGGCTGTATTTGATTGGTGTTATACACAAAACATTTTCCATTATAATTCGAATTTCACTACAAAATAATTGAATTGTAATATACAACGTAGCTTTCTTTATACGTAGCTTAAGCAAACGTATAGGGATGTTCCCTAACTGGTAAAACTTTTTGTGGTCAAAATTTTTACCAGTGAGAGAGAGAGGACTTTAGTTAAATTTGAAATCTTCTAGCGGTCGAAAAAAGATTTGACTAATTTGATATTGAAAATTTGATTAAATCGGGTTGATTGAGTTTCAAAAAACCCAGATTTGGCCGCTCTATTCAAAAATAGAAATACTACTAATAACCCCGAAACGGACATTGTCGTCTTCAAATGATGCGAAATCATCCCCCATCGATTTATTTTATACTTAAAATGTTTCAATTTATGAAATACAATAAAAATGTCTCTTTCGATTAACCTGGTTAAGATTAAATTTTTTATTTAACTCCCTTGAGACCATCAAGATGCTTGATCTTGTTGTAGCTGAGATTACACTGCGGGTAAAATCTAATCAATTTAGTTCGACAATTCAATTTCAACCTTGATTAATTAATCAACAAAAAAATGTAATATTTCACAAATATTTTAATTAAAACATCTTTTTCATATGTCATTTACTATTTGGTCAAGAACAACGCGAGTTCTATGCTTTTTAGATTTGACAACTTTTTTAGAAAATCTTTTTGACGACGAGTTAAACAGATAAATGAGGAGAAAATGGAAAGCGATGATATTCCTGATATTTATGGTCACAAAAACTCTAGCCGATGACAATGATCCGTAAGTTTAAAAATGTCAGGAGCTCTGATTCAGAGCCTCTGAAGGCTAAACGAAAAAAAAAAATTAGTAATTTCAAAATAGGATTTTGAGCTCAGAAAGCGTTTGCAAATAAGTTTTTTCAGTATATTTTTTACTAAAAGACAGTCAAATTGTTGGCTTTAACGCTCATGGCCGCGGCTGTGTTCTGGAACACAAGCACCAAAAATATTATGGCGAAGTCCTAGTTTGACCAGCATAATATCGGAACAGAAATTAAAAAATCCCCCCGTTTTAAATTTTATTTATTTTGCCGTATTCTGTAGACGGATATCAAACCATATCATGATCTTCGGCTAATAATTCTTGAAAGATCAAAGATTAATTTTTTTGTAAATACACAAAAATTGGGTGTTTTTCTTTATGGGTGATTTGCTTCAAAACATGAAATGAGTCATATGAGTAATGAGACAAATACCCCTGGCTTGCCGAGGTCTGGGTTGATATACGAAAAAAGCTAAATGACAACAACCTTATTACTCATCTGGTGTTCAACTTCAAAGCAAAATAATTCGGTCGACTGAATTATGGCGCATCATCTTCGATATTTTTAACTTTTTTGATTCGAATTTTATAAATGAAATTTTTCAGATAAAAAATGTTTATTTTGATACGATTCACAATAAGAGGCCACCATTTTTTAAATTAAACTATTATCTTAAGGGGGTTTGAGGAGGAGAGAGTCACTTCTATGAAGAAAGAATTCGTGTATAATCCGACTCCTGTTGATATAAGAGAGAAAAATGTACAAGATTACATTTTAAAATTAAAGGGAAATGGGAGGTTTGAAACAGCAGATCACTGGAATGATATTCTTATTACGCACAGGTTTAATAAGGGAATTATTGTGAAAAATCATCAATATCCAACAACCTCTCAAAATCAGCCGAATCGGCAGGCCCAGACAGGTAATTTTTGAAAATGATATACAGTGGGTGAGACCAATGGG
>SCLH01000887.1:232847-246100 GCA_004367855.1 Oikopleura vanhoeffeni
ATCTTTTCTTAACATTTTTTTTCTGGACAAACAAAATAATATTTATATAACTTTTTTAAGAAAAAACACTTAATTTTGTTTGATAATGCATCTATTTTTTTTAAAATTACATTTTTAATTTAAATTTTATTTTTTACATGCTAATTTTGACAAAAATCATTTTATCATTATTCGAAAAAAAATAGCTGGATTTTAGTTATATTTGGAGATAAACTATTTTTGCGACTTTTTGGGACACTCAATTTTTCAAATCTTTATTAATTCTGTTACCTTGATTTATCTTGTGTCACGTCATAAATTCCTTGTTCCAAATCCTGTGGGTGTATTAAGTTCACAATTTTCATCAATAGTTTTTAGATCCACTTTTCAATACTCCAAAATACTCGGCCGTGACGACTTTTTTCTGATTGGTCGAAATTGCTTTAATTTTCGCCCTATGTCATTTGTTAACAATCTGTCGAAAACATTTTTCCATTTTCAAATTATAGCACGAATCGAGCCAATGGCTCCCAAATCAGAGAAGCTGATGTTCCCGTACTTAATTTTTCAGCTGGATCGGAATGGTCAGGATCGGTATGGATGTGTTACTCAGGCTATAAATCGCGGACATCCGGATCCGGTGCTATTTGCGATTTTATTCCAATCTGTCTCAAAAGTTAAAATTTTTCGGAATATGTTGGAGCTGACGGAATGTTTTTGATATGTGTTTTTTCAAATTTTTCGTCGTCGATTTCAGAGAGTAAAAATTTCGGCGATTTTGCCGCTTTTTGTTTGAATTGGAGAAGCTTTGTAAAGTTTCATTTTCGAGATTATTTTGAATTTGACGATTTGATTTTGCAGATTGCTGATTTTGTGTCCAAGTCCACTCTTACTCGACAGTTCTGTTTGAGTTTCTTCTGACATCTGATTTAATTATAAGGTTAAATTAAGAGGGTTGAGAAATCTTGGTCGCTATTTGTTAATTTATGGCGAATGTTGGCTTATATTTATTAATTTCTGTAGCCATTTTATTTCTTGAAAAAAATACTGTTCATACTTGTATACAGCGGACGATGTTTCAAATTTCAACGTCCGCTTTGACCACACAAACACAATTAAAAAGCCTTAAAATTTATGGTTTTCGAACTCTTTTTTCGTCAAAACAAGAAACAATTTTGCAAAAAAAGTTAAACAAGTCTAAAGACTGCAAAATCAAAAAAGGGTGACGCCCAAAGAAGGCTTGTAAAGTCCGATAAGACAACTGTGACAATAAGAAACATTAAAATTTATTCATTTTAAATTGTAATGTTCAAACATTAAGGCCGTTTTAAACTTGTAGACGATGTCCCTATACAAAAAAACACAGTAGTCAGATAATTTGAGGGAAACTTGTGCATTGAGTAAATCCATGAGCTGGATACAAAAAAAATTTTGTGATACTCTAAAAAACTACGTTGAAACTTTAATAATATACCTGGTTATCTTCAGTTCCAACAGATACGCTGCTTTATGATTATTTGCAATTCTTCATTATTTTGTATAATTGTTCTTTGTTAATATGTAAATAATTCATGGTAATATCAAAGTATAGTTAGTTGAATAGCCCTCGCCCTGACCCAATCATTATTATTTCGCCTCCTCGTTGCCACCAGCTGAAAATGGAAGCAGTTTTTTCAACTTTTTGGGTTTTTTATGGTTTTGAGCACAAATTTTTTGATGGAAATTTAGCTTCGACTGGTTTTTCTTTGCAGATGATATTCTTATTATTTTCAGTATTTATTTTATTTTGTAACTTTTCAAATTTTCTTCTGGAGAAGTTGATTTGAAGAAGGTGGGCTTTTTTCAATTTTTCTTGATTTTTATTAATTCTATTTCTTCGAAATGTCCAGTATCGTCAAAATCTTATTCGTATCTCAAATCTTCGTCGTATTCGTCTTCAATTTCTTGAATCTTCGAATCATCGTCATAGGCTGTTTCTGGCTTCACTATTTTTCGCCAGCCTTAGTTCTCTACTTTTAGTATTTTGCATAAACACTATACGGTGGAAATGCGTTGGTAAACTTCCCTGTGTTTTTTAATGTCTTTGCCTGAGATTCATCATAACCGAGTGGTTACATTATAGTCGTAAATTTTTGGTTTATGTTAGGTAACATTTTTTGACAGATTTTTTTTTCGATGTCGATTCATTAGTTTAATTTTTATCATTTCGCGTAAAAGAACCTGCTGTTGTTCGAACTTTATTCTTTATCAAATAACTGTGTTGATGAATTTTTTTTTATTTTTTAAAATGTTACTTTTTCACTTAAAAACGAAGATTTCGAAAAATTATCTTTTTTAATTTACCAGTACTTCGGATACCTTTTGAAACTCTAAAACTAATATTTTAGGTTTTCTTGGTACCTTCTGTTTTTTAAAATTTCAAGGTATTTAAAAAAACATGTTTATATCTGATAAAACGCTGGACATATAAATCTGCCACGATTTTTGTTTTCTCGAAAATGTTGCGATAAAATTCTGAGCAATTTCAGGTTAAAATCGAAAAACATATTTTAGATTTTTTTTAAACTTTATTCAAGATTTTTGACTCATTGTACCTAAAATTTAATATATTGGAAAAGGAACATACGCTGCTTTGGCCGAATGTCCACTCCAGTTTTATGAGTATAAATTGCATAGTTGCCAGTACCTTTACTGTGGTTTCTGTCTACGCGGACAAAACGCGGATTTAGAAATCGGCTCTAATCATCTCCGCTTTTGTCCTCTTAGACTCACTTCAAATCCGGATTCTCAGAAAATGCGTAGGTTTTGCCGGATTTGTCGCTTAGACAGAAACCACAGTAGTTTATTATTTAGTAGGTTAGGTTTTCAAGTCCCTAAATTTTTTGATATTTTTTTGTTCTTATTAAGACGGTTTCTTGAGGTTATTTCTAATTTTCTCAACACATTTTACAACAGAAAAAATCTCAATTTTTGAGAAAAAATTTCAATGTGTTTTTGGAAAGACGAAAAAACAACTCTTATTTATTAGGGAAATAATTTTATTTGAAGCTTTTTAGAAAAATATACTAAAACGAAATCAGTCTACTTCCATGAAACAGTTCTAACTAAAATTTCGCATTTCTCACCCTAACCTAGGGTTTTAGATTCACTTTGAGATACAATTTTTGGTTCACTTTTCGCTCTTTTTTCTTTTTAGCTTCTTTTTCTTTTCGAAATTTTCTCTCCTCGGGAGTTCATCGCGTTTACTGGTCTTCCGGTCGCTAGATTTTTTAATTTCCGGTTTTACTTTAATTTTTTCAACTTCATCTCGCGTCCTTTTTTTCTTTTCTTTTCGTTTTTGTCTCTCCTCTTTTGTTTTCCGATTTTTTAGATTCGCTCTACTTTTTGACGGTTTTTCTGTAGGGACAGTTTCTGGAACTCTGGAAGAAGTTGTTTTTTTTCGCGATCCTTCGACGTTTGATTTTTTTCTTCCGGATTCGACGCTCCTCTTCCGTTTCGGAGCGTTTGGAAGAGGTTTCGATGAGACTGAAGCAAAATTACTACACCTCTTCGCACACTAAAGGTACAAGTTTTTAATGTGTGTTTGAACCTGCTTTATTTATGAATGCCCAAAACGAGAGTGCAGTTTTTTTTCAAAAACGCACTTTCAAAGATTCTGACTAATATAGGTTTTGAAATATCGAGAAGGGTATATGTAGGGTGCGCAGCGGACCCTCAGATGAACTAAAATCCTGCTAACATTATTTGCCTATCGGGGGTAACGCCACCGATAAAAGACGATTCCGGCAATAAAAGTTTTTTTTGGGCCATCTAGTGGTCAGAATGTGAGTTTCAAAACCTCTTTTCGCACTAAGTTCGTTTTGAGCATAATCAGCTCATTTTTTTGTTTTCTTCTTGCAAAGTCGTACTACATAAAATTGCTATTTCTGAAAAAAATTTTGTTTTTGAAAAATAAAATGTTCGAATTTTCGAAGAAATTTTTGGTCAATTTTGACAAAAAAATGCGTAGGCGGAACACTTTATAAGCTGAAAATATTTTGGCCATACTTATGATACTTAATTTTATTTTTTCATTTTATGCAGAATTCCACAAGCTTTCAAGTGCGCATAGTGAGAACCATGCGGAAGAATGCGGAAAAATTGGCAAATGCCGATTTATTATTTTGACCGTCATTTTCCCTGGCCAAAATGCCCAAAACTAAAAAAAATATATCATTTTATTTTGTCGTAGTTTTCTGTCCAGATTTTTTTTCCGTTTTGGTCTCATTATTTTATTTAAAAATTAGAAATTGACCGCTGCGCACCCTAGGTTATATGTTGAAAAGTCAGACGAAAAAAGAATATAAAAGTACTGCTGATAGCTACTTATTTTCAGTATTATGATTTCATCGTGAAATTTTTGGTTTTTTCCAAAGTAGTCAGTGCACTATGAGTTTTAAACTTTTTTTGTATTTCACTATTTAGCTCTAGATTAAACAATATCAAATTTTTCAATTTATCTGGGTTTGTCAGTCCTTTTCTTATGTTTCGTTCCTACGTACTTGTTGTTTGGCTTTTTTAAGTAGACTTTAGTTGGGATGTTCCCCTATGGTGTCAATTTGGTTTCAATTCTGGTATTTGTGGGGCTGAGCATTTGGGTTTATTTTTGAATATGGGTATTGATATCCAAACCAATTTGGCGCTCTATTCAAAATAGAAATACTACTAATAACCCCGAACGGACATTGTCGTCTTCAAAAATGATGCGATCATCCCCCTCGATTTTTTTTTACTTAAAATGTTTCAATTTTAGAAATACATAAAATGTTCTCTTCGATTAACCTGGTTTAAGATTAAATTTTTTATTTAATCCCTTTGAGACCATCAAAGATGCTTTCTTGTTGTGCTGAGATTAACTGCGGGTTAATACTTTATTTAGTTCGACAATTCAATTTCACCTGATTAATTAATCAACAAAAAAATGTAATATTTCACAAATATTTTAATTAAAACATCTTTTTATATGTCATTACTATTTTGTGAGAGAACAACGCGAGTTCTATGCTTTTTAGATTTGACGACTTTTTAGAAATCTTTTTGACGACGAGTTAAACAGATAAATGAGGAGAGAAATGGAAGCGATGTTATTCCTGTATTTATGGTCACAAAACTCTAGCCGATGACAATTGATCCGTAAGTTTAAAATGTCAGGAGCTTGATTCGAGCCTCTGAAGGCTAACAAAAAATAGTAATTTCAAATAGGTTTTGAGCAGAAAGCATTTGCTAAGTTTTTGAGCTATTTTTCTAGACAGTCAGATCTGTTGGCTTAACGCTCAGGCCGCGGCTGTGTTCTGGAACACAAGCACCAAATATTATGGCGAAGTCTAGTTTGACCAGCATAATATCCGAACAGAAATTAAAATCCCCCGTTTAAATTTTATTTATTTTGCCGTATTCTGTAGACGGATATCAAACCATATCATGATCTTCGGCTAATAATTCTTGAAGATAGATTAATTTTTTGTAAATAAACAAAAATTGGGTGTTTTTCTTTATTGGTGATTTGCTTCAAAACTGAAATGAGTCATATGAGTTAGAGCAAATACCCCTGGCTGCGAGGCCTGCGTTGATTTACGAAAAAGCTAAATGACAACAACCTTTTACTCATCTGGTGTTCAACTTCAAAGCCAAAATAATTCGGTGACTGATTATGGCGCATATCTTCGATATTTTTAACTTTTTTGATTTCGAATTTTATAATGAAATGTTTCAGATAAAAATGTTTATTTTGATACGATTACAATAAAGGGCCACCATTTTTTAAATTTAAACTATTATTCTTAGGGGGTTTGAGGAGGAGGAGTCACTTCTATGAGAAAGAATTCGTGTATATCCGACTCCTGTTGATATAAGAGAGAAAAATGTACAAGATTACATTCTAAATTAAGGGAAGAGGGAGGTTTGAAAACAGCAGATCACTGGAATGATTTATTTTACGCACAGGTTTAATAAGGGATTATTGATGAAAAATCATCAATATCCACAACTCTCAAATCAGCCGAATCGGCAGGCCAGACAGGTAATTTTTGAAAATGATATACAGTGGGTGAGACCAATGGAACAGTGAGACCAATGGGCAACACTTTTGAGCCAAATTGATGCCAAATTGGGCTAATGATTGGCCAATGGGCAACCAGTGAGACCAATGGCAACACGCTTTTGGCCAAAAGCTTGTGTGTTGCCCATTGGGTCTCACCCACTGTATTGTTACCTATATTATTATTTCAATGTATATATTCTCATATGTATTAAAACTATTGTTTTTCTAACTAAAGTGCCTCTCAGTAGTAAATAGGGTCTCCACATCGTTTACATTTAGTCTTTTGGAACGAGTCATCCGATTGAAGTCTTAGGTGGCTCAATGACCACACATACATCAGAAAAATTGAAAAAAAATTGGTCCGAAGCGGACCATTTTCCAACGTGTTTAAAATTAATAATAAATCTCGAATGTTTTTGGATAAAAAAATTGAAAAAATGGTCTGATTCGGATACGATTTTTTTAAATATGTGTTGTCATTTTAAGCTAATTAAGAACTCAATCGAATGGGTCGTACCAACAGCCGAAATGTAAACGATGTTGAGAACCTATTTACTACTAAGCGGCACTTTGGTTCGAAAAAGATATATAGAAAATTGTACACGAAAGAAGGCACATTATAGTGTCCTTTTTTTATTAATGCATAAAAATACGCTGCCATTTAAAACTTTAAGGGGGTGGGTGTCGGTTTTTTGAGCCCTTTATAGAATTAATTTATGATACATTAATATCGGTTATAAGTTGACCAGGAATCTCATGGTGGGCAATTATTTTTTTCAAAACCAATCTAGATTTCAAGATCTACAAATGCCCTAGATTTGATCTGAGGCGTGATTGAAAGGTACCAAAAAGCGACACCCACCCCCTTAAATGCAATTATCTTTTATTCAAAATTTAGTATTTACGACTCAACATGATATTCATCAATTTTCACAGAACCAGAATTCAAATAATCCAAGTTATATGTCTGATAGGCAAGGAATAATACTGAAAATATCTCAAAAAATCATCATATCTAAAAAGATCGCGGAAGACATAATGTGATTTTTTTGTTTTGGATAGTAACTGGGCCCTTTAGTCGCCAAAAATTTGAATTATAAACACCACAGCCGTTATCATGAGAAAATTTGCTGCATTTGCAGAAATTGAAAAACATGGTCGAGAATTTTGGAAAAAATCTTAGACTATTTCGAACAAAAATGCGTAGGCGGAATATGCTGTCAAAATATTTAAACGTGAAATAAATTTGAAAAAAAAATCTATAATCAATCCTAGCTTTTGACTTTCCAAAACAAAAATATTTCGGATTCTTTGGGAATCATTAAAAATAATTTACAGTTTTCCCTTATACAGTAGGCAACCAGTCAATATAGTTGCCAGAGAACCTCAGATGAACACTAGGTCTACAAGGTTCAACACGAATGATGAATGCAATATCGAGTTCAAACTGCGGAAATTAAACCCTAGTGAATTATGCGAAGATTTGGTCAGTGGGATACCAAATAATATACATAAATTAGAAGGGAAAATAGAGTCAACAATTGACATTTTAAATAAAGTCAAGGTTGATCAAGAACAAGCAAAAAACAAAGTTTTGGTCGAACTCAGTAACTTCGACAACGATAATAAAGTGTAAGTTTAATATCCAAATTAAGCTTTACAGAGAATACCGATTCCCCAGTCGAAATTTTTTCTATTTAAAAGTAATTTTAGCTAAGACTTTCAATTTAACTAAAACGACCAATTAGAAGTGAGAAATAACAAAATCATGACAAGATTATTGACCGCGACTCGCGAGCCAATCACCATGCGTATGATCAGGTTATAGCTGAAACTGAAAGTCTTAGCTGAAATGTTACATACTGTTACTTATGAGCATATATATAAAATTGAAAAAACATTCACTTTCAGGCTGGTGATGAATGCAGCTCAGCAAGATCAAAGATTGAGTAATCTGGAGAGTAATGTACATTCTCTAAATCCTCAGATTCAACAGATAAATAATTTGCACAACGAAATGACCAAATATTCCAGAGTTTTAAGCTTAGGATTTAATCATAAATTTAATGATTACTTTATAGATCTCGAGGTAACATTTTAAAATAATTACCTCAGGATCTTTTGAGATAAAGCCTAGAATAAATATTTTTTTTTAAATTCCAAAATAGAAGTGTAGAAGACAGAGAAGAGGAACTTGGTCGAGAAATTCGAAAGCAGCAAACTATAACATCTTCAATCAATTCAATTTTGGTAAATAAAAATATCATTTTAAACTAGCGTACCATATTAAGAGTACCAAAATTTAGTGATTTAAAATGTAAAAACTTGACAAAAGTCGGTTATATTTTAATTCAAGAAAATATTATGAAAAAAAGCTTTAGTACAATCAACTACAATACATATACAGTATGTACTTTTTTTACTTGCGAAGCGAAAATTGTCCTTTAGGTAATTACGGCCAATAAAAAATAGTAACTAGGTGGATTTTATTTTTACACCCTTGACATCGGCTATAGCTTGGCGTTCAAAATAAAATCCACCTAGTTACCACTTTTAATTGGCCGTAATTAGCTAAAGGACAATTTTCACTTCGCAAGTAAAAAAAGTACATACTGTAGGTTGCATTGAGCGATATTATGGCGTGGGCGTAGCTATGCGTTTTGTATAACCGACGAATAAGTGACGCACATTGTTAACACACAACTCCGCCAACCCCTGGTCATTAATAACGTGCCTCTAGAAGCAATTTAATTGGATAAAAGATTTTGCGGGAAAACTTGCGCGCCCGTAATTGGCTGCCCTTTTTAACGTTATTCCCCGCTTCACTTTGATGACGCACCTTTTGCAGCAAAAAACCGAAGCCCACAAATTTTTTATTTTGAGCGCCAACACCTTATTTGGGCATATAAGACGGTAAGTACACTATTTTAAACCTACAATTTTAGCAATTGATGACAAATTTTGACAGCAAAATGACGAACTTCGATACAAAAATGTCAAATTTCGATACAAAAATAGACTACATTTCAGCTGCATTATCGGAAGATAGAATGACACTATCAGATTTAGATGAAAGCATGTCTCTAAATGTTCGGTCATATGATAAACCGGTTGAGAAGCCAAAGTATGCTAAAGACTGCACATATTATGAAGGAAAGGGTGTAAAGGATGGACTGTTTTACTTGAATGGAGTAAAAAATCCCAAAACTGGAAAGGTGAGTGTATTTTAAGACTTTAAAAATATCCAATAAAAACAGGATTTTTCACGAAAAGTCTTGATGACCAAGATTTCTCCAATAAATTATTGCATTTTTTCATTCAATTAATCGAATAAATTATTGTATTTTTAATTCAATTAGTCCAAAATCGCTGAAAAAGTGTTTTTTTGCGGCTATTGTGTACCATTATTTATGATTGTTTTTTGACAATGGCCGCAAAAAAATTCATATATTTTGGACAAATTGAATGTAAAAAAATATATTTCTCTTGCGAAAACGGTTAGATCTAACAAATGTTGGTTACCCTGGAAAACCCATAAATTTTTACGTTGGAAATGACATATGTACTATAGTCTATAGTACATTATGTGTTTTTTTTACTTGCGAAATGAAAATTGATGTAAAGGAAATTCCCGCCAATACAAAAAAGTACCTCTAGGTGGATTTTATTTTGAAAGGCAAGCTATCACCAAGGGCAAGGGTTTAAAAAAATAATCAGCCCAGTTACCATTTTTTATTGGCGGGAATTGCCATCACAGCAATTTCTAGAATAATTTTTAAAATTCTTGTTAAATTTTTTCGGACAAAATTCTCTACCAAAAACTTGAAAATTTGTATTAAGATGATACCGAAACCTCTGCAGGTTTACTGCACGTTTGATGGAGAAGGTAATGGTTGGACTGTTATACAGCGAAGAAAAGATAACTCGGAAAATTTTACTCGGGGTTGGCAAGATTATAAATGGGGATTCGGCAAGGTTTGATCACCATTTTTTTATACTTTTTCAATAAAACTTTTAGCTTTATGGTGAATATTGGCTGGGATTAGAGGCACTTTATAGCCTGACAAATCCAGATAGTAATATGTGGCTTCAAATAGTGATGGAAGATGAAGACGGGCGCATATACAATGCATGGTATAAAGGGTAAATTTCATTCAAAATTGTTCAAAAAATTATGTAAAAATTTTTATATAGATTTTCGATCGCTGGAGAGGATGAAAAATATGCAGTTGAAAATGCTGTATTTTACAAAGGAAATGCGGGGAATAGCTTTTATTTCAATTCCAAGGTTGGGTTTTCAACCGGCGATAATGATAACGACCGGTTAGTGAAAAGGAGTCAAATTTCAAAATTCGAGGATAACATTTCAAATATTAAAAAATTATATTTTTCACATTTTGATGAAATCTTCTTGATACGACAACATATTCAGTTGGTTGCTCAATATTTTAAAGTTTGTATGTTTTTTTTATATTTTCAACCCTTTACCGCATAACTTTTCGAAAAGATCCTCCCGATAACCTCAAGTCGCTCCACTGTAGATTTCCCAAAAAACTGGAGCGATTTGTGGTAAGTGGGAGTATCTGTTCGAAATATTCTGCGGTAAAGGGTTGAAAATATAAAAACTTTTCCAAAAAGTGTAATTGTCTTAAAAATCATTAAAATACAATTGTCTATAAATTTGTATTTCCAATATTGAGTTCAAAATTTTAGTTCAAAATACAACTGTGCTGAGTGGTTCAAATCTGGTTGGTGGTTTAGTTCTTGTGGTAGCTCAAATTTGAATGGGATATACCACAAAGGTTATTACAAGGGTATTCACGATGGGATATTTTGGAAATCAGGTAATCAATCGAAAAAATTTCATAAAAAAAATAACTTTCACAATTAGCTCGTGGTCAATTCTATTCGTTTTACAAAACGGAAATGCGAATTCGACCAATGAAAGAAGAGGAAAAAGTGGAAGAGGAAAAACGACGCAGATCTGCACCCAGAATTGGTTAATATATTTTTTACAGCAAAAAGATATTCTAGATTCTGATTCGCAATTGCTCCTATTTATTCGCTTGCTAGATTTTGTATCTTGCAGCATACCGTATCACAGCGTGTGATTTGGAAAAAATAATGATTAAAATGCTTTGGGTGATTTTTTTAATGGAAAGAAGATATTTTTTGAAAAATACTTATGAAAAAAGGTGCCTCGGGATCTTCTAAGAAATGACGCATAAATTAGTTAAGAGCATTTACGACAGAAGTAAAAAATTTTTACAAACATTAAAATCACCCGATCATTTTAATTAAAGCTTCAATCAGTTGTTTAGCCGATTTATGCTATTATCTGAGATCTCATAAATCAGAGCTGTAAAAGGGATCACCCGGGCCAGATTTCTAATCCTCATTTTCCCATTTTTTTTTGCGTAAACCCACGGAAAACCAATCCCTTTTACAAGCCTCACAAACAGATAATTTCGAAAATCAATTGATTTTCATATAATCCCGACTGGATTTGTTTCATAGGCAATTTTAGTTTTTAAATCTTTCACATAATTTAAATTATTTTTTCGAATTTTTAATCAAATGATTTCAGAGGGCTAAGCCCGAAATCGATCGCAATTTGCTAATTTGTATTCGCTTGTCAACGTCAAAATCTGAAATGACGCCATCCAGAATCTTGACCTTGACCTCTCAAGAACCGCCATGCTGACCTGGACAAAAAGCCCAAACACATGTACCCAGTTTACTGATATTTAACACTGCTTTTTACGTGGGTAAACGCTTTGAATAGAGTTAGGGCACTGTGGTATTTTTAGGGGTATATTGACCTCAGAAAAACGTAAATGGCAAAAACTGATTTGATATCAATTTCTAAAATAATTCAAAATAACACGAATTATATGAAAGTATATCTAAGATAGGGATCCCCTGTTCCTCCGGTTCGCGTTCTTGGTTGAACTTCTTTTCGAAGCTCTTATTGACCAAAAAACTGAAATCCGGTGCTCTCATTGGTCAAAAGAGGGTCAAACACGAACGCGAACCGGAGGAACAGGGGCTCCTATCTTAGATATGCTTATTTGACAGAAATTATTTCTAGAAAAACTAAATTTTATAAAATAATATGCAAAACTTGGGTACAATGAAATTTTCTAACCGTTTATGCAGTAGAGAATTTCATTTTAACCAAGTATTTTTAAAAATTCAGTTTTTCAAGAAAAAAATCCTGTTATGTACTATCAAACTTCACCAATATTTTGACACTTTTTGAACTTTCAAATCAATATTTCGCCACCTAGTGGTGTTCTAAACATATTTTACGGTCATTGTCGTTTTATATTACGTCGATATTGTATTATTTGAAATAAATTTATTGGTCGAAAAAACTTAAATATAGAGAAATCCCCAGTGACCTAACCCTAGCTATGGGTCATATTTCATATTTTTATGAAATTCAGTAGAACATTTTACACTTCTGTATTGTAGTTAAGATATTAAATATGACCCAAAATGTATCGCTGATTCTCATCTGATCACCATGTTTAGTATTTGTATGCTTTGCACTTCTATTAACTTAAAAACAGTAAAAAAAAGATATCGCGCGAATTTGAAGCTTAAAATTCGCTGAAAAACATAACTTTATAAGCATCAATTTTCAATATTCAATTAATTTCCCAAAATTTTGGTCATACAGTAAAATAATTCTATAGTAAAACTATAGATATTTTTTTCCCATAAATTAATAAGACTTCGTCTTAAAAATAAGATAACCTCAAGCCACATTATAAATTAAAAAGACTTCGTCTTAAAAATGTAGGTCACAATTGTATTTTTGAAGACCTAGAGGTCTATGTAATTTCAGCCCCTGCGAGTTAATTAAAATTGCTTCGTCTTTATATAGATGCTAAAATGCTTACCTTCCGTTCATTTTAAGTTCTATAATTTAATTCTTTTATAACGTCAGATTGTACATTTTCATTCAATAATTTGAAATAAACAGTCTAAAAATGTGAAATTTTATTTTTTCTTTAATTTTATCAACTGTATTATTTGGTGAAGCTATCTTTGCAACGAAAATTTTGTAATTAAATACATATGCAATCAAAAGAAGATCAATGCGAAAGATACCACCGCCGTATAATTTGAACAGTGAGTAGCAGTTAAAATCGGATCATAGTAATAAATAAATTAAATTTTTTAATTG
>SCLH01000887.1:246981-271425 GCA_004367855.1 Oikopleura vanhoeffeni
TTTATAACGTCAGATTGTACATTTTCATTCAATAATTTGAAATAAACAGTCTAAAAATGTGAAAATTTATTTTTTCTTTAATTTTATCAACTGTATTATTTGGTGAAGCTATCTTTGCAACGAAAATTTTGTAATTAAAAATGGTCATTAAATACATATGCAATCAAAAGAAGATCGATGCGAAAGATACCACCGCCGTATAATTTGAACAGTGAGTAGCAGTTAAAATCGGATCATAGTAATAAATAAATTAAATTTTTAAATTGAAACTAAAATTCTAGCCTCCGAAAAACCAACCAAATGGAGTCCAATGTAATTCTTTAACAGGGACTTCAGGATACATCTGAAATTTCTTGATTATTCAATATTTAACTTATAAATTCTGATGGGGGTCACATTACAAAAAATTTCAAATAAAGAGTGAGCCTACAAAGGTCAAATCATAATTTTGAAAAATTCGAATCGAAAGTCAAATTAAAATTTCCGATTAGTTAAAAAAAATAATCGAGGCTCAAATAAAATCCAAATTCATGGTCAAATCACAATTTTTCGATATTTTTATATTTAATTTAAAGGTCAAATTACAATTTTTAAAATATTCTATTTTAGGGTCAAATTCAAATTTTCAATAATTTAAAAAAAAAGAGGCCCAAATAAAATCCAAATTCATGGTCAAATCACAAGTTTCCGA
The DNA here is from genome assembly GCA_004367855.1 of Oikopleura vanhoeffeni. NCBI lineage: Eukaryota > Metazoa > Chordata > Appendicularia > Copelata > Oikopleuridae > Oikopleura > Oikopleura vanhoeffeni. The sequence goes on from SCLH01000887.1 coordinate 247,673, forward strand.
TATTTTTATAATTTATTCAAGGGTCAAATAACAATTTTTTAAAACATTGTATTTTTGGGTAAAATTACCATTTTTATAAAATTCAAATTGAAGTTTGAATTTTTAAAATCAGATCAAAGGTCAAATGACAATTTTTATAATATTCTAATCCATGATTAAATTACCATTTTAACAAATAAACAAAAAAAATTCGCCAGATTTTTCAAACATTTAGGTCCAATTACAATTTTTGAAATATTCTAATTATGGTCAAACTACCATTTTTAAAAATAAACAAAAATCATCCGTCAAATAATTATATAAAAAAAGTCGAATATCAAATTTCAATTTTTTATTACCATTGGAGGATTTCCTGATTTGACCAAAAATGACACGGAGTCCCATTTATCATTAAAGATCCAGAGTGACCAAAGAAACCATGCTCCAGTCGCCCTCAAACAAGCCATTTTGTATTGATTAGCAAAATATTGTTGCTCAGAGATTTTTCCCTGACCAAAAACTAAATTAAAATTACAAAATAAGCAAAATTTTTTTTTGGTATTTTACGTTTGTTGAGGAGAAATTTTCTAGTGGAGTGAGTAGCTTTGTGGTTTTTAGTGGTTTCATAGCGAAGACATCGACTGCCGATTTTGACAATTGGATTAACACGATTCATAACTGAAAATATTCCTGTGAAAGTTTGAGAAAAGAAAAAAAATCATAAAATGAAAATTTGGTTTGACTTGTAAACATAACTCAATAATAAAGCGGATAAATCAGCATATGTGGGGAGAATTTTTATGGCCAAAATAAATAAAATATTATTTGCAAAAATGTATACTAGTAGATAAAAACTGGAGTTAAAAATTTGTTTAAATTCGAAATTTCAAATCAAGTGAAATATTATCTTGGGTCTGGTTTTTATTGGATTCCTTTTAATTTTCGAGATAGGTCTGGACTAGTAGATACGATATTTCTGAGATTATACGTCATAATTGTCGGTGAAAAACCGGAAATTCAAAAAGCGGGCTCTGCTTCGGCACGTAGAATAAAGGAGTTTATTATGACCAAAAATTTCAAAAGTATCGTATGTGTGAACTTCCAGCTATCTCACTCGCCAGAGTAATTTACCGGAAATCATCGGTTTTTCGAATAAAACTATCGAAAATTACTCTTAAAATACCGAATATAAAAAACGGCACGTAGCTTGAAAAGTTAAAATATGGCTTACCGACCATTTGAAGGCATCTTAAAACACAGGCCTTTGCTCTTTTTATTATTCCAGTGACAGCACACTCATCAGGGTGCTTTTACGACACTTTACCTCAAAATATCAGCCTTTCAAAATTAAATCTTGAGATTCATATTTTGACTTTCAGGGTCATATTACAAAATCAAATTTCATGATTCCCATTTTTATTTTCAATTTGACCCCATTTGTGTTATATCGAAGATCCTGCCTAGTGTAATTTTCATCTTGAGCGTCATCAATTTGATAAAGTGGCCAATCAAATCGCGGGATTCTTGAATTGAGTTGACAATCGGGTATTATGATTGGACACTGGCTCAAAGTGATGACGCTCAAGATAAAAATTACACTAGGCAGGATCTTCGATATAAAAAAAGTTAAAAACTGCAAAAATGTTTAAAAACCGCTTTAGCTCTCGAAAGTAGATAAACAAATTTAAACTGATAAAAATTGTGCTTATAGCTTGACCATAAAAAATCTACACGCATATGCTGAACATCAAACTATTTGGAATTTGAGAAATAATTTAATTCGTGAAAATTTTGCAGCAGTTTTAACTTGTTTCTGGTAAAATTACATGTAAACTAAATAAATATATTCTAGCAAATACAAATTAATGTGAAGACTCAACAAAAATGAAAATATATGTCAAGGGACCGTCTCTGGGAAAAAGTTTTGAAAAAAATTATCGAATAAAAAATCTGTTTTCACCCTAAATTAGGGCTCTTATTCACGAATTCAAAATGCAGATTTTCAGATATCGGGTCGTCTAAATCTTGAAATGTTGGAAAAATCGAGAAAAGAAAAATTACGAAAAAAACTTCGATTTTATAAAAATTTTAGTACGATTTTTTATGATCGGCAATCGAATGACCTAAAAAACTTTTAAAACAGTTCCACCTGTATTTTAGATAAGCCCTCTTGAGCAGTGTTTTAATGCTAAAAATCAAGATTTCTCGATCAAAATGGAGATTTTGAAATTTATTTTCCGTTCAGAAATATCTCAGAGACGGTCCCATTATATGCCTTAATTAATAATTTTATTTAATTAAGTATACTGTATGACATGATATGAATTAAAATGTTGAATTTTTGGGTGACAGATTTTTTTAAAGTTTTTGTGAATTTTCTTCGATCCATGGAATCAAATCATCCCAGTTTTGGGCTTTACATTCTGGGATTAGTAATTCTTTGCACGTTTCGTGATAAGTGTTGATCCAGTCTTTTTGTGATTGATCAAGCATACTGACATCGATCAATTTTCGACACATTGGAACAAAACAGAGGGATTCGAACTAAAAATTATTTTTTATTTAATTTTGTCCGCAAAATATATTAATAATTTCAATTATTTAAATAATGAAGAATTTAAAAATTTTCATGTGAAACTAAAAAAAAATTGATTTTCTATAAATGGCGCCAGAGAGCTTATAATTAAAAACAAATTTATCAAAAAAACTCAAAATTATAAAAAATTTTCATGTGAAACTAAAAAAAATTATTAAAAATATTAACAAAGGAAAATTTGATTTTACGATAATCGCGCCAGAGAGCAAATAATTGATATCAAATTTATCAGAATTTTTTTCACGACAATAAGATAAAATAAGATTATTTTTAAATGGTCAAAGAGCATTAATAATAAGACAAACAAATCAAGAGCTTGTGATAAAGTGAAAATAGATAAAAATAAAATTTGATTTATTGAAAAATAGCGCCAGAGAGCATTAAATTCCAGCAAATTTATTTATCTGTCACGGAAAATTTATACAGGGGGTGGCTAATATATCCGGCCCAATATCGCCGTATTTGCCAATATCTCCGAATTTTTTTGGCAGTATGGAAAGCGAAAATTTAATTTTTCTGTCGTAAAAATAAATGCCTGATTTTTTTAAAAAATTTTGAGAACTTTACCTTTAAGAATTTGGTTCCTTCTGGTAAGTTATATTTCGTATCGTTACACTCTGTAACATACAATGCATTTTCAATTCTGATTCCAAATTCTCCATCTTTATAAAATCCAGGTTCATCAGTGACACAATAACCAGCTTTATAAACCAAATCTACAGATTGTTGAACACAGTCTGCTCGTGGTGACAAATAAAGTCCTACTGGAGGTTCGTGGACGTTTAACCAGCAACCGATACCATGACCTGAATATCAATTTTGAGGATTCAATTTCAAAATATATTTTAAGGTCATATGATATGACTCATATCGATAATTATACCTTGGTAGGTATAAACACTTTATCCCTAGTTAAAAGATAGGGAAAAAGTGTCTAGACCTACCAAGGCATAATTATCTTTTATACTTTTATTTTCTAGATCATATAAAAAATTAAATGTTGATGGTCATATATCTGAATCTTTTTTAGGGTCATATTTCATTTTCTGGATCATAAAACAAAAATCCATTTTGAAAATCAGATTTCAGAATTTCATTTTTAGTATCATATTCAAAATTATATTTTAATTGCCAGATATCAAAATATATTTTTATTCTTGAAATTTTAATTTAAGGACTATATGATGTACAGTATGTAAAAAAATAGTTCGAGACCAAAAGCTCCAATTTCCTCTGGATTGAAAGTAATTTCCTGCCAATTCTAAGTTTTGATCCAGAGAAATTTCCCTTGTTGGTCTCGAACAATTTTTTTACATACTGTACATCACAAAATTAAGTTTTGAGAGTCATAATCACCTTTGAGGGTCAAATTTCAAAATAATTATTTTTTAATTAAGTAATTAAAATTTTCTAAAACTTTACCTGTTCCGTGATTAAATTGAAGACCTAATTCCCACAATGGTGCTCTGGTCATAACATCAAGAGCTGGACCTCGAGTACCCTCTGGAAACTTCATTTTGGCAAGATTAACATGTCCCATAAGAACCCGAGTGTAGCACTCAATTTCGAAAGCGGTTGGTTTTCCACAGTGAACAGTTCTCGTAGTATCAGTAGTTCCGCAAGTGTAGTGGGCTCCAGCGTCGAGCAAAAAAATTCGTTTTTCGATTTTGGCATCAGATCCTAAAAGACAACATTTAAAAAATTATAGGATGCGAACCGGGGATAATTTTCACATTTGAGATTGTTTTTTAAGCTGGAGCAATTAAAATATCCAGGAAATAATGAACAGCAAAACGAATAATTTATTTTTGCACATGTAAGAATATAATTCAGAGTACAATCTGAGGGTACAACCTTTTTTTTAATAAATTGTTGATTAAATTAAAAAAAATTCAAAATAAATCTATTTATGGCTGTTGCTATAAAACCCATTAAAATTAAACTTTATATGATGATCGATAATCGAGTTAGTGCTAAAAATGAGCTTTTCGAAACTCATTTTTCTGATCACGGAAATTTTCCGGTTTAATTCAAATAAATTAATAATTGCTCCGGGTCATATTTAAAGATAAAATTTGGGTAACGGATTACTAAAATCAGCTTTTCCGATTTTATTAAAAAAGTCCTTTTAAATTTAAAATGAACTGGTAAAATTTAAAGTTTGAAATATGACCCCAATGAGCATAAAACTTAATTTTACAAAAAAATTCAATTTTTAGTATGACCAAAAAACTTATTTTAAAATTATCTTGTAATATTAAGTTTTATGCTGATTGGGGTCATATTTCAAACTTAATTTTACCAGTTTATTTTAAATAAATAATTTTGGAGTAATATTACAAAAATTTTGTTGCGATATAAAAAAAAGGGGTGGTATTTTCATCAAAGAAATTTATTTTGTACCTTTTAATTTGCATATGAAGTTCACATTGTGAACCGTATAAAAACTTGTTTTTTTTATTTTGAAAAATAACACTTTTAAACATGGCGTCTCCATTTTTACTAAACTATACTAAACAAATAAGTTACAGTAGTTACTCTGTTATAGTTACACCTGAACTTTTGAAAAAAAGGTGACTATAACAGATAAGAGGTAACTTTAATGAGTGATTGCCCAGGGTAACTTTAACAGATAATTACTCAATATTTTTTCAATTTGAGAATTCTCTTTGTTGTAACTTATATCTGTTTTTTCTATTTTAAAAACAGACATAACTTAAATTTCATTATGAAGGGAGTACTGGTCGCATTTAGAGACTCGAACATGACATTTTCCGTAGATTATCTTCAAAATGAACTTCTCTAAAAAGGGTAAATATAACAGATAAAAGGTAACTATAATAGGGGTAACTATAATAGGGGTAACTATAACAGAGTAACTACTGTATATGATATACCGAACCTGGTTTTGGCTTATAATGAATAATTGATCCATTTCCACCCGAGGAAGAAATTGTGTCAAAAGATTGTCCTCTGAAATCTTTTTGTTCCCCATAATATGCGGCCAATTTATCTACTACATCACATTCAGTGATTCCAGTATCAACATTATCTTCGGCGTATTTGAGTGCTTTAATATGGCAAACGGCAGATCGTACATTTGAAAGCAACATTCCTTCGATTTCAGTTTTGTTTTTGATCGCTTTTAAAAGGGCGACTGGGGTATTGCTCACGATATCAGTATCTTTTAAGGCATTCACAATAGCAGCAGGGGAGTTCGAGGAAACTAGAGTCTTTGATTTCAAACTAAAAATATGATTTTTATGTTTGTAGGATATTTTTTTGAAAATACTATAGCTAAAATTATACTACAGGGAAGTCCGTTTATCAGGACGCGTCCTACCAAAATAAAAAGTACTGTACCGCGAAAAGTAATTTTCTTCGACATAAAAATACACCATGGTACGATTCGTATGTAACATATGATATGTGTCATATCAAGGCATATTTGTATTGTACAGTAAGGTATTTTTCGAGCTACAGTACTTTTTATTTTTATAGGACGCGTCCTGATAAACGGACTTCACTTTATGATAATTATGGTATTTGGGTTTTATTTCAAAGTTGGGAAATGTTTCCGAAATTTGATTAATTTTGGTTTTAATTCAAAAATTATTTTTGGGTTATATTTAGGTAGTTTTTTTTATAGACGCGACAGATTGACTTTTCACCACAGACGAACCGTATGAGATATCAACAACGGTTTTTTGCATTCAACTGAAACTAAAAGCTTAGGCCAAATTTTTTTTTATTTTAGAAATTTTTTCAAATTTGCAAATTCGAGATTTTTAAAATGGCGAATGACCCATATGGGTATCATACGAAACTAGAAGAAATTCTAAGACTAATGGCTGAAAAATAAAATTCCAAAAATTAAGTTTTCTTAATATTTTTCATAATGGCAAAGTGGTAAAAAGTCAAATCTTATGGGTCAAAATCGACCACATAGCCTATGTGACATAGGTTAAATTTTTTATTTAAACAGGTTTGTCCTACATTTTATTGCAGATTTTGAGATCCGATTTTTGTTTTCTCAAAAATTGATATTTTTCCAAAAAATGATCGTTTATTTCAAAAAATCGGTTAATTGAATAATAAAATTATTTTGTCGGATCAAACGAACATTTTTTTATTTTTCTTACAAAAATAGAGCCAATTTTACTTATTAGCAGCGTTAAACAAAAAACTACCGATTTCGCATTTGATTTAAAATTATTAAATACCGAAAAATCGCTAAATTTTGATCACGTGACGACCATTTTTTTCTAATTTGGTCTGTTATTAGTCTCATTAATATAATATAACTCACTTTCGTAGGAATGATTCGGTATCACCATAATTACAAATTTCAACGCCTTCCAAATGCGCTACAATATCAGAAGAAGCTTGTTTTTTATTCATGAAAAGTTTCACTGAATCAGCATCAACGTAGCAATAAGAGAAGAAAAGTGGATTAAATGGAATATCAGATCCTCTGACGTTAAATAACCAGGCGATTTCGTCCAAAAATGTGATAATTAAACCTTTGCATCCAGCTTTTTGAATATCGGATCGGACGGCTCCAACCTTTTCTTGCCAGGATTTACCAGCAGCAGCAGTTGACATTATTTCTAATGCATTTTCTGGTCGGACTGGACGGCCCTCCCATGCTAGAAAAATATTTTGGAGTTTTTTCTCCTTGGGATCATATTTCCAAAAAAAATTGAGATCATATTTCAAGATTTTTTAGATCATATTTCAATTCTTTTTGAAAACATATTTCAAGATTTATTTTTGAGATCATATTTCAATATGAATTTTTTAGGTCATATTTCAAGGTATATTTTTGATATCAGTTTTCAATATGTTTATTTGAGGTCATTGGTGGAAAGGATTTAGGCTGTTATTTAAACATCTTTAATCATAGAATAATTTTAATTTTGTTATAATATTTCAATTTTTGTGATGAAAGATGATATTTAAAAATATCTTGGATCACTATTAAAAATTTGCTACACGGATCAAATTTGGGTCATATTTCAAAATAAAGTTAGTCTTACCTTTATCGATAGGATTTTCAGTGATAACAAATTTTCGGCCTCTGGCTTCGAATGCAGTTTTCATTGCACTGAATCCGTTGTATCGAGTACACCATCCATCACAACCAACAGTTCCACCTAAATATCTTTCAATTTATTTTTATTCCAAGTAATATTATAGATATCTTAAAAATTTCAAATTTTGTAATTGAATATTTTGGGTCTTATTTCTAATTAAAATATTTTGGGTCCTATTTCAAAATTGATATTTTCGACAATTTTTCAAAATCAGTCACGTTCATATAAATAGTAAATATTTTGTTTCGCGTTTCAATATCAAATATTTTGAGCTGTATTACTAAATTGGATATTTTGTGTGAATTTTCAAAAATTGGTGTGGAAATTTCATATTAATTTAATAATACCGTATCAAAATTGAATATTTTATAATCGATATTTTGAGTAATTTTTCAAAATTTGTTTAAATTAAATATTTTGAGTCGTATTTCATAATTTACGTTTTAAAATGAAATAATAACGGAAGCATTTCATAAGTGATATTTTGGGTTATTTGTCAAAATTTGTTGAGTCATATTTAAAAGTTGAATATATGGGGTCGTATTACAAAATTGAATATTGTCTGTCATATTTCAAAATCGATTATGAGGACTAAATTTATTTCTAGGATTGACAATTATTCACCTTCTGGAACTTGTTCTAAGAGCCATTCCGTGATGGTTGGTGTCCCCCCAATTCCATCTTTCATCAAAGTCCAATCAGAATCAAGTTCTTTATTTGCCTGCAAAAAATATCGACCATCGGTCCATACGCAAGCTTTAGTCTGTGTAAAAACAGCGGTTCCGGCCGAACCGGTAAAACCGGAAACTAGTGGTCTTCGGTTATCGACCGCCGCGGTATATTCTGAACCGTGAGCGTCGTCGGTTTGTTGGATAAAGGCGTCAACCTTCATGTGCTTTCGGGCGGCGGCTAGTAGCGTCATTTTTCTGGAAGAAACAGATTTTAGTATCCGAAGCATAATTAATGAATCAAAAATACAGTCTGAAAATCTCGATCTCTACGGGTGGCTGATTTTTCAAATTTTTTTTCTTCAAAAAGAGTTACTTCTTTGTCATTGATTGATTTTATTTTTGTTAAAATTATTTTTTGAGAATTATAAATGATATTTGAATATTTGGGTGGTTTTTAACATTTTTGAAATAAATAAAAGTTATAAATTAAATGTTTCCCTAAAAATTGAAATTAAATTACGTATATACGTAATACGTATATACGAAATTAAATTACGTATATATAATTTTTATAAAAATTCGAAATTTTTGAAAAAACCACGTTTATCTATACTCAAAAATGATAAAAATTGCGTTGACAAAATTCAAAAATTAACAAAAAAATTTGAAATTTGTTTTTAACAAGATAAAGGATAGTTTTACAAAATGGCTAATCTGACTATTATCTTCCAAGCCCTGTATTTTTATCAAGAAAATTCAATTCTACTGATGTGAAGATCTATTCTTCTGCTCTTGACCAAAAGTGAAAAAAATATCGGTTATGCTGTATAAATAACGGAAGTTCAAGACTTTAACAACAAGTCTATTAATTATTCTATGATCAATAACTGAAGTTCAAGCCTACTTCTTTTATTTTCTGAACAAAATAAGTAGAGCGTGATAAGTATTTAGCTGTCTACCGTCTGGGTAAAAAAACGGAGAATTCGAAAAGACTCACGCTGTAGACTTAAACTTCAGTTATTAATCATAGAATAATAAATAGACTTGTTGTTACAGTTTTGAACTTCCATTATTTATCAGAAAAATTACCTGGGTATAAACTTGAGTGTTCTTTGACCTTACGCGGGTTATCGTTACCAAATAAAATGACCCAAATGAGGCGCAATTTTAAAAATGAAACGATTTAGAATTTTTGTATTTTTTCATTGAATGGTCTTACTATTTATACCCAGGAAATGTTTCTAATAAATAACGAGAACGAAAACTTTTAGTTTGGCCCATAATTCTCCCGGTCCGAATCCTAACCATGGGGCGCATATTTGATCAGATTATGCACATCTCATTTTTAGCCATGTCAAAATTCATATCAAATTTATTTGAAACTGTTGCGATTTATTTTTTTCTGAAAGATAAACTGAAATAAAGTGAATTGTTAACGAAAAAAAAATTTAAATTGTGTTAAATTTTGGGTGGCGATAGCATCGCATTTTTTTGTAATTTTAAAATTGCATGAAAAACGCAAAAATAAAAAATACAAAGAAATTCAAAAAGATTTCACTAGAAATACCTTTAACTACCTAAAGTTTAATTTTTTTGTGTCTTTTTCCAATTTTTTGTTTGCGTTTCCTATGCAAATTTTATTTTTAACACCAAATCTATAAAAGAAAATATATCGTCGGAGCGTTCATTTTTTATCTTTACAAATCATTTTAGCCAATCAAAAGTAAAAAAGCGGAAAATCCTTTCATAAAGGATAAAACTGTAAAAAATTTCAAAAAAATCGATGTCTATTTCACATCTGAAAAAAGGTGTATCTTCGCTGAAGCAGATTGTGTCATAAATTAAACTCTGCAAAATATCTTTATTGGGCCCAAATTGGGCCGCCCAATCTCTCAAAAAATTCCATGTCAAAACAATTGACCAATCAGTGACAAAAAAAAACATTCCAAAAAAATTGCAAAATATTTTTTTTGTTCTAAAAGTAAATCTAGAACGACAAATTGAAAACAACTTAAAAGCAGCCTCCTCGTAGAGTAAATATTTGAATCAAATATGCACAGATCAACAAAGATTTGACTACATAGCACTAAATACAGAACTTACATAAGTTATATAAAATGATTGTACGTTTTTTATGGTTTTATTGAATTTTCCCACTTCAGAAAAAGTTAAAATAAATAAATATTGTAATTTTAGACAGTTTTATTTTTTGATGAATTAACAGTTTTAAATCAGAAAAATATTTTATACAGTCACTCCTAAAGTGGAATAAAGGACTCTATTAGTTACAGTAGAGTGTATTTAAACGGACAGGTTTTAAAATTAAGTTTGAGTCAAAAAGTCCTGCTAGCGTACGTTTAAAGATGCAGTTTTGTGATGCAAACTGTCCGTCACGTTTGAACGGATAAATTGAATGGTCTAAATGCCCGTTTACGCACGCTTGCAGGACTTGTTAACCCAACTTCATTACCCATTTTTCAATGGGCCCGTCCGTTTAAACGTACATGGCAGGATTTTTTGTTCAAACCCCGTCCTTGTGGGCCGTCAGTTCAAAAAAGTTATACTTCGTTCGCATTATTTCCGTAAAGAGTGGAAAGAAACTCAAATAAAAAAAACCTGAAAATCGACGGTTTTCCCAATTTTAGAAAATACCAGATCAAATTTAAAAAAAAATGTAAATTCATCAATTTTTGAACTGAAAAAGTTGAACCAGTTTTAAAGAATTTTAACTGTTATCTTCGCCAATGCTCTTGAGATTTTAACATTGAAGAATTTCTTTCTAATCTATTCAAAAGTGCATAATTTTCCTCTTCAGAAAGCTCTTTTTCTCGTATAGTTTTTTCTTCAATAATAATATTTTCTTGCTGTTTTTTATTCAATTCAAATAATTTGTCTTTTTCAGATTTATATTTTTCAGCTTCTAATTTTTGAAAATGTCTTTTCGTATGTTCATTCCAGTCCATTAGTTTTAGATTATGCGTTTGAGCTCTACTGACAATATAGGGTTTTTCATTTTCATAATCCATTTTTCTATCTCTAGATTCTTTAGCTTGCCCTTTAAAAAGGGTTGCACACGGGAGAACTAAAATTTAATGAAAAAAGTTAATGGCATTGAAAATACGATTTTATAGACAATTTTTTCTACAATCTGATGGGCATCATATGACGCATATNCTAAGTACGACTTGCGCCGCGTTTCGATTTGAGTTACGGGTTCGATTTCGGCTTTTTCTTGAATATACTTTTTTGGCCTCGCGAGACTATTTTTCTCTGTATTTTCAGTTTATGTTTCACCTCAGATAGGCTTTTTTTAATGACGATCCCCTAGTCGCAACGGTGATGGATATCGAAGAACTTGACATATGGCTTTAGAAATACGCAGATGTCTAAAATTTTGGGCTGAAATAAATTAAAAAAATAAGATTTTTTTCAAATTTACCTTTGAAAGTTTCAATTTTAAACGATGATTCACAAATCGCTGTAAACCGTAAAATTTTGGTTAATTTAGACAATTAACGAGCAAAATTTTAGTCCGGAAAGCTCCAAAGTACAACGTGTGAAAACAAAAAACCGTACGTCATAGGAGACATTTATGTGCGATAGTTTACGATATTCTGAAAATCTCATTATGTCGAGGCACATTTCCGGAAGTATTACGCCATTTATTCGAAAAGGCAGTTACAGCGCACTAGATTTTACCCTCTTTGTCTCAACTGCAGGATCGGTAAAAATTAACATGTTTACTTAGTATTTCTTTTATCAATGTCTTATTTTAGTGTGATTGCAGCACGAATATTGTATTTTTGTCCTGAAAAGGAAATCTGATAGCTAGAATTGTCGCTACATGATTCCAGTAGCCTACTATTTTAGTCAGTGAGTCGTCTAACGGACGCACTCATATAATATTAAAGTACTGTCCAGTTTTGAACAAGGACTGTCTTTTAGCATAAAGACGCCATAGTACGATAAGTATAGTTTCATATGTATCATATCAAGCATATTTGTTTCGTACAGTCTAGTACTTTTCGCTGGGACGTACTTTGAATATTGATAGGGTGCGTATGTAAGACAGGACGTCATGTAGAAAATTGCAATTGTATCCCCTAACAGCACAAATTGGATTGTATCATAGTTTGAAATCTCGCTAAATTTGGGCGCTTTATCTTAAATTTGTCAACCTCTGATACTAAAATTCGACGAAAAAATTCCAATGAAAAATTAGGTGATTATTGCAAAAAAATTCATTTGTGTTTATTGCGTAATAATTCAACATATATTGAACTTAAACTATTTTCGTTTTTTACTAGTCTATACGTCATCGCGCTGATCATCGGCTCCCTAACTCGGAAACACCTACGACCCTAAAAAAGTTACCCCTCATATTGTGCTTAGAAAGCTGCACTTGCGATTAAAATTGCTTTTTTTTGTGAGTTAGAATTCGAATAATGAAAAAGTTTTTTTTTTTATAACTTAATTTATGATACCCAAATCAATACAGCCAGCAGTTTTGTATCATTTAACAAAAATTGATTATTAAGTTTGCTAGTTTTTTTCTTGTTTCGAATTCCTAAACCGCTCAACCAGTGTTAATTGCGTCAAATTGTGAATTTTCTTCAACTTTTGGGTAGCTTTTTTTTTAGGACACACTAATTTTTGAAAGTCGAACGCTCCAGACATGGTATCATCAAACGGTTTTTTTGCAATCGTGTACCTGACCAAATTCAACGACAAATTTTTTTGTTTTTTCCCGTCAAACCGTTTCCCGGTAATGTCGTGCCTCAACCGGTTTAAATCGAGTTTTCAGAGCATCTTACGGTAAAATTATTTGAAAACCTGCGGCTTGTCAGTTCTTCATCAGGAACTTTTTTTCGGTGACATTTTTTTGCACGTGACCCTCCTGGTGTAAATGACACGTTTTGTATTTTTATACTGTAGATGCGAGATGATAGTTACCATCTTGAATCATTTTTGTAAGAAATTTTTGACAATATTTTTATTTGACAATTGACACCTCCATAGGTGTCCAATGACACTTTTTCTGTATTTTTCTTACTGTGAACATGACGAGATGATGCTTACTATCTGAATCTTTTTGAAGAGAATTTTTGACAATATTTTTTTTTGAAATTTGACCGCCATTGGTGTCAAATGACACTGTTTGGTTTTTAATTCCTGCCTGACATAACGAGATGATAGTTACTTTGGGTAATTTTGAAGAGAACGTTTGATATATGTTTGCATTTGCCCTCCCTTGGTTTCAAATACACTTTTTTGTATTTTTAATTCCTGCTGATCCTCACGAATGATCAGTATACTGATCTGGGGTAATTATTTGAAGAGAAAAAAATTTTGGAAATAATATTTTGACCTTTGACACCTCCATTGGTGTCAATTACCTTTTTTTGTATATTTTTCTATACTGCTGAATACAATGATAACTAGACTTTCTTGTAATTTGAGGAGAATTTTTGGATATTTATTTTGACATTGAACCTCTATTGTGTCAAATGACACTTTTTTGTTATTTTTTTATTGCCTAATACGAGATATAATATTTACTTATTCGGTAATTTGAAATTTAAAAAATATAATTTTTGACATTTACCTCCTTAGTGTCAATTAATTATGTTGATTTTATTTCTGTGATATATTGGATGAAAATGTCATCTCTGGTATTTTTGAAGAGAAATTTTTTGGCAATATTTTTTTTGATATTTGACATCTTCGTTTGATAATTTCTTTGAATATTCAACGAACGTTATTTAATTAATCAAAAATTGTATATCCAAGGTCATTGTTTTTGGTTTTAGACTTAACCTGTTATTGAATTAGATGAGCCAGTTATAGGAACAAATGAAAAAAATTTGTACAAAACGTTTCGAACATTTATAAGCATGATTTTTGGAATTGAAAAGAGTTACCCCGATGAAATTTTGTTTATCCGACGCATGACATTATCTCGCTAGGTGGAGCAAGTGACAGAGTTCCGGAAAACAGGGTTCGACGATTTAGGTTGACAATGACGTCACGGCTCTCTGGCGAATGGCACTCGGTATTTCAAGTTTACGTTGCGTGCTTAAGGCTGATTTTTACAACAAAAAACGAATAAGAATTACTGTTGGCTGACGATTTCCAACGGTATTCTCGCAAGTGCAAAATTTTTTGATTTGCCGGAAATAGCATCAAGGTGACTGTGTGCGAACATTCGTCATGTAGGACGGTATTGAATGTTCACCGCAGTATCTTCGAAGCCGATAATTTTATAGCCGTGAATTTGTGAACAATTTCCAATTAATATGTCAGCATATCACGGTTCAAAAATATCGATCGTCTCGTCTCAAACACCTGACGATACGACAAAAGATTGTTTACAAATTTTTTTTTTTAAATTTCTCGAAATTACCCAGATAGTATATTATCATCTTTCCTGTTCAGCATATACAAGTACTAAAAAGTGTCATTTGACCAATGGAGTGCAATGTCAAAACAAATATGTCAAAAAATTATCTTATTCAAAAATGATTCGATAGTTTTATACTATTCTATCTCAGCTCTTCAGAGTAAGAAAAATACAAAAGTGTCATTTGACACCAATGGGGTGTCACGTTCAAAAATGTCACCAAAATTTCCTGATGAAAAAATGACCAGAGCCGCAGGTTTTTCAAATATTTACCGTAATTCCTCTGAACCGATTTACGGATTGAGGCCGACTTTCCGGAACGGTTGATGGAGAAAAACGAAAAAAATTTTGGTTCGTTGGAATTTTTGTCAGGTCATCGAGCAAAAAAACCGTTGATAGATTACCATGTTGAGCTTCGACTTTTTCAAAATATTAGTTTGTGTCCTTTAAAAAAAGCTACCTTGGCAATTCGCGGATGTTTAGGATTTTCTCTCATAAACTGTTTTATCTGGCAGTTTTTCTTAAACTTAACCAAGAGTTTCGGTAGATTTTTTAGCGCTCTTTTATATGCTGAATTGAGTAATCGTGTTTTTTATCAGTTAGTTTTCTGAAATATATTCTAGTGCCATTATCTAAATTCAAAAATGTTATTAGAAACGATTCTCTATCATATTTTCTTTACCCCCTCCACACCCAAACGCCATTCGGGGACAGCGAGATTTTTTAATCCTCAAAACAAATAGAAATAATTATCCCATAGCTCTTAATGAACTGTTCATAGAGTTCGCAATTCTTTTCCGAGTAACGATTTCAAAAGTTTGAACGACTCCCTTCAAAAGATATTTTTTCTACTTTTATTTAGGAGTTTCGCCCAATTTTCGTAAAACTTCTAGCGTATAAATCACATAAATTTTGAGGATATCAATTTAGGAACTTCCTGAGGCTATCTGTACTATTATTTTTTTTTTGTCTTTATTAAGCGTTTTATTTTTTCTCAAGTTATTTTCTCGATAAACTCACAAAATAAAAAAAAGCAATCAATTGCGCGAATAGTTTTTTTAAATAACTCAGTTTGACTGTAAGTAAGATCCGATGGGAGCGACAAGAACGCACGCTGAACTTGATTTACTCGATTCATGCGAGTATACCTACAGCGGCTCGACGGGCCTCTTATTTCAGGGCTGGAGTTTGATCAAAATATTTATTTTTCATCCTCAACACTGGTTTGTACAATTGTCGGAAATGTTTTTTCAGAGAACATATTCAGAACTCCAGGTTGGAGCTATTTATTATATTTGCATATCACTCTGGAAATCGTTTTGTTGAAAAAAAAGTTACTTTATTTTTGATGGCTTATATCATCAAATAATTAAATTTTTGGAAAAATTGAACTGTTTTTTACGTTTTATTTCATTTCACAGTATAAGCGTCAAAGTTTCAAGTCCGAACACTATTTGTATCATTTGATTTATTTTTGTGCGTGCATTTTGGCGCGAGAATACGAAACTTGTTTTAAGACGATTGAGATGACTTTTTTAATTAACCATATTCAATAGCCAGTGTTCTATTTATCTTTTGTAATAAATATGAATTTAGAAATGTTATGGTTTTCGATGAGTATCCTGAAACTAAACCCCTATTTTTCTTGCATTTATCGAGTACACGAATTAAAAATTTTTAAAAAATTATTACTGGCAATTTAAGTTATATCCTTTGATTCTCAGCTCATAAAATTAATGATATTCTATCAGCTTTTATTATCTCCGCATAATCGCAAAGTAGCTTCCCCGATTGGCGTTTTGGGTGTGAGGAGGTTATATGTTTCAAACGCCAAGAATATTGGCAGAATTCTGAAAACAAAACTCTTTTTCTCCATTATAATGTTTCTGGGCTTTCAAAAATATAGCCCTAACTTCAAAGCACCTTTTTTAATGTTCCAGTTGGGACACATTGACCTGACCCCAAAAATAGTCCGTATAGGGAGCGATGTAATCAAAAACAAATTTAGTATATGCAACCGAAAATTAAAATGTGCTTCACTTACTGATCTCATCAAAATTTCAATTAATGAGATTTTACTTTCATCACAATTGTTCCACTCCAATTATGTAAGTAAATATAGTCGAAAAAAATCAAAATTTGCAGGTTTCCCTACATTCCAGAAGAAGATGACGATCAAGACGACAATGGCCCTTTTTCTACAAACTTAAAAGTCATTCGATGAAGAACAGCCACAAATAAATTCTACCTTTAAAAAACTTCAACAATGAGCCTAAATATTTGAAAATGATTATTTTATTATGTGATTTCAGGTGCACTTTTCTATACTGAAACTTGCCTATCGCATTTGTTTTAAAAAAAAAAATATAACATTTACAATTTTAAGCGTTTTTGGCTCATTTAGATTCGAAAATTCCGGGATATTCTACCCATTTTTTCGTAGGACGCGAAACATTCTCATTTTGGCCCATGTAATTTGGTAGACGCGAAATATTCTCATTTTGCCAAGTGGTATTAATCGGACGCGCCGCAAAGTTCGCTCCTGGTTAAAAGCACCCTACTGAATAAAAATCAAAATTTAATCCATTATTGTCTCTAGCTTGATCAGCTGGACCATTTTTTAAAAATTCCAAAATTATTTCGTGTTGCCTGAGTCGATTGATTGGGACGAAATTTTTGAAACTATTTATTTTATAAAAATTTCAGATATTCGAATTGGGTCTCTAGCGAGACTGTCATGACTTAAACGTTTGCAGGTTTTTTTGTTTCCCTGTATCATCCTTCATGTAACAATTTTGTGATATAGAAAAATTAAAAGTTTTTCCTACTGCGACACTGTGTTGATTTCGTAAAAGATACATGTTCTTGTGAGTTCCTTGATTATCTATTTATAAAATCAGTTTTATTGATTTTTAAAATTTGGCACGCGTTCGTACGCCACCTAAAATAACCAAAATTTAAAAACGTTTTTTTTGGATTTCTAACGGACTGCCAGGAATGTATCGGCGACATTTGGTGAAATAAATGCTACTATGTCCAGTTTCTCGAGTAATAGCGATAACTGTTTCTAAATCAAAAACTCTTGTTTTGTCTCTAATGGGGTCATATTGCATCAAATATTTTTTTCAATTATATTTTTGGAACCTCAATGAAATTATTTTTCTACTGATGTGTAATATGAGCCCATATGAGTCATTTTGAGATTTGGCCCCATTGGTGTCATATTACAAAATTTGACCCCCCAGAATTTTTGACAAAAAAATTCAAGACATTTGGTAAAAAAATCGAACACATACCTCCCCCGGATCTAGAGAAAACCCGTTTTTAAGATTTGACCGGTTAACCGGTCACCCGGTGCTTTCAAAATAGATAAATTGGCAGGTATCAACTCATTGGCTGCTTGATACAATTGGAATTTCTGGATTCGGATGAGCCATCTCCGAGAACATTCGATGCAACTGATGGCTTACCAAAAAAAAAATATCGCCTATAAGAAATTTATCATATTGATAATATCATAATTTTGAACATTTAGTATCAAAAAATCGTACAGTTAAGTCTGTCCAACAGGACGTATCGATTTCGAAGTTGCGTCCTGAAAAACGGACCTCGCAAACATGGCAAAAACGTGCGTCCTGATAAACGGACCGTGGCAAAGTTTTCGAGTCAAAGTACGTCCTATCGGTGCGTCTTGTTGGACGGACTTTACTACAGTATACATATAGTTGGAACAGATGACTTTTTTTTCTTGTTTAAAAAAGGATTTTGAATTAAAAAAATTGAAAATTAAATTTTTAAATGTCATTTTTGTTTTCTATTTACTAGAGTGCGATTTATTGACTATACGATTTTCTAGATAGAAAAGAAATATTGTTTAAATTGGGGAACTTTAAAAAATGAGTCCTCAGTTGACTATCTCTACCAATGGGGAAAATTTCTCTAGAAAGTCTACACAAAAAAACTTTGAATTATTTGTTTTTTTTGCCTTTTTCTAAAGGCGATTTTAAAATAACAAAATAAAATACGAAAGATAAATTTTGTATCCTCTCCTTTCATCTGCACTTTCCTCCGTATAAAACCTCTGATTAAAATGTTTTTTCCTGTTTGTCGAATCTCTTCTTGCCGAAAAATCTTTTTCATCTTCTGCCCTATTATGATCGTTTGCCCATCTTGCATGATGCTGATACGCATGTTCATCATCATGCACTTGGCGTTCTTTTCGAATTTTTTCCCATTCAGCTCTTGCTCTCATTCGTTTGCGATAATTTTGATTAAAATCGAATCCTTCCGTTTTTTCGTGGCTGGTTTGAGAATTTCCAAATCTTAATTTTAGAAATAAACTTTATGAACAGTTCACAAAAATCAAAATTGGAGATTTAAAAAAAGTATAAAATTTGGACTTGGAATGGGGCAAATTTTCAAAATATTTGTAGAAAAGTTGACAAAAAAATTATATGAATTATAAATAGGGTTTAAAATATGTGGGCTCATTTGAAAAGAACTAAAAGTGAAAGAGTCCATTCTATTTTCTGTATAGTTCCAAAAAATAATTGAACAAATAGTTTTTCGTCCAAAATTTTTTGCTGAATTATTTTTTGGAAATATACCGAAAAAAATAGAATGGACTCTTTCACTTTGTTTTTCAAATGAGCCCACATATTTCAAATATTTTCAAAATTTGCCGCATATGAAGTTCAAAATTTTTGAATTTACAAAAACTTTTGATAAAAATTTTTATAAAATTTAAAGTAGAAATTTTTTTCAAATGTTATGTTTTTTGTGGGTTTCAATGCAATTTTAAAATCACAAAAATAAATAAATTTTCGAAATAAACTTTTTGAACAGCTCGAAAAATTAAAATTGGTTTGAAAACTAGATATAATCTATAACTCGTAGCGAAATCTAACGCTTGTGCATTTTGAGTCAATTCGTAATAAAGTCGTCTTTTCAGGGATAAATTTCGAGTAAATTGATATGATAACAGGTTTAAAAGGACGTCATTTGAAAATCCGTAGACGGCTTTTTGCATTATATCGCCAACGATTTTTTGTGATCTTTAAGGGGGTATGGATGGCAAATTTGACTTATTCACGGTGATGTATCTTGGAAAAGAGCTTATGAGAAAAACCGAAAATACTTATTTGTAGATCTATCCTTGATCTTGCGACTCAGTACATTACAGATTGTTTTTGACATGTACACTGGTAGTTACGGTATCTTAACAAGGAGACAATTTCGTAACTTCAAAATCTATCTCCTCCCAGAATATTTAAAAATTAGCTTAAATTTTCACAGAACGCGTAACGATAGCATGCCGAAATTAAAATACGAGCTTTCTTTGATCCGGTGTCTGACCAATTCTAGAACGGCAAATAATCGACGTTTTTTGGCATTCTCGGACTTTAAAATTTATCTCCTCCGAGAATAAATTTGCAATATGGGCCATATTATATGGCTCAAATTTTTAATACGTATTCTTTAAAGCATTTCAAAGATTAAAGCACAAGCTCATCTGAATTTGTTGATTATAATCCAAAATATGATTTTTTTGGTAAATTTCGGAAAAAAAATCAAACAAAATGTCACGTGATGACAATACCACTGAAATCAAGCTGACGATTTACTGATCAAAAAATGTAGAAATGTAGAAAATGTTAGAAAAAAACACATAAGAGCTAAAAAATCGAAAAATTTCGACAATTTTTTTTGTCATTTTGGTTGTTTTGTGCTTTTTAAACATATACAATCTGATTTGAGGCATTTTTGTAATATAATACATGCAGAAAATGCAGCCATCCATACCCCCTTAACTCGACCGATAATCAGCGAAAACACTGGTTAATTCCAGCTGAATCGAAATGCATTATTTCTCAAAAGTTAAAAATTATTAACTTGAAGCGAAAATGGAGATCAAAATAGTCCTGGAAAGTAAAAATACTAGAATATTTATGAAGAAACGCACATTAAATATACCGACTCTAATTTGGACCGAATATACGCAAATGAGTTGAAATGCATTGATTTGAAATCACGAGACCGAAATTTGCTATCCAGAATAATAAAGAAATGAGTTTCGTCTTTATTTTGATTTGGATTTTCCAAATTGGACGTTTTGAACAGGAAATTTTTGAAATACCACTGACAAGAAATCAGACTTTGAACTGATTGGAAGACAGAAATATGAAGAAAAATATCTTATTGCACATTTTTTAGGAAATTTTTTTGTCACAAGAAAAGTTTAAAATGCAAAATAATGCGGAATAAAATATTTTTCTTTGAATAAAAGCCGAAAACTGCATTTTAATTTTCGGGTGAAACCTTAAAACACCGCAAACTTGAAAAGTAGAAATTTTTAAATCAACTCAAAAATTCTAGAATATTGTTTCAAGAGAACCAGACAAGATTTCCACAAAAAAATTTCTTTCATGATGTGAAATCCTTGAGGTGAACTTAATTTGCTATATTTAAAAATTATATTGGGTTCTCAATTTTTGCTTTATAAACCGGTATTTTGTGAATAACCAGTTTTACAGTTTTCCGATGTTTTGAAGTGTTGGACATTTTAAAAAAAGCACTCAGTTTTCAAGTATAAATTGTGCAACCGAAAATTTTATGTTTATACCCTTGACTGCTACTTTGATAGCTTTGACGAGTTGTTGTTGCACCAGCTCGGCTACCAGATTGGCCAGGTTTTGCGTTTCCAGATAATATACTTTCGTACGCTTCTTGAACTTTGATGAATTGAGCTTTCTTTTTGTTGTCGTCGGGATGCAAATCTTAAACTTAAATAGTAAATAAAATACTTTTTAAAAATCTTTAATAAATCTGAATTTTAAGAAATATAAAATTTGACACCTAAAATTTACATTTGAAAAAACATGAAACTTGAAACCAAAAATCTGGATTTAAATAATATAATGAAATTTGACACTATACATCTAGATTAATAATATTATGAAATTTGACACCGAAAATAAAGAGCTAAGAAAGATTTTATAAATTTTCACAGATTTGATACAAAAAATTGGTATAACGATGCCTAAATGTGTTTGCCGCAGCACGTTTTTGAATCCGCGCCTGCGATTGGCTTGCCTTATATGAGCGATGGGTGTGGAGGCGCGTAAAAGTGCATAGTGGATCCAAAAGAATATAGGGATCGAACTGTTGAGAATATCTAATTTGGCACCAGAATATTTAAAAAATTATTATATTTGGTTAAAAACATTCTATTTCCAGCAGATTTAAAAGATGGTCATAATTTTTTTGAGATTTTTAATTTGACACCGAGAGATCTGAAAATTTCTGGTTACCAAAATCGAACCTTCGAGAAGGTTTTTTGAAGGGAAATCTCGAATGTCTCCTCATCTCACGTACACATCACATTATTATAATAGTATAAGAAACAAAAATGGGCGGCGATATGTTTATCATGGAAATGCACAAATTTTTGTTTGCGGGTTTGATTAAAACAACAAATTAGATAAAATCCTACTAAATAATCCGTATTTAACCAAAAAAATCGCGTTAGTTAATGGCTTTTCCGCCGGTTTATAGTATTCAGATAAAAAGTCATCTAGTGTAAGTAAATTGAAGATTTAAAAAATAATGAACTCACCGGGATGACATTCTTTAACTTTATTCCTATACGCTGTCTTTATATCTTTTTTTGAAGCTGTGACCGAAAGCCCAAGAACCGCATACGGGTTATAATATCTACTTGTCAAAGATAGAGACCGATTCGAGCCTAACAAAATCAATCGAACAATCATCTAAACAAATTTCAAAATTATTATTTTTTTCCGGATTCAAACTCTTGATTAGGAACTTTGTAAAGAAAATATTTTCACTTGATTATCATCTCCACAAGTTGCCACTAAATCGCAATTTTTGAATCTAATCTGATTCACAGTCTCGGCGTGAGATAAATTGGCATCAAATTCTATATCTGCTTCTACTTTCATATTTTTCAAAATAAGTTTTCGCAGTTTTCCACATTCAAATCCGAGGACTAAAACTTCAGTTTCGGAATCTATTTTAGCGCTATCAATCGCGGTAATGGCTGATTCGTAGATTTTGCTAAAAGATTTTTTCCAAACAGACTGCTCAAAATGCCAACAGATTATTTGCTTGTCACGACCGACGGTATAAAATCGGTCAAGATCAATTTTTGACCAACATCCATCCCAGAGTAAACGTGAGTGACCTTTCATTTCTGAAAATTTAACGTTAAAATATAATACAGGGGGGGGCAATATTGCCAACCCCATATTGTCGAATTTAGCCTACGCAAAATCACCATTTTTAGCTAAAATAATTCCTGTTATATAGGCCCGAGTACAAAAGGGGTGCCCCATATTGCCGAATTTTTTTGCCAGAAAACTTTCGGAAATAATGCCCCCCTCCCTGTATGGTGTGTTTTTTTTCCGAGAAGTTTTCGTCTATTTTATTTGTTATAAAGGTGAATCTTTATAATTTGCATATATATTTCGCCATAAGTTTTGTTTTAACCCTTGTACAAACGTATTTAGGTGCCCATATAGTAAAAAACTTAAAAATACATGTGTATCTACTGGATCACATTTTTTTTAGAACAAATTTTTTTCATTGTTTTTTCAAAATTCTGCACTACATTTTAGTACTGTATTATAGCACTGATGATGACAAAACTTATGTCGAAATATATGCAAATTATAAAGATAACAAATTAAAATATAATGTTAAACCAAAATAATTTTTAATTTATTTGGTGAAACTTTTAAAAACAATCTGATTAATTTTTAGAGTCCAAACTTATTCCTTTTGAGGTCAAATTTTTGAAATTAAATTTTACCCAAATCAATTTAAAATTATTTTGTTTTTAAATTTTTGAAATAAAACTCACATAATTTATTTTACTAACGTAATAAAACCAACAACATTTTAAAATCATGTGTTTCTTAGATTTTTAAATAGAACCCAAAAAAATTTAAATTACGAAACAAAACTAGAAAAATTATGTTTGTCTTTAAATT
>SCLH01000887.1:274896-300626 GCA_004367855.1 Oikopleura vanhoeffeni
TTTTTTTATGAAAATATAGACGATTGCGAGTACGTAGGGATGTATAGGGATAGTCTTTTTATCTCGATACGTGGTCAGGAAAGCACTTTTGAGGGTTCCAAAAATATTTTGTTTGAAATAAGTTGAAATTTATCAATTTTTGGAAAATCAAAACACGATTAATAGAAAGCTGAGAAAGAAATTTGGACAAAACTCTCTATACTGATCTGCACGGACTCCTCAGCTGCACATTCATATATGTTTTGAATGTGTTACAAATAAATCCAGGGAGGAGATACATTTTGATTGAGACGCCTAAAACAAGGGTCAAAATACTGTTTTTTGGTGATTCTGAAGCCAAATTCAAGAAAATTGGACAAAACTCTCTATACTGATCTGCACGGACTATTCAGCTACACATTCGAAACTTATATGTATGTGCAGCTGAATAGTCCATGCAAATCAGTATTGAGAGTTTTGTCCAATTTACTTTCTCAGTTTTTTATAAATCGTGTTTTTATTTCCCAAAAATTGATAAATTTTAACTTATTTCATACAAAATATTTTTGGACCAAAAAGTGCTTTCCTGACCATGTACGCAGATAAAAAAAACTGACCCTATACTCGCAGTCGTCTATATTTTCATAAAAAAAACATTAAAATAAAATTGGGAAAATTTGTTTCTAGAGCCTCATTTTGCAACGAACACCCCCTTAAATCGAAGAAAAGAATCTCATGATAAAAAATTTTAATTTGAGCGCTAGATAGAAGAAAGTTTTCTAAAGAAAGATATAATCGTCTTGATAAAAAATTCAATTTTCATACAAAAAATTAATTTTAAAATAGAAAAAAAAACTTTTTCAGAAATTTAGGCAATCCACTTAAAATAGAATTTCAAAAAAAGTTTGTTTTCGCTATTTGAGCGAACAATTAATCGTTAGATAGAATTTTTTAAGAAATTGGAGGAATCAATAATAAAAAGAATTTTCAAATTACAAAAATCTGTTTTAAAAAACAAATTTTTGCTCAAAAAAAGAGCGTGTATACAAAATTTTAGTATAAAAATGAGTAAATTTTGCCGATTTTCTTGCTTGAGGAGATTTCACAATAATTTAAAAAAATACCTTGACTCTGCTTTGAAGCTTTACAAGTTGAAGCTATCCATTTTGCATCTGGTGAAGTAGAAATGGCTTGTAATTCTGCGCCATGTCCATATAATTTTCGTTCTTCCCACCATAAAGTATTTTGAATTAAATCCTCTTCAAGTGGCGCACTCCCTAGCTAAATTTTTTTTAAAAACATTTTGAATCATTTTTGGTATATTTTATTTAGGTGCCCCCTGCCCAGCAAAATCGGTATTAGGTACGGAGAAACGGTTTTTACATTGGATGGCTGACAAAATATTAAAGGCTGAACATTTTTATAAGACTGTTTTCTCTTTTATATTTTTTTTATGAAAAATCATAACATTTTAAATGCAGTTAATTTGAATCATCGAAATTTAAAACTCATCATATATTTCGTAAATTTTTAATATTTCAAAATTGTAGGTTCGAAATATAAGTCTGAAGACTTCTAAGCTGGCTGTTTTCAAAAAACGGGGGGCGGGGGTTTTTCCGGAGCCCGTGCTTTTGCAAGCAGGGAATTTTCCCTCAAAAAACTCATTTTTAATGGAAATTGACCTTTCTATGGTGATTGCACGAAAACTATAGCCAAAAATGTTTTTTGCCACCTAAATTTTCCTTCTTAACCGGAAATTAAGGGTTTTTCTTTAATAGCACATTCAAATCCCTTCAAAATTTGACATCTGGAGTCAAATGTAACCTAGGTGGTTTTTTTAAAGGTTCTTAAGTTGCTTTGACATCTGGTTCAGAGGATATAAACCGGAATGTAATTTTTTGTTAGGTTCGAATCTCGATGAGCCCAACATTTTTTTTTCTCAAAATCAGCCGGAAAGTTAAATTTCAATGTTTGTTCATTCTTACATCACGATTGTCTACACATTTATTGCTTGAACTATATTTTTGATGAATTCCTGGGAGAAAAAAACCAGTTTCGACTTTTTTCTCAAATTTTATACTGAAAATTTCTATATAATAGAACTCCGGTTACCGGTGAATCGGTAGTCCGATGAAAAAGAAAAATTTGAAGGGTGGCCGCATTTAAAAAAAACTTCCCTTGAATCTTTTGGTCAGCGAATTTTCGATATTTTACCTGATGTGTCAAATTACAATTTCTGCTTTGAATATTAATCATTCATTTGCAGCCCGGGAAAATGAATTAATGAAGAATGAACTAAAGTATTTACCAAGCTTTAGGATGCCGGTAAAGATAACAAAAAAATTCATTTGAGAAATTTCACCCAACGTGAAGCATTCGCAAAATGTTTCTAATTTTATCTTATTTTGGGGGTTTGTCTGCGATTGCTCTGATCTTAATCGTGCTTAATCGCTCAAAATTTAATCGCAAGAATCTAGAAAAAGCAATAGCCGTAGTAAATTTGTCCGTCGAGCGTTCCTATCAAATATTCTACATACGTTTAACGCCGTAAAGTGGTCATTCATGTAGGTTTCCATTGCCACCATTTCCCTTTCTGCCTTGACTGTCCCTTCCTTTGCATACACTCCTTTATTTGATAAACCAAGCGCCGGCACGGCGGCTCCTTCTGGAATATTTTCTCTATTCTCAATAACCATATCAAGTCCAGTGACTGCTGTGAAATTCTCAGTGAAGTTTTTGGTCGCTCGAAATATTCGGATCACTTTTTCTTCAGCGCCAGATGCAAACATTGTATTTGAAATCACGTCTAGGCAACGGATATCGTGACCGTGAACTTGGGGTCGAGCCATTTCCGCCCATTCTAGAGATTCTCCTTTTTTACACTAAAACAAATGATTAGAATATGTATACCGTAAAATGTCCTGAATTTAAAGAATTGTTGGGTAACTTGAGCAAGCGCCATTTTTCAGTTCCATAAATAGCTCAAAAACGAAGAAAAATCGAATTTTTAATACCCGCTCCATTATTATGGTATTTAAAAAAAAATTTGAAAATTGGCCGTTTTTCGTTATATCGAAGATTTTCCTTTCTCCTGCATTCTCACTCCGCCTCACAACTGTGACGTCTGAAAAGACAGTGACCAATCAAATCACAAGATTGTCAACTTATTTCAAGAATCGTGTTATTTGATTGGTCACTGTATTTTCTGACGTTACAGTTGTAACGCGGAGTGAGAAGGCAGGATAAAGGATAATATTCGATATAGACGTGTTTTTCAAATTAACTTAAGTTTTCACCAAATTTCGGCCGTTTTGTTTTCAAAAACAAATACAACGTATCTTTTTTTAGTCCAGCCAATCTAATTAACGAAACAAGATAATTTAAACTGATTTTTGCATCCAACAGCAATAAGATAACGAAATGTATAATACTTGTTGCTTCGTTAACGATTGCCGGTCCTACCTGAAATTGACCGGTAAAAAATCGGTCCAAAGCTTAAAAGATGCAAAAACAGTAATCGGACTTCTTGGGACGTGTCAAATTACAAAAAAATCTTTCAAAAAAATTCTAACGAACAGTTGCACTATTTTCCTCAAAATTGAGCTCGTGTGCAAATTTTTGTTGTTGTAATTTGACACCTCTCAAAAATGGTTTAAAAAAAAGGAAACAACTGTAATTTGTCCCTCTTAGCTCTGTCATATGACAAAACAATTATTGGCAGAAAATATTTCTCGAAAATTGGTCGAGGTAGATTAGAAACATAGGTGGATAGGTTCGAAAGGATACGAAAAATGAAATTGGACCCCTCAAATAAACACAAAAAGTTTAACTAGAACCAATATATAGTCAAAAGTTTATAAGTCACTTTCTCGAAAACGAGTTTTAAGACATTTTACGGACAAATACCAGACATCCGTTGAAAAAAATTATTACGTGTCGCGACACGTTATTTCTCATATCATGGCTTTTTAAAAACAAACAAATAACAAATTTGTCTCGAATGCCAGGTGGCATTTTGTTTTTTTTCGTAATTGTTGACACCAAATTTACAAGAAAATCTTATTTATTAGAAAAAAAGGTCAAAAATTATTTTTTTTGGTTATTCCGAATCGTCTTAACAAGAGGAAGATGCTCATATAACTTATTTTTTCTAAATATGAAAAATTAATTTCAGCCAATTAAAAGCCGGGAAATAAAAAAAAATAATTAGACTCAAATCGATTAATTTTTGATTTAAGACTCACAGCCGAAATTTCAGCCAATTTGATGAAAGTTAAAGGGCCATTTACGATTCTGACTGAAGTGGACCACCGTGTGTCGTTATCTTTTGGCTGCGTAAAACTGTTTCCAATTATATTTTTTTTATTTACAAAAAAAATTATTTTATATACAGCATGTAACGTTTTAGCTTTCTTTTTTCCAATTTGCATAATGTGCTATCCGCCAATGAGAACGATCAATTTTGGTCGTTAAACCAATCAAAACGGTGGAAATCAGATTTATGCAAATTTGAAAAAAGAAAGCAATAACGTTACATGCTGTATTTTATATAATTTTTGTGAAAATTTGTATTTTTTGTTACTGTCATAGTTGTCTAAGCGGACGTTTTTGAAATTTTCAAAACGTCCGCTTAGACGCACAAAAAAACGTCCGCTTAGACGCACAGAGACAAATTTTGCTCTAAAAAATCGAATAATGGAGCTAGAGAGCTGGAATCATAAGCCGCTTAGACAACTATGACAGTAAATATTAAAATCTTACTTTTGCGTATAATCTTGTTGTCTGATCAAAACTTGTAGATAATAAATAATGACCATCCGGTGACCAAGCTAAATCTCTGACAACTGCATAATGACCAGAAGGGGAGGGACCTGATTTCCAGTCACCCCCAATACACCACCATAAATGTAACGATCCGGTATAAGAATGTGTCACTAAAGCTCTCACGCCAAATTTATCTCGTCCAGAAACAACGCCTAAAAGCGGTATACCAGTTGAAATTTGTATCAAATTGAAAAAAAATCCACAAATTTTTAATAATAATTTTAATCTAAAATTCTCAGTTAATTGGGATCATATTTCATAAAAATGTTCGATTTTTAGAGATATTATTCCAATTAAACGGAGTCATTGGAGTTAATTTTTCAAAATTTTGAAATAAAATTTGCGATATCTTATTCAAAATTACGTTTTAAAAATGAAATAATAGCGAGGCATTCATAAGGAATTGGTAATGTCAAAATTGGGTTGATCAATTTAAAAATTGAATACTATGGGGGAATTTCGATACAAATTTAATATTCTCGTCATATTTCAAACATCGATATCAGGACGAAATTAGTTCTAGGATGAATTACCATGCCAACCTTCTGGATACTTCAGATATATCATAAATGAGCGCCACCGTGAAGGTTGGTGCCCCCCAATCCAATCTCACAAGATCAAATCAGAATCCACGTTCTCTTATTGCCTGCCAGTTGAAAAATCGACCATCGGTCCTACGCAACTAGCGGTAAAAACGCGGTTCCGCCGACCCGTAAAACCGAAACAGGCTCGGTACGACCGCGCGGTATCTCTGAACCCGTGACGCGCGTTGGTTGGATGACACGCGTCAACCTTCATGCTTCGCGGGCGGCTAGACGTCATTCTGGAAGAAACAGATTAGTATCCGCAAGCATTATTAAATCATAACAAACAGTCTGAAAATCTCGGAATCTTCGCGGGTTGCTGATCTCAAGTTTTTCTCAAAAGAGTTAGCTCTTGCATTGCATTGATTTTTTTTTGTTAAATATTTTTGAGTCAGATTAATCAAATGATATGTGACGATCTTGGGTGTTTGACACTTAAAA
Organism: Oikopleura vanhoeffeni; assembly: GCA_004367855.1. Lineage (NCBI taxonomy): Eukaryota > Metazoa > Chordata > Appendicularia > Copelata > Oikopleuridae > Oikopleura > Oikopleura vanhoeffeni. Next base: position 280,725 of record SCLH01000887.1, read on the forward strand.
TACTAAATAAAAGTTAAAATTAAATGTTCCCAACGAATGAAATAAATTACGTAATACGTAATACGTATTACGTATACACAATTAAATACGCAATATAATAAAAAATTTCGAAATTTTTGGGTAAAAACCACGTTTAACTATACCAAAAAGAAAAAATCGCGTTGACAAAATCAAAAATTCAACAAAAAATCTTGCAATTTGTTTAACGAAGAGTAAAGGTAGTTTACAAAATGGCAACTACAACTCCAAAGTCCCGGTATATCAAAGACAATTCATTTCTACGATGTAAGAATCTGCGTCATTTGAACCAAAAGTGAAAAAATCCGGTAGCTGTATAAATAACGAAGTTCAAGACTTAAGCAGACAGTCTATTAAGTATCATGATCAAACTGAAGTTCAAGCCTACTTCTGTGATTCTGAACAAAATAAATACACGCGGATAAGTCTTAGCTGCACCGTCGTGGTAAAAAAGCGGAGAATCGACGCAGACCACTGCTGTAACTAAACTTAGTTACATCATAGAAAAAAATAGAACTGTTTGTACAGAGTTTTGAACGTCCCGTTATTATCAGAAACAATTCCTGGGTATTAGAAGAAGACATTCCATGAGAAAAACAACAAAAATTTCCTAAACGGTTCATTTTAAAATGCGCCTCATTGGGTTGTCATGTTTATTTGGAACGAAACCCGTGTAGAGTAGGGTGAAAGCGATTTTCAACCTTGCTCGCATGCCTATTCAGGGTTTGCTTTCAGAAGATAACATCATGACTGCCACATTCAAAAAAAAATATGAGAAAAAAATAAAAAGGTTACTAAGTCAAACAAAGACTTCAATAAGTCCCAAAACCAGGTTTGTCAACAGTTAAAAAAACAAAACGGTTCGTAGTGCTTATCTGAAAGACATAAGCGCCATTGAAAAGACAAGTTTGACAAAAAAAAAATTGGATTAATCAGCTTGGGAGAGGCAAAATGAAACTTTAAAATTAATTTCGGTTTTTTTTTTGTTTTTTACGTTTAAGCGGTTAACGACCTTGATGACAATGTTCTGGTACAATAAACTGGAAAACAACATTCATTCAAGAAAACCGAAAATGTTATTGTAGATCTAATTCCTATCTTGCGAAATAAATCACATCACAATTAATTGACAACATACACCGACAGTACATGTATCGAGAACAAGTGAACTTTTCCAAAACCTGCACAAACATCTCCTCCCAGACGGTATATCAAATCAACTCAAATCACTAGATCACTAACGGAGTAACCAATCTTCATCGAGCGCTTTTTTTTGACCGGCAAACTGTAACAATCTAGAACGTCCCAAATAACCGATCGATAACAATTTCAACCAAAACTCTCCCTTCCGAGTTACTATTTTGCAAAAGCTCAAATCTTATCAGTACCCAGAAAATTTGAAGAGCAGAATCGACGCGTCTTTGAAATTCGAGCTAGACTCCGATATATTTTTGGTCATTTCCAAAAATTCCGAAAAAAAAAGTCTTTCGATTTTTTTCTGAAATAATTGTTTTCTCAAAAGAAACCATCGAACCACTGAGAGACAGTAGCTACGTAACCGCGATATTGAAGTTTAAGGTCAAATTCGAGCAACGTTATTGTTAACTTCATCTTTTGAAAAATATAGAAAAAACGAAAAAAAATGCGAAAATTCGAATTGTTTCTTGATGATTGGGTCTTAGTCTACTCATACCCGTGATTCCATTTGGAGCATTTAATGGCTCAAAGGCCTTATTAAATCAGAGTCGTATACACCTTAAGCATAAATCGAAAAATTTGACTTTGTTTCTGAAATCCTACACTAACATATTGCCTGAAAATTTTTTCGTTCAGATCAATATACAGCAAAATTTAACATCAAAATTTATTTGAAATCGATTTTTTTTACTTAACAAACTAATAACATACCCACGAAATCAAAAAAAATTTCTTATGAACAAGAACTACTTTCGCAATTGAAAGATTTCTCGACTTTATGTTTCAAGCCTCACAAAGCGCAATACCCAATTCTATCGGGCTTTTGACAATTTTGTATATTTTCAAGGACGCAATCTCGAGAACACGACCTTCAGTTTTTTGAAATTTTTATAACAATCGATATATTTTCTGTATTTGGCTGTCGCATTTAAAATTCTGAACTTAAATATAAAAGTTTTCGAGATATCGAAAATACAACTAACATGTAATATTTTCGTCCATACTTTGAGTCAAATATGCAAAATAAGTGTAACGTTCATATGCTCTATGCTCCCGACCAAGCCAAATGCAATATTAGCGAAAAAAGCATTGCCCGTGGTCTTTCTTTCAAAACTTTCCCACTTCATCACACTCATAATAGATCCTAAACCCAAACTATAAAAATTATTGCGTATTCTGCTCAAAATCTGGCGTCACCGCAATAAAATACAATCCCGTAATTGCCTGCAATAATGAACTCAAAAGTCATATCCCAAGTCGCTTCCAACTAGCCTACAGTAATAATTTCGTAAATCTTATTCAAACAAATAGGACTTCATCACATGGTCGTCGAAATTTAAAAGCCTATCTTCACTTTGAAATTCGTGGCGGAACAGCAGTCCCGGAAAAAACGAATTTACCAAATGCTTCACTTGTAGATTAATTTCTATTTTTGCATTTAAATTTTTTTGTCAAATTTTGTTTACAAACGAAATCGTGAAGAATCACTAAAAACTTATTCTCGTTAAAATAATAGGTGCATAATTTTATGTTACCGGGAATCATATACTTTGAAAAAATTATATTAATAATTTTGTAAAAGCGTGATGACAAGCTGCCCAACTTCCAAAAATATTTTGCCAAATCATGACCACCTCGCGACTTAGGCGAAACATCCGTTTAAACCAAAAACAAAAAAATTCAAAATAAAAAATTCCGAAAAAAAAAATTTTCACCATTTTTTTTTCAAAATTTTCCGAATTTCTCGTGTACAAAATCCGCCTGACAAAGAGACTCACATAAAACGTACGAGAAAATATTTCAATATAGGACTTGTAAAAATACGATTAAAATTCAAAATTTCATCCTGACAACCACTTTTGACAGCTCTCCCAACTTTTAAAATTTCTTTTTTGCCATTTTCTGAAAACTTGAAAGGCCTTTTTAACAGGTATTCTCGACAAACAACAAATCTTTGTTTGCTTTCCCCTAGTTAGAGGTCAAAGAACACTCCACGAAAACTCTATGCCAGAGCTCTCGCTCCGAACCCTAACCATCAGGCGCATATTTGATCACGATTAGCACACTCAATTAGCCATGAGAATCCTACAAGATTTTAAATTGTGTTAAATTGGGTGGCGAGTAAGCCACGCCATTTTTGGTAAATTTAAATTGGCATAAAAAAACCGCAAAAGATACTAAGTTGAGAAAACAAAAATACAAAAAGAAAATCAAAAGTTCACCAAGCACCATACCTTACCTACCTATAATTAAATTTGTCGTGGTTTTCAATTTGTTGGCGTTCCATGGCAACATTTCCACCAAATCTACAACGAAAATCCTGCTACCCGCGATGTCAGGGACGTCCACAAAATGAAAGTGACCAACGAAACTGACTGGATTCTCGCGAAGTGACCATGAATCTGGATCCCTCTATTTGTGACGTCACTCCGAATCGCACGAACTCAGGCAAATTCGAATAAGAAAAATTACACTCGCCGCACGTCATCTTATCTTCTACACACAATTCTAGCAACTCAAAGTAAAAAAGCGCAAAAACTCCTTCAACAAAGGATCAACCGTACCAATTTCTGCTAAATTCAAAAAAAATCTATAGTAACATATATTTCATCAATCTGAAAAAGGGTACTCGCTGAACAGTATTGGTCATAAATAAACCTGCAAAAGATCTTTATTGGCTCCCAAATCTGGGCCGCCCCACTCCAACAAACCCCATTCAATAACCATTGACCAACGGTCACGAAAAAAAAACATCCAAAAAAATTGCACAACTATGTTTGTCCCTAACAGTAAATCTCGCACCCAACCACAAAATATGAAAACAACTTAAACAGCCCGCCTCCTCACGAGAGTACATAGCTGAATCAACATATCACCTAGATCTACAAAGTATTCGACTACTAGCCTAAATACAGAACTACACTAAGTAGTACTAAAACGTAGCTACTTTTATGTTCTACATTCCCACTTCAGAAAATCAAGTTCAAAATAAATAAATCTTGTAAGTTAGACAGTCTTATTTTTGATGAATAACAGTTTTAAAATCAGTTAAAAAATATATCACACCACCTCCCGTTTAACACGCTAAGTGAATACAGCAGGAACTCCTATAGTCAGAAGCTGTATAGAAACGGACTAGCGTTTAGATAAGTTGAGCTCAAAAAGCCGTCCTGCTAGCATACATTCTAAAAGATGCAATTTTGACGCATAACTGTCCGTCACTGTAACGGCATAAATGAAGGCAAATTCCCCGTTACTCACGTCACGCTGCAGTACTCGTTTAACCCCAAATCGCCAATCTTAAATCACCTCCGTTAAAATACACCTACGCATAAAGCCAACAACACTGATTCCTTCGCTTTTTCGAACAAAATGTTTCATTGTTCTTAAATCTGTAGTCTTGAAAACCTAATCTAAAAAAAAACTAAACCTATGACCGTAAAGGTAACCTACATTTTTCAAATTCGGCAGCAAATTTGTATTAGTAATCGCTCACTTTAACGGAGATATTTCCGGATACATTCCGCATTTACCGAAACTGGGTAAACTGACGAAAAAACAACTGCTCTTAGAACTAACTGTAAACATCATTTTTTCGTTCGAACCGCACGTGGCATTACCAATTTTTCATGGCCCATCCGTAAACGCAGGGCAGATTTGTTCCAACCCCGTCCTTCCGCCGCCATTCAAAGGGTATAATTTGTTCGCATTAAATTTTCCTACAGAGTGGGTAGAAACCAAATAAAAAACCCTGAAAATGGACGTTTCCCCAATTTCGAAAATACCAGACCAACATAAAAAAAAATACAATCATCAATTCTTGACTCGAAAAAATGAAGCAGTTAAAAAGTAACTGTACTTCCGCCCAATCTCTTGACGATTTAACATGGAAAATTCTTTCAATCTATCTAAAAAAGGTGCATCAATCCTCCTTCATAACCTTTCGTAAATTCTTCATAAAATATATTCTGCTGTTTGATTCAATTCAAAAATTGCTTCTTCAGATTCAATTTCAGCTCTATCGACAAATCTTCGATCGTCATCCAGCCCTAGTTTAGATTAGCTTGACTCTACATGACAAACGGTTTCATCATCAATCCATTCTATCTCTAGATTCTTACTGCCCTTAAAAGGGGTCCACACGGAGACACTAAAATTAATCGACAAAAAGTTAAATGCATCGAAAACCAATTTATAACCAATTTTCTACAATCTTATGGGCCATCAATGACCATAAAGCGCTTTTATAGCGCTTTAATTAGCCGCAATGCGTAAAAAATTATCAAGGATTTAAATTGCAGTTCGCATAAAATAAATAACAGGAAAAGCCCAAACGCCCCTTTTTTGCCAAAAAGATTGAAACTAAAAAAAGTTTTTCGTTCACAAAATAAACCGCAAATGGAGGCCAAGTACGCTATTGAACAAAAGGAAATTTACTTCTTTTTTTCAAAATAGAAACAAATTTTAGATTTTTTTAATTTTCAAGTATAGAACGATTTTCTATAGAAACGCATATCATCTTCAACATTTTTAATCATACAACAAATATTAAGAAATAAAAAAAACGCACACGTTCAAATTGCAATTTAAACATAAAAACCTCAAAATTCGGCAAAGTATCTAGCGAAAAAATTTTTATGCGCCAATTTCCCTTAGCTTTTGATTTACCAAAACCGTTTGGTTTTAGCTTGAAAGCCCAGCGTTCTCAACCCAACCACCTCATACTAGAGCCACAGAAAAGTGATACAGGCATAGCTTATATCTAATTTTGTTGACTCTCGACGCTGTTCGCACGAAGTTAATCTCTTCTACGATCGCGAACTGTCTACGTCTCGCGTTATCTCAGCTGCGGATGGTCGACTATTCTTACCGCTCGCCAAAATCGCACTTAATGCCACTCTGAAAACCACCAGCATCTCGTATCCTAAACCCGAAAAAAAATTGACTCGACAAAATAGAACTTTCAATCACAAACATTCCTCCACAATACCGCGCCAAAGAACGTCACAACAATAAGAACAATTCTTAAAAATGATAAAGACCGACGATAAAAAATCGCGCACACCTGACCAACCCTCATACACAATATCCGAATCATCTCCTGGCACTTTAAAAACTTATTGCGTTAAAAGAATCACGGGAAAGTCTTAACGTTACCAGCGCAACGACCGATCACTTCAGTTTCAATCACATTATGTTATAAAAAAATATTTTATTATCTTCACGACGATCAGATTTAAAAAGAGATCACCCGTTCTTGGGCGACACGCTTTTTCAGAATTAAAAAAATTCCACATCTTCAAACAATCGCCTGAAAATCATTTAAATTTCGTTGAAGACATCTTTCCCTCATAAGACAAATACAAATACGGACAAATCTCGTCTATCCTACACAAAGCTCACAACTCCACTCGGAACTTAAATTATTTGTCATACGAATCGCAACAATCCCAACCGATCAATTCAGACCTTAGAAAACAGAAAATCACGAACCAAAATAAATACGCCAAAAAATGTGCCCACCAAATCATCTCACGAGATTATTGAGGTGCAATCAAGGCTCTTAACAATAACCAACCTTCGGTTGAAATACAATACTATTATCATATCTTATAAAATAAATTACATATGAAATATCATCAATCTCGCAACCATATCAGTATCAAAAATCGTACAGAAATCCGTCCAACAGACGTAATCGATTTCGAAGTCGTCCTGATAAACCGGACCCTGGCAAACTGGGTAAAAACGGCGTCTGATAAACGGACCGTGCAAAGTTTTCGAAGTCAAAGTGCGTCCTATCCGGTGCGCTCGTTTGACGCTAACAGTATACAGTATAGTGACGAACAGATACTTTTTTCTTTTAAAAAAGATTTGGGAACTAAAAAAAGAAAATAAATTTTTAAATGGTCATTTTTTGTCTATTACTAGACACAGAGTCGCTTATCGACATACCGACTTAGATAGACACAGAAAATATTGAAATTTGAAACTTCAAACAATCTCAGCTCCCATTGACATCCTACCAAGGGCGAATAACTTCTCAAAAACTACAACACCAAAAACTGAAATGTTTTTTTGCCTTCTAAAGCCTAAACAAAAAATACAGAAGAAAATTTCGTATCCCCTCCTTTTCCATCTGCACTTCCCCGATATAAACCGATTAAGTTTCCCTGGTGTGACCTCTTGCCGAAAACTCTTTCATCTCGCCCTATTAGTCTCGTGCACCTCTTGCCATGATGTGATACGCATCTGCTCATCATCGCACTTGCTTCTTTTCGAATTTGTCCCATTCAGCTCTGCTCTCATTCGTTGCGAATACTGATTAAAAATCGAATCCTGCTTCTCTGTTCGAATCCAAAATCTTAATTTTTAGAAATAAACTTATTGAACAGTGTCCAAAAATCAAAATGGGAGATTTAAAAAAAAAGATAAAATGGACTTGGAAGGGGCAAATTCAAAATATGAGAAAGTCAAATAAAATATATAAACTTAAGAATACGGTTAAAATGGGGGGGCCATTAAAAGAAACTAAAAGAAAGAGTCCATTATTCCGCATATTCCAAAAAATAATTGAAACAAATATTTTTCGCCAAAATCTTTGCTGAATCTATTTTGAATTAATACCGAAAAAAATAGAAAGACCCTTCACTTTGTTTTCAAATAGCCCACAACATTCCAAATATTGCAAAAGCCGCATAAAAGTCAAAATTTTAATTACAAAAACTTGAAAAAACATTTCTATACAAAAAGTAAATATTTTTTTCAAATATTCGTTGTGGTCAATGCAATTTTAAAATCACAAAAAAGAATTTCGAACTAAACTTTTGGGAACACGGCCGAAAAAATTAAATTGGCTAAAAACCCATTAATCTAAACTCGACTAATAAACACCTGTGCATTTGATCAATTCGTAATAAAGCTCTTTCAGGGATAAATCGTAGAAAGAAATGATAACAGTTAAAAGGAACTCATGGAAAAATCCGCAACGCCTTTGATTAAACTCCTCCAACGCGATTTTGGATCTTAAGGGTAGAGGAGCAAAATTGAATTATCCACCGGTGAGTAGCTGGATAAAGAGCTCATAGAAAAACCAAATACCAAGTAGAACTACCTGACTGCCACTCAGTACATTACAGATTTTTGACATTTCATGTATACGTCTGACAAGGGAACATTTCGTAAACTTCAATATACTCCTCCCAAAATTCAAAATACTACGTCACAGAACCGCTACGATAGCATCGAAATTAAAATACGAACGCTTCTTGATCCGTGTCGACCAACCTAGACGGCAAATAAAACGTTTGGGCCTTTTCAAATTTAAAAATTATCCCTCCGCGAATAAAATCAAAAAGCTCAAATTTAAAACGTATCTTAAGCATCAACAATTCACAGCATCAACCATCTAATTGTTGCAAAATTAAAATAGCTATTTTTGGTCAATTCGGAACTAAAATCAAAAAAATGTACTGATGAAAATACCAACGAAATCAACCTAAGACTACATCAAAAAGTCTTCGGCAAATCGAAATCTCAACATGGAATGCGTCAAATTAACGAAAATTAAGCACAAAATACTTAGAAAAAACAACAAACAGAGCTAAAAAACGAATAAAATCGACAATTTGTCATTTGGTGGTTGTCTTCTTAAAATATAACAATCTGATGAGGCCTTGTAAATAAATCAGCAGAAAATTCAGTACGCATCCATACCCCTTAACCTACCTGATAATCACGAAAACACGGTACTTCCACTAATCGGAAAGCATTATTTTCGCAAAATAAAAAATAAACTGAAGGCGAAAATCGAGACAAAAAGTTACAGGGTAAATTTTTCCCTCTTCAAATCCGATACACTGATCTCCGCCGTGATGCGAATCTGGAAAGACGTACGGTTCTCAATTCAACCAATCAAAACGCGGAATCAAGTGACCAAGAAAAAAAATTGGAAAAAACCTACACCCGTAGTCCCGGAAAATAAAAATCTGAATACTTACGAAAGAAACGCAAGTTATAAAACGACATTGACCGGAATATTAGCTATGAGTTGAAATGCATGATTTAAAAATCACGAAACTACCCAAATACATAAAAAATAGTTCTCTTTATTGATTGGGGATTCCAAATGACTTTTGAAAGCAGGAAATTGGAACAGACACGCGACAAGAACAACGTAACTGATGAAACAGAAAATATGAAAAAAAATCTATGCACAATTTTTTATGAATTTTTGTTACAGAAAGTTTAAGATGCAAAAACTGCAGAAAAATATTTTCATACAAAGCCAAACGCATTAACTTCGGTGAAACCTTAAAAACCAACCGCCAACTGAAAAGTAAACTTTTTACATCGAGCGGCAAATTCTAGTGAATATTTGGCAAGAGAAGACCAGGACAAAATTTCCAGCAAAAAGTTCTTTCATTGATAAAGCCTGAGGAAGGGTAATTTTGCTATATTGAAAAGAAGTACAGTTGGAGGTTGCCGAATTTGGCTTGGTATGTACAAGCCGTGATGTGTGAATAAGCCATTTTTAATGAGCAGTGCGTTGCCGAGTGGTGGTGAAGGGGTTGTGTGGCATGTTTAAAAAGAGCGACTCACAGGTTGTTCAGAGTAGATGTCAGTGGTAAGGCAAGGGCCGGAAAGATTATAATGTTTGAAGCAAGGCGCTTGAACTGCCAGCTGAGTGACTTGTGACGTAGGGGTGGGCAAACCACCGCGAGGATCAGATGGGCGCAGTTTGCGGGTTGCCAATAAATAGCTTGGTACGCGCTGAACCGTTGGGACTGAGATGCGGCTTTCGTTTTTGGGTTGCCGCTGGTGAGTCAACATGTGCTTAGAACGTAATGTAGGAAAGGGCTGAAACATGCGTATTTTATAAAAAGTACGGAGAGTAATTGCGAATTGAGAAATAAAATTGTTGACAGCCCGGAAGAATTTGAGCCGTCGCGAATAGAACATTGCAGAATTTGAAAACCAAAAATGGTGGACATAGATTAGAGGGGCGTGTGAATGAGCTGGACAGGGACCTGGAGAATATAAGAGCCTACGGAGAGAAGAGTGTGGAATTAAGATGGTCGGACTGAGAGTTGATACAAAAACGGTTGTGTAGGCGTGTGGTACGAGAGTGGCCTACGATGGTGGGCTGGCAGTCCCGTTTGAATTCGCGCGGCGCGCACTGGCTGGCCCTTGAGATCGAGGTGTGAGGCGGCGAGAAAGGCATAAGGGGGAGTCCAGAGAAGAAGAGGAGTGGATGCGAACGTGGTGGAGAATATCGAGATGGCCGACCGAGTAAAGGGTTGAGGTAAAATGTGAGAGTAGTGTTTGGGTTAAAAACATGTAGTGGTCTCACTGGCGGAGGGGTTTAGAAGAGGTTAAAGGTAAGGGCGATACCGAACCGGCGCGGATAAAGGTTGTGATCTCTGGTAGCCAAAAGGTGCGAACCTGTCGAGAATGTTTGGAAGGGAAAGCTCGAGCGCTCGATCCGGACTAGCACGAGTCTACAAATGGTTGGGGTGGTGTAATAGTAAGAAGAGGTAGAAAGCTGGAAAATGGCGGCGAGTATGTTATTCATGGAAATGCGACAAATGTGTGTTTGCGGGGTTTATGTAAAAACAACAACTAGATAAAATCCATCGAACATAGCATCGTGCCGGTAGTATAACGCAAAAAAAAGGCGTTGGAGTAAATGGCGTTTTCCGGCCTGTTGATAGTGATCGTGATAGAAAAGTCACTAGTTAGGATGTAAATTGAAGATTTATCGAAGGATAAAGAACCCCCACCGGAAGCAGTGCTTGAACTTTATCCTCTAGCGGCGTGGCTTTATAGTGTTGGTTTTTGAGAATGCTGTGGCGGAGAAGCCCCGAAGAAACCGCATACCGGTTATACGATCTGAGCTGCAAAGATAGGAGAGCCGGATTGTGATCCGAACACACGAATAAGTCGGAGAACAAGTCAGCTAAACAAATTTCAAAAATTAGAGCTTCCGATTTCAACCTGCATAGAACTGGAACCGAAAATAGTTTCACTTATACATCATCCCACAATGCAACAAATCGGCAATTGAATCCACGAAGTCACATCCTCGGCGTCGAGATAAATTGGCATAAATCTATATCCACGCTTTCTACCTTCATATTTCAAAATAAGTTTCGCAGTTTTCCAACATCAAATCCGCGACAAAACAAGTTCGGGCATCACTAGCGCTATCAATCGCCGGTAAGCCGGATTCTAGATTTGCCTAAAAGATTTTTTCCAAAACAGAAACTCCAAAATGCAACAGATTATTTGCTTCGTCACTACCGACGTATAAAACGGTCAAGATCCAATTTTGACCAACACCCACCCAGATAAACCGTGAGTGACCCTTCATTCAAAAATAACGCAAAAAAACAGGGAGGGGGGGCAATATGCCGACCCCATAGTCGAATTAGCCACGCAAAATCACCATTTAGCTACTAAAATCCTGGTTTATCACTAGTCAGACAAAGGTGCCCCATATCCGAATTTCCAGACAAACTCGGGAAATAAGCCTCCCTCCATTTTTCCGAAAGTTCGGTCTAGTATTTGAATGATCTTATAACATAATTTCGCCAAAGTTTAACTGCCTGCCAAACGATAGTCCTACCATAAAAACTTTAAAAAACATGTGTATCTACTGATCACATTACGAACAAAATTTCATTGTTCAAAATTCGCACAACATTTACTACCGGTCTACAAGGCCACTGATATGTACAAAACTCAGTCGAAATATATTCAAATTATAAGCTAACAAATAAAATCTAATATTAAACCAACATAATTTAATTTTTGTAAACTTTAAAACAATACTGATTATTTTAGAGTCCAATAACTTATTCTTTTGAGGTCACAACTTTGAAATCACTTTTATCCTCAAATCAATTAAAATATTGTTAAATTTTGAAATAAAAACTCACATAATTGATTTACCAACGTAATAAAACCAAAAACATTAAAATCATCTTGTTCTTAAATTCTTTAAATAAACCCAAAAAAATTAATTACGAAACAAAACTAAAAAAATGTGCTTAAATCGAACAAAAAAACGAAATTATTTTTGAATAAAATAAAATTAATAAACCAATACTAATATTTAATTAACGGGCCTATGTCACATGCCACCTTGAATCCCCGCCCTGTGATGCTGTCATAAAGAACAAGACGGTGCGTAAGGAACAACGAGGAACAAAACTAAACCAGGCCAGCACACTACCTCTGAATACGAAACAAATTAAAAATTGGGTCAGTGCAGCGCCGACAACAGAAAACTATAATTTTCGCAATAGACAATTCCAACCATCTAAAATAACGCATTAAACTATCTGAAAAAACCAAAAGAAGCGCCCCCCATTCCTCTCTTGCGGTTTCAGGTCTTATGACAAATCCTTACGGGCCCGCTGCGTCGATAAAGGAGAAAAAGGAGAAAGACAAAACTGATTAGAACCCAAGAAAAATTTCTGAATAATGTTTCGGTGAAAAATGCTCCCCAAATCGCTGCAACCGACCTATAGGTTCGATAATTATTGACAGTCAACTTTGAATACAAGAAAAAACATATGTAATCTGTTAATGAAAACCTGTGAATCCACCGCGGTTTCGTGCCGTGATACCATAGTTCGATGACGGTTCTCTTCATACTTAACATTACTATAGATCAAATTTTAAATTGCAAAAAAATCCTAATAAAAAGTGTGGTTAAATATGACAAATTAATCAAAAAACGAAAAATCATAAGAAGCGCAAAAAAAATGTCATTTTCCTTACAAGCGGAAAATATCGCGGGGCGCTCAAGTCCGAAAATTTATACCCAAAAACACCGCACCACATGTGGATAAACCACACCACATCATTGTTTCACTTTTAATCAATGATCTCATAAGACTGGTAACCGAGCGAAGAATTGTTAGATTCTAGACGTGGTAAGACTAAGCTCAAAATTACTGAAAACACAAATTACTGACTACAAAATTCAATTGTTCCACAAATGTTTATCACTAACTGTGACGGTTCGTTTTAGTTATGCCTAAATCGAGCATCGAAAGATTGAAAAAACTAACCTTAGGATAAGTGTATATACTCATCGAAGAGCGGTACTTGAAACTAACTATGTTACTACAGTTCTGACCAACCACTTTAACTTCACCATGCTACGTTCAATCTATCGATTCTCATATTTAGGCAAAACAAAAACAACGCTGTACTGAGACACGTTCGGCGACACAAAAAATTCGCTTTTATGTTAAAACCCTCCTAAAGAATGATTTCCTCAAATGCTATGATCGGGTCAATTTTTAGGAATCGGCGTTATGAATTTAATTTAGAAACAACGGCACAAAACAGAAATACTTTTTGAACGTTGTATTTTATTGTAATTTATTGTTAAAATTTTGAAAATACAACCTTTCTATAAGTTTGTTAAATAAACAAACTACCACCTGAGTTTAACTGAGTGCTGTGACCAAACCGCTAGGGCGTGTAGGAAAAAGAACGAATGTCAGAACAACGTAGGGCCGGGCATTACTCTGGTTAGGAGAAAACAAAATGTTTATTGAACATACATTTTAAGAACTCTTTGAGCCTTAAAATCCGTATTTCAAACTTCCTTTAAAACTCTACCTTTTCCCAATTTGAAGCACCCATTCATTAACTGTGTATCCAAAAAAACAAAGCATCTACTCCTCTTCCTAACAGATAAAATCATGAGAACTGGACGAAATCTTATTTTGAAACAGCCAATTGATGCCTCACGTTTCTAACAAGCTGGCTTTCCTTCAACGTCCGTCCCAAAAAAAACACGGGCACAAATAACCAAAATTGATAAATTGTCCATCGAACAACATTAAATTAACGAATACACCGATCGACCAAATTTAACATTTCTTTAATACTTCATACTAAGGTCTGTCATTCCGACTATCGGCAAACCATCGAATGAGATCATTTAAAGCCGAAGGTGTACACAATGACACCACTTAAATAGAACGCCTGATAACACGTAAAATCGTAAAATCTTCCATTTCCGCTCCAGAAATTATTTCGGAGCATGAAATTCGGGGAATCAAAACTAATTTATCTTCAAAAGAAATGATTGCAACTTTCAATACAACAAAAAAACCGATTTCAAAAGAAAAAATAGAATTTCCTAAAGATAATGACAGTGTAATAAAAAACTAACTCTTTAAGGGTGCTCGCAATTTGAGGCTCTAGAAACAATTTTCCCAATTATTAAATGTTTATTGAAAATATAGACTATCGCGATACGTAGGGAGTATAGAAGTCCTTTATCTCGACTCGTGTCAGAAAGCAACTTTGAGGGTCCAAAAAATATTGTTGAAATTTGAAATATCAATTGAAAATCAAACACGATAGTACTTCTTAATGTGCCCCCCTACTCATCACTTTCTCGAAGGACCAGATCCTAAACATATGAACACAACTTTTCGCTATGTGTAGCCCAATAAATTGTGCGCCAAAAAATTTGTTTTTTTCAATGGTCACCCGTTTACCGGTAATTAGTCCAAAACTCGGTAAATAATTTTTCCAAGCAACAATCAAGCAATTTATATGAGAAGATACCATTTCGGGTATTTGCATAAAGAAAATTTTCTCTATCTGAAAAACACCCGATATGTTTTCTCTATATCAGAACATTTATGTATTTTAGCCGATAGTAATAAATTAATTTCGATCCCTTTGAGGTGTCAATAGCAGAACAAATAAAAGCCCAGAAAAATTTCTCTGAAAAACCCCGAAACTGTACCATATCTCCACAAATATAACATCTGTGTTCCAGCCGAATACGCTAACAAATCGTAAATCTGACACCTTGAGGTGTCTATATAACAAAATAAATATGCAAACAATTTTTCTTCCTTGAAAAACCACCACCAGAAACAGTAATATCTCACATCACATTTCTGATACACAGTAGCTAATAGCCCGTAAAAAAAGGTAATTGACACCCTGGTCAGGTTCAATGTCAAAATGAATAGCCAAAAATTTCTTTGAAAAACTAGCCCGAGCGGGAAATTGATACTTCTCCATATTAAAACATTGGCTTTGAATTCTGGAAAACAATTACCTGGGTTGACACATCAATACACCGGAAACCGGGACCATGAAAAAACAAAAAATTTTAGTCGGGGCCACAAATTACTTGGCACACAAGCAAAATACCGTTGTTAATCGTAGGTCACGAAGCAAAAAAACTGAGAGGGTGGGGCCCCCTTTAAAAAAAAAGCACCTAAAAATAAGCTGAGAAAAGAAAATTGGACAAACCCTATACGACTTGCACGCCCCTCAGCTGCACATCATCATATGAAGGTACATAATATCCAAAATACATGGATTGGTAGACCCAAAAACAAGGGGTCAAAAACGTTGTGAATCACCTAAATCAAGAAATTACAAAACCTCCTATACTTGACTGCACGACTACAGCTACACACGAAACTAACGTAGTGCAAGCTGATAGCCAGCAAAACAATGAAGGTTTGTCACTTCTTTTCCCAGTTTTTATAAATCGGTTTATTTCCCAAAAATTGATAAATAACTATTTCATACAAAAATTTTGAGACCAAAAAACGCCTTCCGACCATGCTACGCAGAAAAAAAAAACTGACCTATACCGCACGCATAAATTCAAAAAAAACATTAAAATAAAATTGGAAATTCGTTTTAGAAGCCGCATCAAACGAACACCCTAAATCGAAGAAGAATCCATGAAATAAAAAATTTAATCTGATGCGCATAAGATAAAGAAAGTTTCTCTAAAAAAGATAAACGCTTGAATAAAAAATTCAATCTCATACAAAAAATTAATTTAAAATAAAAAAAACTTTCAGAAATAGCAACCAACTTAACAAAATCAAAAAAGTTGGTGCGGCTATTTGAAGCGAACAAATATAACGTTAATTAGAATTAAGAAAAGGGCAGAACCCAATAATAAACCAGAACTTTCAAACTACAAAAATCTGTAAAAACAAATTTGCTCAAAAAAGACGCGGTTAACAAATAGATAACAATTGAGTACATTTGCCCGATCTCTGAGAATCACAATAATAAAATAATACCATTTTTGAACTCTGCTGCAAGCGACAATTAAGCTATGCCATTTGGCATCTGGGACAGTAGAAAGGCTGTAAACGCGCCATTCCATCATCCATTCGTTTCCCCACCCATAAAAGATTGAAATCTAATGTTCCCTTCCAATTGCGACTCCCAGCTAATTTTTAAAACTTGAATCAATTTGGTACTTATTGTGTGCCGCTCTGCCCACAAAAAAGGATAATTTACGAGAAACGGTTAACATTGATCGGCTGACCAAAATATAAAGGCTGAACATTTATAAGACGTTTCGTCTTTATATTTTTTTAGAATAAATAATAACATGAAATTCAAGTTAATTGAATCACTGACATTACAACTCATAATCGGTAAATTTAATACTTCCAAAATTTACGGTCGAATAAATCGAAAGATCTCTAATCGGCTGTTTTCAAAAAACGTGGGCGGGGTTTTTCCGGAGCCCGGCTTTTGCCAAGCAGATCCCTCAAATAACCATTAATGCCTAGATTTTGCACCACATAAATTCCTTCTAACCGGAAAATTAGGTTTCTTTAACACCCATCAAATCCCCTAAAATTGACAATCTGAAAATAACATAGGTTTTTAAAGGCTAATGCTTTGACATCGAAAAAAGTAATTTTTGTTAGGTTCGAATCTCGCACCCAAAATCTTTTTTCTCAAAATCAGGCCGAAAGTAATGTCAATGTTTGTCATCTACAATCAACGACGCTACAACCATTATTGCATTGAACTAATGGAGTCCTGAATGAAAAAAAAATCCATTTCGACTTCTGCAAATTACTACTGAAAATTCTATAAATAGAGCCCGAACCGGTGAAAATAATCACGATGAAAAAGAAACCACGAAGGCCAGCATTAAACAAACGAAATTGTAACGAATGTTCGAATAAAATATGTGCAAATTACCAATTCTGCTTGAAACAATAAACTCATTTGCAGACCGCGGAAAAGAATTTAATGAAGAAGAACTAAACGTATTTACCAAGCTTCAGGATGCCGGAAAGAACACACAAAAATTCATGTTTAGAAATCCCCCAACGTGAAGCATTCGCTAAAGTTCTAATTATCTTTTTGGGGTTTATCTGCGATTTTCATGATCATCGTCTAAATCGCTCGCAAAAATTTAAATCGCAAGAATCTAGAAAAGCAAATAGCCGTACGTAAATTGTCCCGACGTTACGCACTATCAAGTATTCTACATACGTTTAATCGCCGTAAGTGTCATCATCAGGTTTCCCATTTGCCACATTCCCTCTTCCCTGCCTTGACTGTCCTCCTTGCATCGACATCCTTTATTGATAACACCAAGCCGCGCACGGCGGCTCCTTCCGGATTATATTTTCTCTATTCTCATAACCATATCAAGTCAGTGACCTTGTGAAATCTCCATGAAGTTTGGTCGCTCGAAATCTCGGATCACTTTTTTAGCGCCAGATGCAAAATCATGTATTGAAATCAACGTCTAGGCAACTGGATATCGTACCGGAACTCTTGGGGTCGAGCATTCCGGCCACATCTAAGAGATCTTCTCTTTTACACTAAAACAAATGATAAATGTAACGCGTAAAATGTCCTGAATTTAAAGAATTTGGGTACTTGAGCAACGCACCATTTTTCATTCCATAAATAGCTCAAACAAAGACAGAAAAATCGAATTTTTAATACCGCCCATTATATGTATTTAAAAAAAAAATGTTGAAATTGGCCGTTTCGTTATATCTGAAGATTCATTCTTCCTGCAATTCTCACTCCCCTCACAACTGGATGTCGAAAAAGACAGTGACCCAATCAAAATCACAAGATTGTCAACTTATTCAAGAGATCGTGTTATTGATTGGTCTACTGTATTTTCTGAACGTTCAACATTTGTAACGCGGAGTGACGAAGGCAATAAGGATAATATTCGATATAGAGTGGTTTCAAAACTAACTTAACGTTTCAAAATTCGGCGTTGTGTTTCAATAATTCATAATCATTACGTATCTTTTTTTAGCTCACCCAGTCCATCCATTATAACTGTAAACCATGTATCAATTAACTGATTTTGTGCATCCCTAACACAATAAGAAACGAAATTGTATAATTCTTGTTGCTTCGTAACGATTGCCGCTCTACCCTTAAATGACCGTAAAAACCGGTCCAATAGCTTAAAAGATGCAAAAACATAATTCGCACTTCCTTGACGTGTCGAAATAGCAAAAACAATTTCACAATAACGAACAGTTGCAACTATTTCTCTTAAAATTGAGCTCGTGTCAAATTTTGTTGTTAATTGACACCTCTCAAAATGTTAAAAAACTAGGACACAAAGTAACTTTTCCCTTTACTTGTCAGATACAAAACAATTATGGCAGCAAAATATTTCTCGAAAATTGGTCGAGTAGATTAGAAACATAGGTGGATAGGTTCGAAAGGATTACGAAAAAT
The DNA here is from genome assembly GCA_004367855.1 of Oikopleura vanhoeffeni. Lineage (NCBI taxonomy): Eukaryota > Metazoa > Chordata > Appendicularia > Copelata > Oikopleuridae > Oikopleura > Oikopleura vanhoeffeni. The sequence goes on from SCLH01000887.1 coordinate 299,478, forward strand.
GAATTGGAACCCCCTCCAAATAACACAAAAGTTTAACTAGAAACCAATATATAGTCAAAAGTTATTAAGTCACTTCTCGAAAGAGTTTAAGACATTTTCGGACAGAATAACCAGACATCCGTTGAAAAAATATTACGTGTCGCACACTACCATATCATGCTTTAAAAACCAAAACAAATAACAATATTTCTCGAATGCCAGTGCCTTTGTTTTGTTTTCCCGTAAGGACACCAAATTACAAGAAAAACTTATATTATAAAACAAAGGGTTCAAAATTGTATTTGGTTACCCGAATCGTCTTAACAGAGGAAAGATCTCATATAACTTATTTCTAAATATGAAAATAATTTTCAGCCAATTCCCAAAGCCGGGACAATAAACAAAAAAAATAAGACTCAAATCGAATTAATTTTTTGATTAATACCACAAGCCGAAATTCAGCCATTTGATGAAAGTTAAAGGGCCATTTACATCGACTGAAGTGGACCACCGTGTCGACTTGGCTGCGAAAACTGTTCCAATATATTTTTATTTACAAAACAAATTATTTTAACAGCATGTAACTTACTCTTTCTTCGCATTGCATAAGGCATCCGCCAATAAACGATCACAATTGGTCGTAACCCAATCAAAAACGGTGAAAACAAGATTATTCCAAATTTGAAAAAGAAAGCAATCACTACAGCGGTATTATATAATTGTGAAAATTGTAAATTGTGAAATATTAGAAAAAGCTACCTTTTGGCGCTATAACGTTCTATCAAAACTGTAATAATTAAATAATGCCCCATACCGGACCAAGCCTAAATCTCTACACTTGCAAATACAGAAGGAGGACCTGATATTCCCAGTCACCCCCATAACACCACCATACATGTAACACCGCGTAAAGAAGTGTCCAACAAAGCTCGCACGCCACTTTATCCGATCTCAAAACAACGCCTTAAAAGCGGATCCCAGTTGAACATATCAAAATTGAAAAAAAATCACATTTTAATAATAAATTTCAAATTAAAATCCCAGTTATTGGGATCAATACTCTTCAATAAAAATGCGATTTTAGAGAAATCAATTCCTAAGTTACACTTACTGGCATTGAATAGAACCTTACTCGATATGATTGTTAGAAACCCATAGATAAAAATAAAC